>JABFEY010000001.1:0-559737 GCA_013618495.1 Fusarium longipes
ACTTACAACCTCGCGAACCCCAATCCTGTGCACCATTCAGATGCTCATCGACGTTGGGTGATGGCCAACCTGGCACCGCTCAGGGCACTCATGCCCGGTGTAGCAGAGTTTTTGGCTGAGATGGCCGTGAAAATCGCGATCTATGCCATCGGGTAAGTGATCAAAATCTTATGTTGCCTATAGTTGAATGATGAAAGCTTATATTTTTGTGTTCTAGACAAGCCGAGAGGCGCAATCGTCTCTTAGAGACATGGCCGTACGGGTATGATACCCACGCTTCTTGGGCCCGGCACGCCATGCCGCCATTGACTAGCTTTCAGTGGCTGAGGCTTGGTCCCCCTCTCCCTCTTCCTAGACGAGCTCGACTGGTGGTAAATGTGTTGTCGCCTCGATACCACCAATTGGTTGTGTCATGAGTCACTGTCTCGAATAGTTATATGTGTATGAATCACAAACAAATATTTCCTTTCCCTCAGTGAATCACCGTTGCTCGTTCGTCTGTTGAAACATCGGCAGTGATTCACTGCACGAGATACCACAGTACTAAATCACATGTGGGTGATATCTGATAGTACTTGCACTATTGTATCTTGCGGCAAAATAACCATTTTAATAGATATAAAGCTCGGGGTTGGAGGATCAGTGAATGAGAATATGTCTTAGATTTTTGTATGTCTTAATGATATCTTTATTCTATCCGTTAACTTTTAAGCGTCTTTGTAACAATGCTATATGCCGCCGGCGTCGCCACGCCCAGTAGACTTATCGAGTAAAACACAGGTATAATGATCAACTTGCAATACGAAACCACAGGTAACCCAAAATGCTCTGCTAGTAAAGAAATGATGCAAATTTTCAAAATCGTTTTTGTTGATAGAAGAACCTCTTTTCGCACCCAATGAAACTCGGGATATTTGAGTGATGAAGATTCTAGATGCAAATCAAGCATCAAGCGGCCTGCCATAACAAGGGACAAGAATGCCCACGAAGGGAGAACTAGTCGAGGGCTCGAAGCAACCTGGGAGAGACCCCAATGCGTGAAGCATACGGCATGGATAAAGACGCCACCGCTGAGTATGAACTCCGGACTCCTGCCCAGCTTTTTAGACGCTAGCAGAATTGACTAAACAGTTATGAATCAGCATTCAGGATTCGATAGTTTAGATGATATTAGTGGACATACCTCGAATGGTATTGACAGAAGTGGAATGACAGTGACCCATCCTGAAGGCATAATCATGGTGAGAACAGCTGGGAATGAGCAGATCATGGCAGAAATATGGACTGCACGACCCCATCCAAAGGACAATCGACTCATCTTATCGCTATACTGCTGAATCGTACCAAAATGGGCGTTGCCAGCCGTCCTCGGTGGTTGTCGATGTAACCGTGAAAGTCCATAGTCGAATAGAAAATATGTGAAACAAGATAGAAACAAGGCAAGGGAGTAATCTTGTACTTGAGTGGTCGACTTGCTCCAATTCGAGGGTACATACAGACAAAATGATATGATGGAAGCCAGTGCCATCAGACGCAAACTCAGAAAGTAGTGCCAATTCTTCATGAGAGTGTGATTGAACGTGGCTACGACCCAGAACGCATCAGTCCCAGCCATGAGACTAAGAGCTAGCCAGACATCACCGCATAGCATAGCAGCAGATGTGACATGGTTGTGTGTCTCGTCTGTAGCGACAGTCGAGGGAAAGGTGGAAGTAATATTGACTTGGGCAATTGAAGCTGATGGTGTCGTAGATAAAGCGTGAGGACGAGACGGTATTAATCGCTCTTTCAATTTCGGCAAGTAAAGGAGAGTCGCTGTGTAAAAAGTGAAGGATATTATGACAAAAAGCTGGACGAGAAGGAACTTGTGAGTTCTCGTGTCTCTTATATCGAAGGATAACACCGGTGGTCTTGACTTTGTGATATCCATCGTGACAAAGTCGTGATATAATAAAAGATTAGAAGCGACAGGTAAGTTCTTCATCGAGGATCAGGGAGATCATTTGCTTAATATATACGAACCCCCCTGCACATGGCTTTGGTGGAGACTCCAAGACTATCGATTCTTAGCATGCGACTGGTTGACCTGGCTATTCCTCTTTAAGGCTGCAGCTAGTCCACATTGTTTCAGGTGCAAATCTCGGTACTACAAGACTCGAAGTGAATATCTTTGCGAGAGGCAAGTTCCGAAAATAAAAAAGGAACTTTAGTTTGTTGGTTGTCAGCCATGCATGAACGATAGCCACAATGTCAAGCCCAGGTGACGTGGGAGACGCCGTCAACAGATGGCAATGGATCAGCCTTATACCGTTGAGGTGGCTTAGTTCCAGTCTAAGTTTGACTAGTTGGTCAGGAATAACATCTGATTTTTGTCTCAATTGAGAGGGTTTTACATTCCTCCGTCCTTGGATGGACGTTGGAGGCTGAGCCGCTCATATGTGCGGCGAGTTGAAAGCAGACTGATGAGACATTAATATACTGGTATGTCACGATGATCAAGAGACATGTCTTGATGTAATAAAATGTCCTGTTATGCTTGATTTAGACTTGATGGTTTGCATGGGCTGTGTGGCTGGCTGAGTCTGCCTTTGCCAAAGTATAATGTTTGTGCTAGCAGATTGCCGAACAGATCCATCTACGTAGCTCGGCAGATGGACACTCGTAGGGCTCAACGAAACTGGTATTTCTGCCTTTTCTAGGACTAGTCTCGTATGGATAGCTAACTAAGCCTCTCAATATAGCTTATAAAAGAAGCCCGACATCAATAGTGCACAACGTACGAGTATTCGGTAACCCTCTTAGGCTACACCGCAATTCTAGCTTGCCCACCTGGATCTGCAGGGGCAGGCAGAATCAGCATTGGACTCATCATGGCCTTTAATGTTGACACGTTGGTTTGGGATACATGATTTGGTGGCGTTAGAGACTCTCACAGGACAGCGTCACATTCCACCAATGATGGAAACCCGACAAGTCAGTCGACGACAGCTACATTTTGACTTATTACTCAGCATTTTGCTTCTTATCAGTCGTTTGTATCTTTTTTTCGCCGAAGAAAAGAAACTACGCAAGATTTTTTCATGAGTATCGGGAAGAAACCAATCATATCAGGTCGCTTACTTGTCACGACTCTCAATACCCATGTCACATGTAACGGCCTGTAAAAGCAAATACACGGACGAACTGACATTTATGGATTTCTTTACTTTTTATTTTTTTGATCCAGATAGATTGTAACCAAGATTGTGTCTTGTCTGAAGTTTAGTACTCACGGGCTTGTGCCATCGGCCGAGACAGATTTGGTGAGGTGATTAACTGTAATATATCTTACACAAGGACATGGAGCAATTGGATCTGCTTAACCTAGTGGGCGGAATATCACGTACTGACAGTGTGAGAAGTCAGTTGTAGTTGTTAATTGTCTTGAGCATATGCTTTATAAAAAATAACTTTATTATGAATCAGAATGTAGTGAATAAACTGTGTTTTCCACTCATGCAATCTTGACTCGAGACATACTTTCTAGGATCGGGCATTAATCAACTCTATCTCATATAATTCTTAGGAAGGTTTGTTTCTGAAGTGTTGCGGGCAACCTGGAGGAGCTGTTGTCTGGATAAGATTTCAAACCATAGGTATTATACTCCAACACTTAACAATCAAAAAGTTAAGCATTGCATACCTGCGCTCATTAAAAAAGTTTGATCTATTGGTATCTTGAGACAGGATTTTTAATGTAATATAAAATTCCCTGTCTGCCAGCTTCTTTCCTCTTGGGATCTTCTCCATCCATCAAAAACAAGAAACAACCATCTCAAAGATATTCTTCAGCTGCACCAAATTCTCTCATCACAACAATACCAGAGCTCTCCAACAAGCACAACAAAATGTCTTCACTGCAAAATCTTCCTTGTGAGCTACTCCTTACGATAATGGAGTACAGTGGCCCCGGTCTCATATCGCTGATCAATGCGTATCCAATCGCGCTGGTTTGCTTCTCTCGCAACAGGGACAAGTTCACCAAAGCCATAGCCAGTCATTTGTATGCGAGTTACGGTATTGAGTCAGATCAGGGTCTCTCAAGTGTCCTCCCTTCGCTAATGGTAGCTGCACGCCTACGCCATCAGAGAAAGCATCCACCCTCTGATCTCTCTGTGGGAATGGTCAGAGCACAACTTCGGGCGTTCACCAAGACTTATACCACCGAAGCATTTTGGCAGCGTCCAAAAATATGTGACAGGTTGTCTCTATCAGCATTGTGCACCCTCCTGGCGGTCGGTGAAGACGCCGAAATGTCAGCAGACATGTATCCGATGCCGGCGTCATCACAAGGAGAGGGTAGTCAGAATACAGAAGTTCTGAACAAACAACGCCGAAGAATTTCGAACGCTGCAAGTCATTTTGAAGCTTGCCGCTTGGCGTTTCTCGACCAAGACGAGAGTTTGTTCGGATGGGAAGAAAGCTGGCGACGACAGCAACTCTTTTCAGCATCGATGACCCAATGTGAGTGGGGGAACGAGGCTACTGGTGTCCTGAGGTTCTATTGTATCCTTTGTTATGTGATTCAGAAGCATGGACATATGATCTCAGACGTTGCAACATACCTCCGTCGCGGTCCGGTCCACTTCAGCCTCGAACCGGAAGATCGAACAGCAAAAGACTACTTCCTACGCCGCACAGAAAGAGAAACACTTACCTATGTCCGTCACATGGCCTTCAAAGGTCTGGAAACGCTCAAGAGGCTTGAGGGAATGAGTATCGAAGAGTTGACTGCATTCACTCTACCAAACTTCCACCGTGTCTCAACCACTCAGCACCCGGCTAGGCGGCTGACATCAGTAGTGTCGGGCTTTGTCCCTGACAAGGGAGAGCGTAGGCCTAGAGCGCGGCAGGTATGTGATCCGCTAGACAGTTGTCTAGCTTTCTTGGTAGGGGACTCCAGAACATCGGACGGGGCTGCACCTTGGACGTTTCCGTACTTGTTGGGGGACAAGGCGTTACATGGTATATGGGGGAACCTGACGAAGTCCGATGACTATGACTGGTACGGATCTCTCTCACGTCTCGAGGACTCTCTGAGATTACCGCGTCCGTGAGCCATGGGCTTTAAAAGGTTATCTCTGGATATTTTCCCCTTACTCAGGCTTACATTGAATTCTGGTGCATTTGAAGGATAAAATAGCTTAGTAAACCCATGCCATTTACGTCTCAGGTTCAATTATCTTTTATCTATCTATATGTACCCAGTCCAGATCGTACTTTCGACTCTTATATTTCTCAATCCTCTCCATACCTTTGTTTTTAAGCTTATTGTCGACTTTACGCTCTAGGCTGCTTTGCTGTCCTTCTCAGGCTGACTCATAGTAGAGTAATTCACCTGGGTCGGCACCAACGATGAAGCACTCGCATGTTCCCCAGCTGGATATTTCTCAGCCGTGTATCGATCAAGCTGTGACCATTAGCCAAATCTATCATGACTTGCACAATACAACTTACCCATCGAACAACGAATAGCCATCCAGCTAGTGCCGTGCTAACACAAAGCATCCCGATATACCCATTCCGCCAATACGGAGCATCATCAGCTGGAAACAGTACAATGCCCCAGAACGTCCACAAGAGTCCATCACTCGCCGACATGGATGCCAGTGTTACGCTTCGCGCTGCGTCATCTGCTGTTCTGGCTAGAATGTTGCTCGCCCAGCCGTATAGAAGTGGGTTGATGCCGTAGGCTGATGCTGAGAGGTACAATGCTGTGAGGGTACCTGGTACACTCATGTTTGGGATCAAAAGAACGATGCTGCACACAATCTGGATCAGGCAGAGTATGAAGCCAATAGACATGCGTTGGCTGTAGCGGTCCATGAAGAACGAGACTGAGAACTCGGCTATGATGCCGACGGCGTGTGTTGGGATGGGCAGAGTGTTGACTTCGGATTGTGTGAAGCCATCAATATCTTTGCGGTACTTCAAGTAAAGAAGCATAAGTCCCTGAACCACGTAAGACTGCAACGCTGTGCCGAGAATGGAAAATACGCAGCAGATGTATCTATAGAAGTCATTAGTCTCAGTATCACAAACGTAAAATACAGCAACTCACAGCAAGGGATTTCCCATGACCCTCTTGGTGAGGCTCCAGGCCTGAATACTGTGCCCATCTTCTCTCTTTGGCGGTAATCGATCTAAAGCTAGCTGTCGTTCTTTCTCGTTCAAATACGGTGCATCAGTATACTCTGGAACATCAGGGAAGAAGAAAAAGCCAAACACGGCAACAGGTAATGTGATGATGCCGTCGATCAAAAACACCCACTGCCAACCTGCCAGTCCTGCATGGCCCTCCATAGACTCGTGAATAGCAGCCATCATGGCTCCAGCAAACATCTTTCCGATTTGGCCAGCAACAGTAAACATGGCTGTTCGTTTGGCAATCTCATTGGATTTGCTGCGAAGATGTCAGCGTAATACTGAAGATGGGCACGGCAAACTTACTACCATGATCCCATGATATAAATTGATCCAGCATATGTGCTAGCTTCAGCGAGACCCATGAGGAAACGAACGGCGCATAGTTGAGAATACGTCTTGCAAGCTGCGCTGGCCATGGTGAGGCCAGCCCAGATGACGACCATTGAAGAAAGCCATATCCTCGGTCTAATCTTGTGGATGATTATGCTGCTTGGTATCTGGCCTACTAGCATTCTGTACGGATCTGTCAGTTTGTGAGCTTCTGGTAAAAACTTTGACACATACCCAGCTGAGGCCATTGAGAGTAAAACATTGTACTGGTTGCCGCTGAGGTCAAGCGCCTCTTTCAAACCAGCTACCTGTTTTATAATTAGCCACGCAACATAACGTCGTTAGTCACGAACGTACATATGCATTAGCAAAGGCCTGTCTATCTGTATCAACAGTTAGATCGTCACTCCTCCGAGGTATCGACGGCGAGACATACCAAGATGATTGAAGAAGAAGCTGAAGCAGCAGAACGTCTGTTTCGATCAGCCTCCATACTAATAAACAATTGCTATAATATATCTTACAAGGATAAAGAAATCTCCGTATCGTTAGTACACGTCTAAAACTTAAAAACGGGAGTGACATACCAAGTTTTCGTATCAACTTCTTCTCCTCTTTACTCGTATCGCCCCAAAAATAATCAACCACTACCAGAACAAATTAGTTGCATCTCATAAACTAGACACGAAAAGACAAACTTTTTCCCTCGTTTTGTAAAAAAATACTACTTGAAATTGTTGAAATGTGAAATGTGTGCGTCTCAAAGACTTTGATCATAGATCCCTCATCTTGTTAATCCCTCATCTTCTATTGGACAGGTTTTGCTCGGTTGTGGAGGATCCATCAAGGTTCATGGGTGATTGGTCTAGGACCCTGGATTTTGCTGATAAGATTGATAAGTTTATAGAATTGTCAACTAATGCTGTTGTCGATGAAATATCACAAAATATTGAAGAGTAGAAGTGATTTGACAATCTAGAGAAAGACAAATTGCACTCAAAAAAAAAAAACTATACGCGTTCGGGTCTTCAAATGAAGCATAGACAAATGGTAAACACGATCCCATGTCAAGCATCTAACTCCGTCGAATTCTTCCCCGAAATCTCGGTCCGCCCCTGCCCCTACCTCCTGTAAATGGACTACATCTAAAGCACTTCTTATCATAATAATCATCCCCCCTTCCTCTTGGCACAGGCGTAAACTCATTATCAGGATAAAGTGTACAAGAGCCCGGAATATCCGGCTGTTCACCAGCCGTGAAGCTTATCAACTCACACGCAAACTGCTCATAGTCGAAACAGCTCTTTGCGCAATCTTCCGTCGACCAGCTAGGAAGAGTATAGCTGTCGCCATTTTTGGGGTACCCGCGGACTCCGCAGTTGAGTTCCTCTGTTTCGATTTCTGATTCGTCTTTGAGATCGACAATGTCGCATGCGGATGTTGTAGCTTGGGCCTCGGTTGTAGTGGTTGTTGGTGCTTCTGTAACGATGCTGCTATGCATGGTTGTTGTGGAAGTCAACTGGGTAGAGACGGTGGGCGATGGCTTGCAGTTGTTTGCGTGGACACCTGAAGCAGCCAAGGCCGCAACGGCGACGGCGACGGTTTTCGTGGAAGGCATTGCGACTTTGGAACTCTTCAATCAGAAATTTATCTGTGATAAAGCATCGGAATTGTACATCTTCAGGGGAAATGGTCTCTCATATATTTGACACCCACCAAGCTAGCGTCAATAGCGGCACGCCACATTCAATAGCTCTCCAAGATTTAATTAAACAACGGTCTAGATCTGCATTAATCCCGGAAAATATCCAACTTGACAACAGGCTTGTCATCTTTGGATCGGAAGCGACGCTCCGGGTTGTTGAAAAGCTCGGCAACCAAAAGAGTTTGATGCGACTGCACTAGTCCCATCTTTTCAACAAGGTATGAAGCGCCAAAACTCGACACCAAGATATCAGATCAGACTCTTGAAAGAGCATCTGACATCGCCGGTCTTGCTTTGTTTTCCTCTCCACAACCCTACGTAAAGCAGAGTATGCGATGAGAAAAGGTGTCATCCAAAGACAACGAGTGTTTTCAACAGCGATAAACCGAAGAAGAAGATAGGCTCACAAAGCCAAACCTAAAAGTATCGTCAATCAAAAAGGCACCGAGTAGTGCCCGTCACATTCGTCCAGAGTGTCATTGCGATCAGAAAAAAAGGTTAGTAGTAAAACAGCCCAGAGAAGTCGAAGGTGGTAAATCGTCCAATTGTAGGCCACTGAGCCCTCTGTGTTTTTTGTTTGTTTCCCCCGGTGAAGCATGTGTCGATGGTAATATGAGTAAGTAGCCCAGCCTCCTTGTATGCGCGCCAGAAAATGATAGAACAAGAGATAAACCACCCGAAAGCCACCAGCTTAGCTTTCCTTTTTCCATGTCATGACGGGGCATTACTATACACATATAGAGAAAACAACGAAAATGGAATGAGAACAACAAAAACTTGAAGATGCTCCTGTATCTTCTTTGCCACCCGGTCGGTCCTTTCCCGTGACGCATCCATCTAGATATCCATGCTTCGTAACCGCAAAAACTCCAGCATTACCTAAAATGCACAACCGATGGGTATCAAAATGAGGTGAGATCAGCTTGATCGTCAACGGTAAAATGATCATGAAGAGCAAGGACCAATGTGTTGCTCATGCACATGGCGGAGATAATCTCGTTGCATTCTAAAAGACGAGTAGTCGCCCTGGAGAATCACCTCAAGAATGTTGCCCTTGTTGGGATTGCGGGCAATGTCACTCATCCTGTCACGTAAAAGATTGAATGCATCCTTAAAACGGTTCAGAATGGCTGGAGTGTTGGCTGAACCACCAGAGATGTCATTGGCGGGGTTGTTGGGGTCAATGATGGATAGGCGGTCGTAGTTCTTATACGTCAGGCTATTGACGTGAGACTAGAAAAGTTAGCAATGCCTATGATGATTTAAGATGCAGACGTACCTTGCGAACATATCCAACTGGTCTGGTTAGAGAAATTGCATTTCTTTCGTGGCGGAAGTCGTAGCCGTAAAGCTCAAAGAACTCAAGGAGCATCTCGCCGAGATGGTGTTCTGGGATCAGACTTCTACTTTGCACTTGTGGCATAAGCTGCAACATACTGACGACCAAGCAAATAACAGAGAAGCCACCTATTCCGCCATTCACAGGTTCATTGAGACCACGCATGAGAAGGAAATGTTTGATCACAGTCACGAGTATAGGCATAGCAGGATACTGGTCCTTCCACTGCAGGAAGGTCTCGATGGCGTTGACACCACCCAAGTTCTCAAACGAGACATCGACCTTGAGGCCGGTCTGCTTGTCGACAAACTTGACCAAAGGAATTCTAGCGTGGGCAATAACCTCAATAGAATGTTGCTCGGCCACTTGCTGCGCGACAAGGAACTTTTGGAACTTATACAACCAGCTCTTTGCAGAAAGGTACGTTGGGGGGCCGCCCCGCATGAAGCTCGCTGAGCAAACGACCAGATCCATATCTGCAGTCGGGAGGTACAGACCGGACATGAAGGAACCGAAAGGATGAACCGAGGCGCTGGCAAAGTTACGTCCGTCGCGTCGCATCGCCTTGCGGAGGTTCTCGACGAGGTTATCGCGGATGCGCTGTTCGAAGTCGCGGGGTCGAACGTAGTCGTAAAAGTCCATGATCTCCTTGTGTAATCTGTAATGGTTAGCGTCGTTTGTAGATGAGGGGAAACAAAGCGAACTCACCGGAATGCCATGTTGGTAGTAGCGGAATGATCAACAGTGTCCCAAGGACAAGGATCTTCGTTGGCCTTGGGTTGCCAGCTGGGTAGCAGTACACCCTTGGAGGGCTTCGTAGTAGCCTTCTTGAGCTGGCCATAATCGGGAGGCTTGATGACGTCGTCGGCAGTACGTTTACGAGAGCCTAGGCCACTGTTCGCAGCTTTCCTAGCTTCCATTAGTTCATTGACAGGTGCCCGCGGCTTGTCGATGTCGGTTCTAGGGCCAGAGGGCGCGTTTGGCGGAGGCGGCGGTGGCTGTTCAATAGGTGGAGGAGGTTCGCGAGGTGGTGGTGGAGGCGCTTCTTGTTCTTCCTCGTCGCTGCTCTCTTCGTCTTCGGTAAGATCAAAGGAAATAAAGTCTTCGGCCTCAGTCGTCGCAGCAGCTTTGGCCTCCTGCTCTTCGATGCGCGCCTTTCGAATGAGCTCCACCATATTCTTCTTCTTTCGCGTGCTCTCATCAGGGCAAGGAAGAGCTGTGTAGGGATCGGGGTTGGACCACTTAGGTGCAGCATCGCCAGATCCATCGTCATCGTTAGTACGGGCACGCTTCTTGGATGGGCCTTCAGCCTCTGAGGAGGAAGAAATGTCCATCTCCAGCTCGTCATCATCGGACAGCTGGTCTACGTCGCGGAACTTGGCGATTCCATCCTCGCCTAAGCGCTCCTCTGGCAAGTTCTGAGTTGCGCCTGAAACTAGAGCGCGCTCGGAGGGGTGAGGCGGGGGTTGCCACCTTCGTCCTCCTCTTCCTCTTCCTCGACCTCGACCATCGCGACGCGGACCTCTTCTATCGGATGGGGGACCACGATAGTCGGAAGGGAATTCTGGCATTCCAGGGGGCTTGTCCATGCGGAATGTGAAGTCGCCTTGAGGCACTCGTGGACGATACGAGTCGCCCCCTCCCGATCGAAAGTCATCGCGAGGTGGTGGTGGTCGAGGTGGGAGATCATACCTGTCACCAGGTCGATACGAATCCGAGTCTCTAAATGAACGATCTCTGTTATCGTTTCTTTGAGAGCGCGAGTGGCGCGGGGGCCTGTGCGGTTTGTTGCCCATGTTGAGTTTTTTAACTTGATTAATGTGCTCTTTGTGTGGGTGATGATGTCGCGAGAAAAAAGAACCTTTCTCGCGACTACAGAGTTGGACAGCGCTAAGCCCCATTTGGATCACTTGATCCAAATTAGTCAGCATATTTCGTCACTGATGGTGATTCTACCCTATTGTGTTCTTTTGGTGTAGATGCAAGCGTCAGCTTCAAATTCAGGATAGTGTAAGTGATTTGAGGACAGTTTGAGTAGGCAATTAATCAGTATTTATAGACATTGCTTGCATCTTTTACTGTGCAAACTTATTGTTTATACTTTTGTTAATAAGGGTTTCGCTCTCATTGAAGTCTGTGGTACCAAAGTATGGATCTAAGCTTTGCCTGCTCCTTCAGCGTCAATTGCGACCACCTCAATCTCAACCTTCATATCCGGCGCTCCCAACTGCGCAACACCAAGTTGAGTCCAAATGACTTTGTGGTTTGGCATCCATTTCTTGTAATTCTCAGCCATTCTCTGTCCGACCTCAGGCGAAACCTCAGTGTGGTATGAGTTGACACGGTAGACCTGCTCCCAACCCTTTCCACCAGCGGCCTTGAGAGTTCTGTCGACGTTGTGGAATGCTTGGTCAATCTGCTCAAGCTGGGACTCTGGGAATGAGAGTTCTCCGTCCTTGAACGACCATCCGCCTAGAAAAACAATTAGCGCTTGATGGAGTGTGAAAGTCACTGAGCCTCAACTTACCCTGTCCGCTAATCTCAATGCGATCGCCGACACGGACAGCCTGACTGTAGCCCAGCAGGTTGGTGAGGTACTCGCCCTCGCCTTCGTAAGTGAAATACTTGAGATTAGACATTTTGATCAAGTTGTTGATGGGATTGTATCCAACTGAATTGATGATTGCTTTAGGAATGATGGATCATGTCTGGAAATGAAGTCTAACAGCTCTCTTATACTCAGATTTAGACCCTGACGCCGTCATCGAAGAGAGTAAGGCTTGCATGCTGACGCTTACATTGCGAGGTGATAACATGAAGCATAACAAGGAGCATAACGACAAACATAACAATAACGTTATTTAACGTTACTCGGCTCAATTCTTTTTCGATTTCAGCTGATGTCGGACCTAATTGTTGGTCCGTAGATGAAGTAACAAGTATTATACTCAAAACACTAGATCCTTCGTCCAGGATTCGACCCACAGATACACGCCAAGACGGTTGAACATAGAGACCAATCTGACAAATCCTCAATTCACTCGGACGAATCAATTTGCTTCCAAGACATTGACCATGTTTAAGCGCGAGATTCAATCGATCGTCCCGGTTATGCTTAAATTGTCGTATTCTCTTAGCTTCTCCCTCAATCTTTCCCTGGCTGCAATAAACCCTGCAAGTCCATTACTAAAAACAGGCTACCACAAGTACCTACACCGATGTTTCAGTCACCAAAAATGATTCCTCCGTGTTCTGGCCTGCATTGTCCGTCATAAGTGGTTTCTCGTCACAGATGCGAGAATGTTCTTTGGGGGCCAAGATATGGGGCAGCCAGAGGATTATCAGCATCCAAGAGTAAGCGAAAAGACCAGCTTACTGTTTCGTCCAGGGTCTTTCGGCCAGATCAGGCATTCAGAAAGACCAGAAGTTATGATCGCCAGGCATGATATCAACACAATTGGTTGGCACGTGGTGAGAACCACAATTGCAGGTTTGACAGTGGATTCACACAACTTATGAACATTTATTCTATTGCTAAAAGCCTCGAGCTCACGGCCCGAACCGCCAGGGCTTGACGAAGCTACATCGTCTAGGTCTACCATTCGGCTGTGACCATTTGTGGTTGTGCAATAAGATCAAAACTCCAAGACTGACGGAGTGATAAAACCAAATCGCCCCTCATCACATTTGCATCAACACTTCCAAATCTCCAGGTTTTGTGTACCGAGTTTAAAAGATGGTAATCATCCTGTTCAATCTTTCCTCAATTTCCCAAACCAGCTCAAGCCCCTCGCTGGGCTCCTGGGGGTTCATCAACCCGACTTCACCAACCTTGGCGCGTGGGATGACCTTTCCAGTATTGGCATCAACGACTGGCATACCGGCGGGCATCGACTCTTCAGATGTCTGGTCAATCTCAGCGATGGATCGCAGGGCGCCGAAGGCTCCAAAAATGGTTGTCGGTTCCTCGTAAATTGAGTAGAGCGGGAATCCGCTTTCTGCGTATGTTCTTGACGTGATGGGAGAAGGGGGCGGCTTTTTACCGGTAACTTGTTCGAAACAAGCGCTATTGAGAATCTGGACATTAAACGTCACTGGGACCGTCTTTCGGTACACGGCTTTGGGAATCGTGGCAATGGCTTGACGGATCAATCCGCCAGGAGCTATGTTCATCTCTGGCTCAACCAGGGGAAAGCCGCCACCCCGGAGGTTCAAGACAAGATGAATTACTGCACCCTGTTGATTAAGTCAAGAGGTTAGACCCAGTGCCAAGAAATACATGGAATGGGTGACCTTACATTCTGGATGCCGCACTCCACCAAGAACATGTCATCTGTTGTCTAGTCAGTATTCGTGCGATGCCTTCAAGTGTGACTAGCTCTCTGAACAGCAATATGAATTTACCTCTTAGCTGACGCCCGTCGAATATCAAGCGCTGTATGCAGGCAGGCATACCCTCCAAAGCTTGGCAGCGGAGCTTCAGATCGTAGACCATCTCTTCGAGTGAGGTTGTGATCGAGATGAATTTACCCGTCAAAGTCTTCAGGGTGACATAGATCGGGTTCTTGTTGCAGACGGTCAAATCAAGTCTAGTGATCTCAAATTGAATGCCAGCCGTTATCTCCTGAACAGTCATCTGAGCCTCGACAGAGTGTCCTGTTCCTACAGGCATGGAGACGAACTGGCGGACCTTACCCGGCTCAACAGCAACGCCATCAAGCCAGTTCTGGCTCGGGGCGACAATGTAGTCCTGTACGCTTTTGCCTTGCTTGATAAGATTTCGACGTCGAATCGATGTGGCAGCAGTGGATGTACTCGGCTCCTCGGAAACAGCGTTGATAGCACCGACGAGTACTTTGATCGCGTAGCGTCGCCTTGATTGGAAGTTGATCCACATAGCCTCTCGCTCTAATTGAACACGATCAGTGCCATGGCTCGTAATTGAGCGTATGAGGCATGACTAACGATGCATAGGAATAAGCAAACCGCCCTTCTGGACCAAGCTCAGTGGCAGCTTGTCGGCATAGTCATCGACTCTGTACAGCGGAAATTCGCCCATGTCAGGGGGAAGGTTATTGATCTCATCTTTGTCCGGTACACGAATGGTGCGCTTAAAAGTGATTTCAAGGTCATCGATCTTGATATTATCGGTAACCTCGGTAAGAGGAGACCAAGAAGTAAGATGTTCCAGCATCTTGACGGTGTACGTGATTCTTGAGGTATCTTGGAGTTTCTGAATGAAGGAAAATAATTGAAGTGAGAAAAAAGATGGTTCAATCGATCCAAGCCATGCAGCCTACTTCAGGCTTTCGTATGTGAATGCAGGTTTATGCAAACAGTGACAGCGCTTGCAGCTTCTTCCTGTACAAGCAGACTCCGATACCTACACAATTACGAAAAGTTAAGCTTTGTGTACGAGGGCTCGTCAACAAAGGTTTGATATGACCATTCCCTAGGATAAGCTTTTCAACATTGTGAACGTGAATAAATATGTAAGCAGATGCTGCCTATCAGTCGTCTGCTTCAACAACTTCTCAAGTGATGCCTTACACTCCATTTTATGGCGTCACTATGTGGTATTACTGTGTTGGCTCTTGCGACGTGATTGGAGGAGAAGTCTACCACAATCATAGTTATATACCAAAGTTTCCAAAATTCTGATGTAATGTTATTTTAAATTGTTCCATTTGATATCAATCGCGTCACTAGCAAGGTAGATACGGAACTTGATGCACGCGATAACTCGTAGATTATATATTAGACATAATTCTCCGTATCTAAAAGCTCTATATACCGGTGTCCACCGTGACATCAAAACATCATATCAGCCCCCAGCTTACTTGGGGAGGTTGGCAGGAGTGTAAGACTGGTCAGGCTTAACAACCTTTCCTCCCTGGACCTGCTTGTCGGTGTAAGCAGGCCAGACAATCTGTCGCTTGGAGGAAACAACAGAGAAGGTGGTGAATCCGTTTCCGGGACCGAACTGGCCGCTCCAGCCAGAGGTGACGGTGTAGTCACCGCACTTGACGGGACCGCCGTTGCGCTGAGAAGCCTTGCTGCCCTTGACGACAAACTTGCAAGCGGTGGCAGCACCCTGGTGGGTGTTGACCTTGAAGTTCCAGGTGCAGGAGCTGTCGTCCTTGGCGCAGCTGCGCTGCATGTTCTCAATGGTCCACTGGGGAGTGGCGGCCATCATGTTGACAGCGGGAGCGGTGGGAGCAGCGGAGACGCTGGTGGCCGAGAGGGCAGCGGCGAGGATGGCGAGAGAGAACTGCATGTTTGCGGTTGTGTGAGTTGGAGAGGTTTTCTATGACTTGTCAGTATAATGGTCGTACAAGTGTTGCTGGGATATACCAACTTGAGGAAGTAGTAAGAAGGTGTTGTTGAAGTAGTAGCGAGTGACTGAGTTGTTGTTGGTGATGATGAGAAGAAAAGGTGTCGGTTGTCGTGATTTATATAGTATTTTTACGCGGAATGTCCGGTACAAATATCTGACCATATGCTTTATACGAGGTTCAAGATATTCAGCTCAAATCTCAAGGTGACGATCCAATCTGGAAGGGTCTATTGCAGTCATGCCAGGCCTAATGTGGACAAAGTGAACTACACAAATAGCTTAAACATTCACGTGGTGAGCTTGTTACGGTGAAGTTGCATGATTTGGCTGTAAGAAGCCTAGTTACATCTCGTATAACAGTCAGCTAACCACTCAAACGTGGTGTTTATTCTAAGGCCAAGACCCTTGTCTCTTTGCGTACGCCTGACTGTTATGCTAGGAAGAGACATATTTCTTTTTTGCTCGTATAAATTCACCGATCATTCCATCGTTTGTGAATTATCGAAAGGGCGATACCCGATGCGTCAAAGTTGACTTGATGCTATGGCTATATTTGGTGTCTAGTGACGCCACATATCGTTTATTTCGGAACATCGGCATTCTGGTCCAGGGGTCTTCTCGGCTGTGCCCGCTCCCCACGTTTATCCATTCTGTCACGTTACGGGGTAAAAAAGCTTAGCATTGCAGCTCATACAACGTAGCAGCAAGAGACGCGGATCTAGTGGTCCGAGATACGATCTGATTATGTTCAACATGCATACTCCTGCTTCCAACATGGTTGATGTCATAGGTTCAGAATGATTGTGCTCACCGCTCAACATGCATGTCGCAAAGCTGAATACGCACTTGGACACTAGCAACAGTCCCTACACCCATCAATTAAAGCGCGCCTCAATGGCTCAGTGGTAGAGCGTGTCACTAGTAATGACAAGGTCCACGGTTCGATCCCGTGTTGAGGCACATTAAATGTGATCACCCATTTATTCTGTTGATCTTTTTGTCTCGTGGCGACTATAAACAAAATTTTTGCTGAGATAGATTAATTATTTATGAAATAGGCTCCTTCTTTTGACTGTAGCTACTGTGCTATATGTTTCCCGCGAGAGTGAATGACGAAACACAATAACTTACAGAAGGGGTTTTCTTTTACTTTTCGATTTGTCTTAGAAAACAGAAAAGCATCACCCCGACCGTTTCACTCGAGTGGGATCTTTCGAAGCACACCCGCTAGGACTAGATCCAGGCAAAGAAAATTGGACTGGATCTAAGACTTACTGTTTTATGACATTCAACAAACAAGTCTTGTCAAGATCAAGTGTTCAAGTGAGAGAAGGCAATCGAACCAAATAAATCAAGCAATCTTATTTATTGTAAGGTCACCACGAAGTCCACCATCTTTCACTCTGCTCAATGTTCACCATGTAGGAGAATCAATTCACAGTCAATCCGTGGTATTTGGTCGGAATCGCTCACAGGCTTGTTGCATTTCAAGCATACATTGATTCCAAGAATATAAATATCTCAGATGAGGCAGAAGCAACCACGAGACAAAGTTCCTTCAGGCTTTTGACTCAACAGGGAAGAGCATGGTGAGTTTTTAGAAGCCACGTTACTATGATTTATAACTAGTCAGCAGCCGGAGGACTGTATGAGCCCTGTTGACAGTCATGGTGACATTACCACCTCTAGTAGGGTTCGTGGTACTAGTCAAGACATGACGTCTGCCTACAATACAGAAAATCTTCAACCTAAGCCACTGTATAATCGGAGATGGATCGTCGATCTCCGGGCTGTAGTGGAAACATGAAGATCCTCAGACCAATTATAAATCGGAAATGCGGTCGAACTGCTAGACTTATACGGGCAAACACTGCGAGGGCATGTCCTAGAAAAGTTGAGTGAAAAGGAAGAACGCACTGTGCAACTCCATAGGTGACATGCTGCAGTGTCATGACTCGATTGGATAAGATAGTCTTGCTACTGCATGTGCACAATATACACCGTCGAGACTTTACGCTGATGGTAACGCCGGCTGATAGTCAAGCTCTCGTGTCACTGCCTCAAGACGGCGTTATCATGTGAAGGCTCCAGCAGGTAAGAAGTATTTAATCCATAAAGGCTATGTCCTTCCATAGCCTTTCACTATCGATGTATATGACACTGACCGCATCCGCCTCATCGGAGGAGGAAGGGTCTCGATCGGTCATGGAAGAGCCCGCACCTGGAATAGTGAAAAGCAGTCACTTGGAACTTCCCGTCTCATCATGTTTTTGTATCCTGATTTTCTAACGACGGCTTACCTGTGATAGCTTCCGTTTATGCACGGCGACGTGCATGTGCCAAGATACAAGAGTGACATTGCTGACATGCCTCAATCTAGCCAAGCCACCATCATGCAGAGCAGCGTTGGCGTGTATTTGCTAAAGATTTGAGCTAGGAATAGTTTGTGAGTAATAAGGGAATATTCGTGATTATCACACTTCTAGGCCGTGTGTTGAGATGCACGATCGAGTGGTGCGTCTTCCATTCAAACGTTATTCCAAATGAAAGGGCAAGATTAGACATCTCATGAAATTGAAGCCAAGACTAGATATATGCATACAGTGACAGGTTTATTTCGATAAAATCCCATATGAGTCTGCCGTCTAACATACTAAACCCAAGGAGGATTTGGATCACCGGCCATTTCATAAACTCGAGAGTCTCTCCTTTCTTGCGTCCGAGGTGGAACAGAATCTCCGCTCATTTCGTAGGCTAGATGCTGCCCCATAGGCGACAATATCCCTCCAGAGGTGTCACTTTGTGCACTTGGTGATACTGGGTGATCCATCCAAGCTTGCGGTGATGTAGAATGAGGCGAGCTCAGAGCAGTCAATGTTGAGCTTCTCCAGTCTGGCTGCACCGGCGTCCCGTCCGGCTTCACACCACTCTGGTTGGATAATGGAGTCTGTTCCATTGCATTAACTTGAGTTACTGGTGGATGCTTTTTCTTTCTCGACTGTCGAATAAACCAGACGATGGCGAGTATTACTAGGGAAACTGCGGCAAACCCTCCAACTGCGCCACCTATGATGGCTCCAAGATTATTTTGACTTGAGGATGGACTAGAAGACGATGATGAGGCTGGGATGTTGGAGGAGCTGGATTCAGCGGACGAACTTGACGCGGTGGAAGAACTCGTCTTGTGAACCTTGGTCGAAGAGAGTTTTGTACCAGTAAGAGGAATATTTGTGGTTATAAAGTCGGCATTCTGCTGTCCACTGTATGTAAAATCCACACTCGAAACTCGCGTCGCTGGTGTTGATGAACACCTGTAGTCTTTGATTGAATCTGGATATTGATATGTCGCACAATGAGGAGCCGATTCATTGGTACTATGTGGGACATTTAGTCGTCAGCGTCAATGCAATACGGTTGGATGGAAATATTGCTCACCAAAGAAGGGTTACTGGATTGTTGAGACAGGTGTCGTTACAAAGACTTGGATTCAATGCCATGTCCCTGTCCATGCATCTGATATAAACCTGCCAACTTTCAAGCTTGTCGCCGATGTTGCCACATATTATCCCTATTTCACTAGCCCACATGCATGTGTGAGTGTTTTCGCAGGTAATGGCAATTGCTGGATGCCCTGAGAGGTAACCGCAGGTTTCGTCCGGGGCCATTGTGACGACCAGATCATTATTCGACCGACGCTTTCCCGCATTTCGAAGATCGAGAACAGGATTCATTCCAGTCGGTTCCGGTGGTCGGTCAAGGTCGCCGATTTGCGATCCCTGCGTCGGTTCAGATAGAAGTAGTCCATGCGAAAGTTGTGCGGCCCAAAGGCCGAACAGTATCATGCATTGTAGTGATTTACTCATGTTCAGTTGGGAGCAAACGAAGTTGTTAAGAGAACATAACTACTGGGGAAATGTCTCACCAATTCCGGTCTGTTAGTTTTACGTTGTACCAGCATTCAAGGCTAATAGCAGCGGTATATACGTACTCGTAAAATGCATCGCTTGTTGCCAACATTGAAACACTCTTCTCTGCACCTTTATTCGATACATCCTTGATGCAATACTACCCTACCTTTTCGCTAGTGGCTGCAAGTCGTGAGGCTTACTGCGGAGGCGCTTTGGCTGTGTCTGTTGGCCATCTGGAGGAGCTGAAGGGCTTGGGCTGAGGCTGGATTGTTAACGGTTGGGTTTGGCGCCAAACCAGGAAAACTGAGGCTACGGATCACGAATCAATCATGCAGATTCTAGGCTGAGGTCGGTTGGAACCAAGAAGTAGATATACTGTATAGGGCAGAGATAAGGTGTCAGTGTGTGGCTGACGCGGCACTAGATTGATATCAATTCAATACGAGAATAACACATCATTCTTCCTGTAAAGCATAGGCCAGGTTGAGACTTTACGCTACTGCAAGTGAATGATGATTTCTTATCCATAAATGATCTGTCTGTCGACTGTCATCGTCCTATTTTAACATCCGTCTAAATAAGGAGCTACAACCGCCAACCTAGAATTGACAGCGACGTGACGTGCTGAAGTCACAGTTAGTAAACTCAAAGTGTTGGTGGCGTACGCAGCCATGACAATTCCTGATTTAGTGACAGTGGATTGGGAGAAACAAGCTTACTTACACCACCTCAAACAGAACTGTATAAACTATCACGACAAACACTGCACAAGGAGAGACACTGTACGATAAAAGTCGGAGCGGCGCAGATAGCCCTTCAGTCTATATGACTTGGCGCAGCATATTCAAAGCCTTTCAACAAACAACGAGCTTACTCACTCAAGATCCGGCAAATCAGATGTGTCTAACATGCCTGCATGATCTAGTCCTTGGCAGGCATTGCCTCTTCTACTGAATCTTTAGTCTCGAAGCTTGATTGCTGGCAATGGCCGTCTGTGGACGGATTAGATAGGCTACGGAAAGGTTTCGTTATAAATAGATGCAGTAGAGGTGATCAAGGCTTACTCTTGATCAACAGCATATCGTATAGATCTGAGACATTCCCAATTATTCAATTTGCTCATGTTGCCTTCAAAACCGAACGAGATACGATAAAATGTATTTCTTCAACCGGTTAGTCATAGGCCTTTTCTTTACAAAGGCGTGGGCACAGACAGTCGTTGGACCACCAGATTCACCACCGAGCGTAAATCCAGCTGGTCCCACGCTACCGGCCCAGCCCTCGCAGCCAGCTCAACCTACTCAGCCAGATCAATCTACTCAACCAGCTCAACCCACTCAAGCCGACCAACCAACGCAACCTGACCAAGCGACACAACCAGGCCAACCGACTTTGCCGAGCCAGCCTTCCCAACCATCAGTTCCAACTGTTCCGGTAGCACCAACAGCATCAGTATCCGAAGCCCCCACCGTATCTCAGCAGGCTCCTACCTCTGTCGAGACTCCAACCTCTAACGAGGCTCCCAGCTCGACCGAGAATGCAGGCTCAACAGAGATTTCAAGTTCTGCCGAGATTTCGAGCTTTACTGAGACTCCCAGTTCAACCGAAATTCCAAGCTCAACTGACATCCCAAGCTCAACTGAGGTCTTGAGCTCTACCGATGTTTCCAGCTCAATAGAGATATCGAGTTCAACAGAGACGCCCAGTTCCAGTGAGGTTCCTAGTTCTACTGAAATTCCCAGTTCCACAGAAGCTGCTAGTTCTACCGCAATCTCCAGCTCTTCCGAGATTGTTAGCTCTGGTAATGTTTTAAGCCCTACAGAAGTTCCTAGTTCGACCGAGCTCTCAGGATCTACTGAGAATCCTAGCCCTTCTGTGACTCCTAGTGCTCCTCCATCTATTGGCACTACTGGGTTTACCGAGACCTCTGCACCTACGGAGACGACTGGATCTCTTCAACCAGCTGGATCCACCCAAGAGACAGGATCTGTTCAACCAACTGGTTCTATCGAGTCGGCTGGGTCTACTCAACCCACGGGATCCATTCAACCAAGCGGATCTATCCAGCCGACTGGATCCGTAGGACCGACTGGATCCGCGCAGGCCACAGGTTCTTCTGAGGCAACCGGGTCTGTCCAGCCTGGTCCTACAGAATCAAATGGCTCTATTCAACAAACAAACTCTATCCAGCCTGCTGGATCTGTACAGTCAAATAGTCCTATTGAGCCCACAGTTTCAGCTCAACAAACTGCATCTTTCAGCCCAATTGGGACAATAGAACCAACTTCTGCAACGGCAGAGGTTCCTAATGTGTCGAATGTTCCTGGCGTGACTGCGGGAGGGTCATCTGGGGGCCCTGCTAACACACAAGCTCCAGCACAGGCTTCCAATGCTCCTAGCGGTCAGCCTGAACCAACGCAAGAGGTCCCATCAGGTTTCAAGACAATCACCGGCTCTCCGATAGAGCCTACAGCAGGTGTTGCCAAGCTGGATCTCGGTGAAGCTTCGCTCGGCCCCAATGCAGCGTTTACTACAATCGGAGGACAGGAAGCAATGTATGTCGTCTCCCGTGAAGTACTTCAGCTGCAGAAATAGCTAACATAAATCATAGTATTCTTCAACCTCCCCCTAACGGCGAAGCAATGTTCACTCTCAAGGTTGAGCAACCAATAGACATTGCGCCAGGCACTCCAGTTGAGATCAGGGCTTTAATAAAGGTTGAGGAAGTTGGCGCTACTGATAAACGCAAGAGATCATTCTTTCGAAGGGCGAGAGGCAATCGTCTTGAGATGATTATGAACGAAAAGGTTCTTTACGACAGAGAGGTTGAGCAGACTTCTGGCAAGTTTCAGCGGATCAAAAGTGAAAAGACGAATTTTGTACAGAATCCGGTTCTCCACGTACTCCAAAGGGCCGGTGATAACTCTTTGGCTGTTACAGTACGCGGGCTGTCACTCGTCGAGGCGTCCTCACCACCATCGAGGAAGCCAAACGTCCCGGTAGTGATCTCGAGAACAGAACCTAATCCTGCTGGTGAACAGACTGAAGCGACAGGGGGGCAACAGACCAACGCGCCAAAGGCCACAGGAGAGCAATCTGTTCCGGGTGCGCAAGAATCTACAGGAGTACCGGGACAGCAGACTGTGCCACCAGCCGTTACTGGAACAGAACCTAATGGTGGAACAGAACCTATCCGTGGTACTCAGGAAACAGCAGTACCCAGCGGCACTCGTGAGGGTGGAGGAAGTCAAGAGTCAGCAAGCATGGCTTCGATATCTAATTTGAGACCCACAACGGGCACTGGTATTGTCCCTGTTGTAAGTACCGGAACTCCCACAGTTCCAGCTCAAACAACTCCCACTGGCCCTGTTGGGATTCATTCAAATGTGGCAGGACATGAAGATGTCAGGAACTTGGCCGCACTATATGGTGTACCCTTTGTTATCGCGATTCTTATGTAGCATTAGATGTTGACAGATTGTTTGAGATTGATCAAATCTAGCTTGTCTTGGCTGTCGTAAAATTCCAGCTGTGAACCTTGCGCTATGCCTGAATGATACATAAGGAGACTTCATCGGGAGGCTCGCAATCTCACGTTTGATACATATCGACCAATGACTTGAACAGAAACTTTTTCATTTCCCGCCTTATGGTTTAAAGTCGAATCTTCCGAATATCCATGCTGGCTAGCCTCGGCCTACAGCAGAAAATGACGCTTTCACTGACGGGCCTCAATTCTTGTCTCACACTCGTCACTAGTCGACAGCTGAACAAATCCCTGTCAAATGACATAGTTTCTTCCGGTTGGTCGAGTGTGAGACACGGGCCGCTAACTATTGAAGCCATTTCTGCATGAGTCTTAGCTATCGATTCGTCCAGGGAGAATGTTCTTGAGTTGAACACGGTATGACCTCAATTGTCCCACCGAGCTGTCGTTCTTTTGATCTCCCTTGGATCTGCCGGACCGTGCCGGTAGATCTTTTCGTCTTACATCAACGAATGTCTCATATTCCCTGGAGAGGCCGCAGAACTTGAACTTTTGTCCTTGATTTTGCAGCATTCCTTGTGATACCTGTGATATATGCTGTGCGTTGAACATGATGATCTGTGGAGAAGACGAAGTGAAGGGAGATGTCTCGTACGTCAGTAGATTCGGTAGATCATCATTACCAGGAAAGCAAAAGGGAGATGCTATGAGTATAAGAACGTCTACTGAGCAGTCTTGGCTTGTTCATCATCATCAACTCTCCTTTTTAACGAAGCAAATCAAAAAACTGTTGTACCTATCTTTAGAAGACCCAATTGCACACCATGACTGAAGTGCGACAAGAAGAATTTGACGAGGTCCATGCCTACTTTATTGGGCCCAAGGGCTCCAACTTGCCTGACTTTCGAGCAAACATCAACACCATCCTCGATGAACTCCTCGCCGCACGTCAGAGTTACTATCCTCAAGACCAGGTAAGTTCTACTACCACTCCATAATTTACCTGCCCTAATGCCATATGACTTTAGGCCTTCATATCCAAAGCGTACCGTCGTTCCCCAGTCTTCCTCAAGGCGCGTTCCGACCTCCGTCTGGCGACAGAAAAGGTAGCACAGCTTCTTGGCGAGCACTCTGCACCTTTCTGGTCCCCGCGCTATGAGGCCCACATGTGTACTGACTTGACCATGTCGTCCATGCTCGGGTACTTCATGACTATGCTGTACAACCCCAACAATGTCGCTCTGGAGGCCAGTCCGATGACGACGCTTGTTGAGTTGAGGGTTGGACAGCAGCTTTGCAAGTTGTTTGGGTACAATGTTGATGCTCAGAAGAATCCGCTTTCATGGGGACACATCACCTGTGATGGCACGATTGCCAATCTGGAATCTATTTGGGTTGGTATGTATATTCATCACGAACAAGTCGAATGTATGCTGACATGAGAAGCCCGTAACCTCAAGTTTTACCCGCTGAGTCTTTGTCTTGCTCTTCGTCGTGGAAAACTTCAATTCATCGCGGACAGATTCTACGCGTCGTCCTGCTTTCACGCACCAAACAAGACACTCTTCAAGGATCTCCAAGGATGGGATCTGTTGAATCTTCGCTCCGAAGTCATTCTTGATCTCCCTGATCAACTGAACAAGCAGTTCGGTATCACGAGCAAGTTTCTTGAAAGTGCGCTGAATGAGTTTAACATTCAGACTATTGGTCGCGAGATTCTTGAGAGGGAGTTCAAAGTCACTAAGCCCATCAAGTACTTTGTCAGCAAGACTCGACACTATTCGTGGCCAAAGGGTGTTGGTAAGTCGATCCCCAGCGATATAATTTCACAGCTGACTCGATAATAGCAATTGCCGGTCTTGGCTCTGGTAACGTTGTTGGAGTAGATGTCAACAACGCCGCTCAGATCGATATCAAACTCTTGGAAGAACATCTACACAAATGCGTCGAGACAAAGACAGCAGTCTTCGCAGTCGTGGCCATCATCGGTTCTACCGAAGAAGGTGCCGTCGACAGACTAACAGAGATTTTACGTCTACGGAAGAAATTCCAAGAAGAGCACGGATTGTCGTTCCTTGTCCATGCTGATGCAGCTTGGGGTGGTTACTTTGCCACTATGGTGAACCCCGACAGACGTTACAGTGTGGAGGAGCAGACTGCCACCAAGCCTGAGCCGGAGTGGTACTTGGATCCCAAGACGGTCGAGGATATCAAAGCAATGGCTCAGGCTGACTCTATCACCGTTGATCCCCACAAGGCTGGTTACATCCCGTACCCTGCGGGAAGCCTGGTGTACCGTGATGGACGGATGAGACATCTTGTTACATGGTCCGGACCATATCTTTCACAAGGCTCGGCCGAGAACATTGGTGTTTATGGTGTCGAGGGCAGGTAAGCATATTTGGACACTGGCAACTATGGCATCTTCGTCTAACTATCTCTTGTCTTAGCAAACCCGGTGCTGCAGCCATGTCAGCATGGTTCTCCAACCAAACCATCGGTCTAAATCATCGTGGCTACGGCAAACTTCTCGGTGAAGCAACATTCACAAGTGCAAGAGTAAGTTTGTTCTCATACTCCTTTGGATCAAATCGACACTAACGAAAGCTAGCTCTCGGCCCACTACGCAACCATGGACAACGACTATTTTATGTGCATCCCCTTCAACATGCTCCCATCTGAAAACGGGGGCAGCAAGAAGTTCCTCTCCACCTCGGTCAACAATGAACGCAGGAAGATCCGCGACCTTATCATCGGCAAGACTGACGCCGAGATCTTCAAGGACAAAGAAGCTATGAAGATCATTCGTGACCTTGGTTCCGATACCAACATCAACTGCTTCACGCTCAACTGGAAGGATGAGAATGGCGTTTTGAACGATGACCTTGAAGAAGCTAACTATCTCATGAAGAGGGTCGTCGATAAGCTGTCCATCACTTCTCCCAACACTGATCCATCTACCATTCCCATCTACCTCACGTCAACTCAGTTCTTGCCCGAGGACTACGGTGCTTGCGCGCACAAGTTTATGGAAAGAATGGGCGTCAAAAAGTCGGACCAAAGTCTTTTTGTCATTCGAAACGTGGTCATGAGTCCCTTCCCTACAAAGAAGGATTTCATTTCTACCATTATGAGGGATCTGGAGCAGGTCGTCATAAAGGAAGTCGAGGAATGTAGAAAGAGGAACAAGCCCGATCAGAAGAAACTGCAGTTTCTTGTTCAGGGCAAACCCGATGCACCAGAGGCTTACCTCGTGTTCCAATCTTCTTTTCACAGCGTGTCCAGAAGACAGCAGGTCATCTTGTCTGCGGAGCTTGATGACGACCTCAAGAAGTTTCACAGGGACACCTTAAAGGATAGTGAGGATACTGTCATCATGTTGGAGACGTGTGACGAGCTGTTTGTTAAGAATATCATCGAGGATATCCCTAATGGGCTCCAATTACCGGTTACAATGTTTGAGAACGGATTGCAGTGAGTGTCTCCCCTTTCCGACATTTGTAGCTTTTACTGACTGTTTACAGGGGTTATGAGAATGCACAGGGTATCATCACGCTCAAATCAGTGATTAAGAGTCGTCCTCTGAACTCTATCCATCGCGATATTGAGTATCCCGACAAGTTTATGCCATTTTATCTCTACGGCTCGGAAGATGAACTACACATCACACACACTCTTGTCAAATCTCCCAACATTGCACTCTCAGCAAGCAACGTTACCTTTAAACCGCCTCTCCCATCATCAATCACCGACAACCTCCTCACCCATGGTCTGATCCTGGGTCTTTCTCAGATTCCCGAAGCGTCCATGCAGCCTTTTGCCGAGCGAAACAAGGACCTTGTTGAAGACTTTTTCTTCTCCCGCGGCAAATCCTTCAAAGTCTCTATCTGGGAAGATCTCAAGGTTTGTGATGCTGAAGGTCCTGGGCTGCTGGACGGTCTGGAGGATGAGCTCTATGAAGGGCAGATGACTCTTGGTCAGAATGTGTTTGTGGATGCAGAAGGTCCAAATGAGGATCAATTGAAGGATATCAAGGTTGAGTCGGACGCTTGGCAGAGGAAGTTGGATGAGATTGGAAGTGTGTTGGATGGAACACACACTTGCAAAGACTAGATTTAGGATAATGAGTGTTGAGAGTTATAAACTTGATTGATGATACTAAATCGTTGTCACACGCAATTGTCTGATAAAACCACGAAACAGGGACGATATCAACAAGCATAACCAGATTTACATCTGCTCCTCAAAACCAGGAGATAATCAATTGAAAAATAGCAAAACAAATTCTGTTGTAAAATTTCATCCTTTTCCAAAAATTCAAACGCTTGATAATTCCTACCCAAATCGTTCCATGTTCATTTCCATGCATAAATCATTCAATCCAATTCATCCTTCCATCTCAGTTCGTCCAGGATTCTCATCATCCCACTCATCCTCAACATCCACATATGAACCCTCCAACGAGGGGGCGCGCCTTCTGCTACCACCGCCGTACAGTTGTTCCAGCTTTCTAGAGTCTAGAAAGATATTCTGCATTTCCGAGATGAGATGCTCCTCCTCCGCGTCCTCGTCTGCAGCGCGGACACGGTATCGCACAACGCGACGCCCGACACCAGACGTGAGGAATGGCTTGAGGAATGAAAATATGGACCATGCGAAGCGGGCAAAGAGATACTCTCTGCTTCCTTCTGCGAGAGTTTCGACAGGGCGGTTTTGGTACAGAGCCGTGAACTCTGCTTCTCGGCCGTCGAGAACGTGAAGCACGTACTGGTTCTGCGTCTCGACGCCGTTCGGTGACCTGGCAACCTTGGGTATGAGGGCGAAAACACTCTGGTCGAAGCAGACGTATAGATCAGCCTTGAGAGGTAGAATGTTGTGAGGGTCGTCGATTGTGTGCGATCCACCGCCATAAAGACCCATGCCGTTTTTGTTGAACCACTGCTGCTCGTCGCGGGGGATTAGATGAGCCCAAGTAAAGGCGTAACTTGTGTTTGTGACGGCACATCGTTTGCTGTGAAGAGTTGTTGAGCAAGAGGGTGCTGTCCACCATTCAGGTATTTTGTCATGAGGGAACTGCCAATCTCTGAAACTTGGAACAATTGGGTATCGTTCTGTGAAATGTCAGAATTGTTTTTGATTCAAAAAAAGGGAATAAATACCTTCGCCGTCGACAAAGAACCAATAATCCCTGTTGAGTAGGATCTGATCATCATCGGCAACTATATCCTGGCCACGCTCATCTCTGGCCAACTTTCCACTACCAAAGGCATTATTCGCAATGATTTGGCATGCTGTAAGCGCAGTTCGGTAGTGAACTCCCCATGCTCCTCTGACGGGCTCGTAGTCAACGCGCGGCAGACAAAAGAGCAGGTTCAAGGGTTTCAAGTAACCAGGATGATAGAAGCGAACCTGATCACGGTTGAGATCACGAATCTCGAGATTCGAAACGGCGGAGAGTGAGCGCGGCATTGGAATGCGATGTTCCAAGTGGCTGAGTTGAAGAGAACGGGGAATTTCTTGTTCTTCAGAGGTTAAAAGACCCATGACGTTTTGTCTTTTGTTCTTGCTGCAGGATGGAGGGTCAGCCACAGTTCGAATATGACGTAGAATACTAAAAAAGACCTACTTTATGCTGGATGGCTCCAGGGCCCAGAATCCGTACATTTGGAGAAGAGGGGGGGATCAGTCTAGTGTAAGTAGAACGCTTAGTCAGGTTGGGATTGATTGTCGACAATATGTAAATATAATTTCATAAACAAGTTGCTATAATTTATATACAAGAATATTCCCCTGGCAAAAGAGTTTTTTTTCGCCTCGACACACGTGTCAGTGGTCAGTGACAGCTGTTTTGCATATAAAAATCTGGCTCCAATCGATGGATCCTCACCAAGTGGGACGGGGCATGGGTATGGTCTCCATTCTAGTGATCTACAGGCGGTGAGCACCATAACCTCGAGGCATCTTCACCGCGTGTGTAGACCCGATCTCGCCAATGCGGATGTTGCTAAAGGTAACCTCAGGGTTGGGCTCGACCTTGACAATGTTTGAAGGGAGACCCTCCTCCTTGGTGCAAGGTCCAGCACCAGTTCCCTTGCCGTCGAGCCACTCCATGGAATCGCCCTCGCTCCACCAGACACTCATGGCGAGAACCATGCCGCGGGTCATGGCGTCTCCCATCTCGGTCGTGCCGCCGAGACGGATGTAGTCATCTGCGTGGGTAGCCTTGCAGTACTGGTCCTCGATGATGTTGCCGGTGACCTTGGGGGGTCCGGGGATGGTGACGACGGCGCTCTTGATCACCTTGCCGTCCTGGATGTAGTGGCGGTGCATCTCCTTGAGCTTGCCGTTCTTGTCGGCGGGGAACTGGGACACGACGGTGAACTTGCGAGTGGTGTCAACCTTGAACTCCTTGCCGCGACCGTAAAAGTCGGTTACGTTGTTGCGGTTGTGGTTCCAGCCGCAGCCAGCCTTGTCGCAGATGCCCTCCTTTTGGCACTCGGTTCCTGTGCAGCCGTACAGGCCAGGAACGCTGCAGGGGTGAGGAGCAATGTGGGTGGCGCGAGAGTTGGCCTCCCAGATGTCCATCTCGTTACAGCAGACACCCTTGCCCTTGATGTTGCCCTGTGATATTCAGTTAGTCAAGTCCGCAGCCAAACTTTCAAGATACACTTACCACTCCGTTGATGAAAGGTGTGACGTAGCACTGAGCATCACAGTATCCAGCACCTTGGTAAGCACCAGCCTTGCTGTATCGGCTTGTGCTCTTTCCACCATCTGCGGGCATCTCAGAAAGGTACAGAGCACCGTTCATACCGCAGGGAAGCTTCTGAGTCTCGACGTCGAAAGAGAACTCAGCACCGGTAAGCTTGAGCATCTCATACTTCTTCTTGTTCTTCTCCAAGAGGTAAACACGAGGAGAAACAGACTGGCCGTTGCGCAGCATCTCGAGACGGAGGGCGTTGCCAGAGGTGCTGATGCCCTTGGCCTTGTACGCAGCCTCGTCCATACCGGAGAGCTTGCAGTTCTTGGCACATGTTGCCTCGTCAGGGCAAGCCTTGGGGTCAGCGGCCTCACCCCAAGAACCACAGTTTTGTCCGTTGGCCTGGCTGATGCCGTGAAGTTCTGCGTCGGCGACGATGTAGTTGGTGGTCTTCTTGCAGCCCTTGGCCTTTGTGCAGCGGTATGTGTCGATCTTGGGGTGCTTCTCCTTGGTCTTGTCAGGAGTCTGGCCCACGACCGCCTGGGCGAGGAGGGTTGTGAGAAGAAGAGGAGAGAACTTCATGTTGGGCGAGAGGCTGTAGAGGCTGTGGTTGAGTGGTGAAGCAGAACAGAGACATCTTCGGGACTCGGTTTATATCTATGTTTTTTGACACTTCACGATCACACGCTGTCTACAAGGGTCGGCCACTTTAGGTCTACATCCGAAGAAGCCAAGGTCGAGATCCGCGTTCAAAAGACGAGTTTTGGGTGAATTGGTCCCATCAAGCTCAGGTCATTAACATGAGTATTATGCCACAGCAGCCATAGCAGCCAATCAAGAACCCCAGACCTCCGTGCGCTCCGATATCCCGATTCGAATCAAGGTCACATCCAGGTCCCGTCTCAAAGGGAATTGACTACCGAGTTCCGGAGTAGCAGTTTGCGGGTGACAATCCCTGTATTCGGACAGAGAATGTGGAGATGGGGGAAAGCTTGGAGTTTGTTTGAATAGAGGAACCGTTGCGGAGTTCGGGCCGTGAATCCTGGCTAATATAAATTTTTGATTTGAAAGGGTCAAGTTTCAGGACCCCTGCAATATTGTTTTCATGCCACTGTTTATCCACATTTTCCCACCTACCATAGAAATACTAGGGGTCCTTGGCGAACAATGTGATCAGCTATCGAAAGATTGAGCGGATATCATGTACGGCTTCTGTCCTAGTGGCATTTTCTTGATGCAGATGGGTCTCTCCCGGCCACGCGGACCGACATTTACTTCGGTGTACCGGTGTAGGCTTGTCTGAAAGGTATCGTGATCTTTTTAGTTTCTTCGGACTTGATGCCAAGTGAGATTACGTTGACGGAAAGAAGGAAATGTTTTCCAAGCGAGAAAGACGGGGTTTCTCTAGTTGTGACCTCAGCTCCGGTGGGAGGTCCTCGCGGTGAGAATAATTGCAGAGTAACGATGCAGTGCAAGCCTAACTAGTGTACAGCATCTGATAATAAGGTACAGGATCTCATCTACCTGTGTCTTAGATGGCTTATTTGCATCTGTGCTGTGCCTGGTGCCGACAAGGTTGTTCCCTGCGGGGAAGAAGACTTCCCCATGGAGCAGAACACCCGAGCAGACGGCTGAGCCTCTTTTCTGCATGGGGTTCAGGTTCGCCACAGATGATCGGATGGAACATTATGCGTTCATTGGCTTGGAATTGAGGATAGCTGCCGAGAGCACTCCCGGAATGCTATCATACACTTCCGGATGTAAGATTTCAATCGTCTCATGACCCTCCACGACGGACAGATATGACGAAATAGCCGTTCTTGTATGAAAGGGCAATACTTCGGTAAAGCTCAAATGGGGTCGTGCGTCTGCAGTGAGAGAGTTGCGGCCGTGATTGAGGATGAGTGGTAGGCGAGACGGTCCCATAGGAATGTCTTGGTGACGGAGGCGATCCCATGGTTCCGGTAGCGAAGCAAAGAGGGTTAGAATAAATCGATAGCTTCGTTACAAGGTCGCATAGGTGATAGAGTCGAGAATTTAGCGGCTCTTAATTCCTCCCGACAAATTCATCCCATGTTTAATTTGACATCGCACCTTCGTAAGTACTTGATAGACTCTACCCGGTACTGATATCGAGCAATGCAAGTCACTATTCTGTAGCAATGCAGCTCGACCAATATCAAGCTCATATTTATGTTTGGCTATATAGCTCATTCTCTGACCATAAAATGTAAATAAAATAAATATTGGACGTGGAAAATACTGCTATCTTAGCGAGGTTGAGAGCTGGGATAACTTATGGACTACGAGGTGCAAAAATAAGCGTGACAAGAGCACGCATCAACACCACATAGACTGATGCACTAAATCTGTCTAACCATTAACTACTCCACACGTGACTTTATGCTGACATGAAAACAAATCTGACCCATGTTCTTGTCATACCCTTGTGAAGCACTGCTGATTCTAGACAAAGAAAACTGTGACACCATGAACGATCATCAAGACAAGATCGCCACCTTGGCAGACGGAAGAAAAGTGGCGTATACAATTTACGGCACAGAAGACAACAATGCACCAACAACGTTCTACTTCCACGGTTTCCCAGGGTCTCACCATGAAGGCTACGTGATGCACAGCACAGCTCTGAAGCACGGATTACGCGTCATCGCGCTTTCACGACCTGGATACAGCGACTCGACATTTCAAGAAAACAGATCTATTCTTGATTATCCCAAAGATGTCCTAGAACTAGCGAATATGCTCTCCGTCGACCGATTTACCGTCCTTGGAGTCTCTGGCGGTGGTCCTTACGCTATTGCTTGTCTGAAGGAGATACCTAGAGAGAGATTAGTAGGTATTGGTACGGTAGCTGGATGCATGCCCATCTCTTTCTCCACGCAGGGAATGTTGACCATGACGCGGATCATGTTCAACGTTGCGCCCTATGCTACTGCGCCTCTCGGATGGTTGCTGGATAAATTGCTGGGTAGCACAGCCCGCGACACGGACCATCCGGAGAAACTGGAAAACATGATGGATAAGGAGATAAGTGCGCGGTCACCAAGCGATGCAGACATCTGGACCAGTCACCCTGATCTGAGGACGGCTATTATGCGATCAACCAGGGAATCCATGAAACAAGGCGGGTACGCATCAGCGTGGGAGGCGAAATTGTATGGAAGCGATTGGGGTTTCAGACTAGAGGACGTCAAGGTTGAGAAGGGGCAGATGATACTCTGGCACGGCGACCAGGATGTCAATGTTCCGTTGAGGGTCAGTGAGAGAGCTGTTGAGCTGATACCCCAGGCGGAACTGAGGGTCATGAAAGGGGATAGCCATATGAGCTTGGTGACCAGAGTGGAGGACTTTGTGGTGGTGATGAAGGAGATGCTGGAGAGATGACGTGTATGAATGGTTAAGGAGTCTTTATCGGTGATCTTACCAATGTAAAGATGAACATTTCAACAGCTATCTACACAATGGAACAAAAGTCATGTCGCCACATGACATTGCGCAGACAACCATATCATACAGCCACAAGCGGCACAGTTAAAGCATCCGTCTATTCATTTCCCCACACATACCCATAACCACAAACGAAGCAAATCCCATGACGCATTTCGGTAGCATTCGTGATTTTCAGGGTCCTGATCCACACAAGCTTATCAAAAGGCAAGACGCAATGATCTGCACTGAAATGACCCCTAAGTCTATGCTTGGTGAGACTTGGAGTTGTAATTGGACGGTTATATATCTGGCTAATTCTTTCGCCAGACTGGCCAGAGTCATGGCTGCGGCGCGGTTGATGTATGTTTCCTTTATGGGCTAAGCTGATGTCACTCGTTTAATACGTATGTTTCATCACTTGTGTAAGTGGCTAGATGTCTGTGGTTTAGGTGGCGAGGGAGTAGTGATGGACGTTATGGCATCCCATGGAAGGCAGATCATTTTCGTTAAGAGGGAGACCACGGCAAGGTATGACGACAAGCTTGATGTTGATTATCATGAAATTACTTATATAAGACCATGTTCTTACACAGCTGATTGAGAGCCAAACACAAAGATTTCCAAAGAGATCAAAGACACTTGCAAAAACTACTACAATCTCCAAAAAACAACCTTGACAAACCAACCAAAATGGCTCCCAAGTACGTCCTGGTATCACAGTTTATCAAGTCACAAACTCACAGATATATAGCTCCAAACGTCGCTTTTCCCTCAGCGCCCTCTCTCCCGCCAACAGGAGATATAACAAGGTTATGAGTGAGCGACCTGATAACCGTCGATCCGTCGACAGTACAGCTAGTCGCTCAACACTCGGTGGAATGCCCGTCGTCGAAGTAGAGAGTTATCTCGTCGACCCGGCATATCGCTGGACGACTGCGAATCGCAACTAAATGGAAAAGAAATTTGTATTATATGATATTTAGCGTTGATACCAGGGATGAAACTGTATACTAGTCTGCTGTAAAATTCAACCATCATTTCTTGAAAGCAAAACAAGTCTTTCTTCATCACAACCTATGTTCCGACTCACATCGCAATATTTGCTTTATACAAACAAGGTTTGACAAACTTCAAAGCTATTGAAAAGCAGGCTCCGGCTTCGATCCGTAGGGAATAATCCTAACCATATGCCGTCTCTCATTATCCTGAAAATCCGGCACCGCAGAATGCGCCACAGACCTCTGATCCCAAACCACAACCGTCCCCGTCTCCCACTTCACTCTACAGCTGAAATCCAGACTTCTGATGTGATTCTTGAGAAACGACAGCAAATGATCCGATTCTTCAGGTAGGAAACCTTCTACCTGTCGAGCGATGGTAGGGTTGACAAAGAGTGAAGGTTTGCCCGTGACTGGATGTTTGATTACCAGCGGGTGCGTCGCGTTGATGGCTTCTGCCAATGCACGCTCTTGACCCACGCGTTTGACCTCACCTTCTGAAGCAGATGTGTGCTGAAGGTTGAGGGTGGAGAGTGTTTGTCTAAAGGCTGGCGAGAGGGCTTCGTAGGCTGCTGTTAGAGATGTGAATGCTGTATCGCCGCCGCCTGATGAGGGAATCTCGAGAACCCAGAAGAAACTGGTTGATGGAACGTTTGGTGTAAAGGTCTGGTCGATATGCCAGAGGTCGTATGTCGTTCGTGGACCGAGGAGTTTTCTTAGATTCCCTCTAGAGTTTGTGTCAGTAAATAGGCAGTCAAAAATATGTAAAGACCAACTTACGACTTTGCATCCGCGTAGACAACATGGAACTCGGGTCCGGTGCCCTTTGGGTATCCCATAGTAGGATGCTGATGAAGCGGTCCATAATGCCTCACAATTTCCTTTTGCTTATCAAACCCAACATCTTTAAAATCTTGATCCCTCTTTTCACAGTTAGTCTAGTCAATTGCTGAGTTATTGCTCAATCACAAACTCACAAAAACGACAACTCCTCGTTCAGCAGCCAACAAAGCCAATTCGTCCAGCCCTTTCTCATCCAACTGACTAATCTGCACACCTCGAATCTCGGTCCCGACTCGGGGCGTGATATTCTCGACGCGCGCGCCCCTGAGCAGATTCATCTTAGCGGCATCTGCCCTGCGACCGGGCTCGTCCCCGTCAAAGAGGGGAACCGGGACGGGCGCGACGTACCCATCGGAGCGAGTGGGTAGATAGGCGGGATACAACGGTTCCGAAGACATTTTTTAATGCGTCGGTTGGTCAAAAATCAAGCTTTGTCTTTTGCTCTTTTGCGACTGGTCTTGGTTGCATACATAAGTAATTGTTTTCTTCGGATGGAGGCTTCCGGTTGAGGGATCGGGGGTTCGCCGATGGATTTAACCGATTGTGGTTATTTCACTCAGTAGAGTTGCTCAAGTCGTCATTCACAGGGCTGAGAAACGCAATCGGGTCAATATAACCGATGGCTTCTTTACTGGCCAATCAACCGTATCGATGGGGGGTTTTGACCGTGGTTCTGGGAATCTTCAGCAACGGTAGTTCAGCTTCGGACAACTTAATTATCCCTCGTGGCTTACTCATCGTTGCCTAATCTGGATCAAGATATTTACAGTTACGGGGAGTTGCCGACTCAGAAGCTCTAGAACGTCTGATGGGCGCGGCCTAGACTACCGAGAATATGGTGGTATTCGCTATGTAGTAGTGCTAACTCGGTAGCGGGCGTGGCTGAAAATCTACTGAGACTAGTTAAATCGCCTTCTTCACCTCTCATGTCGATCACTTTCCCAACTCCTCACTTTTTCTTTTCCTCTCGAGCAAAAAAAGAGTCGAGTTAAAATGTCTCCACCGTCGAGTTTGAACCACTCTTCACTAGAGCATCGCGATGGAACCACGGCAGAATCGACATCATGGCTGGCCAAAGTCCATCCGTACTTTAAGAATCCTTCGCATGTTCTCGTGTTCAAGTTGGATTGTTTATTGCTCGTCTGGGCATTTATAGCTGGTTTATTCAAGGTACGAATCCGTCTGCGTTTTAGTTGACAAAACTGACATTTCTAGGATATGGATCAATCTGCTACGACTGCTGCGTATGTTTCGGGCATGAAGGAAGATCTCAAGCTCTACGGCAATGAATTGGTAGAGTTCACGACGTACTTCTCCATCGGTTACGCCCTTTTCATCGTCCCTTCGCAACTGATACAGACTCGAATTCGGCCATCCATCTTTCTTCCAATCTGCGAGATAGTATGGGGTCTTTTTACTCTGTTCACGTACAAAGCTCCAAACGCCAAAATCGTATTTGCGCTCAGGTTTCTTCTTGGTGTATTCGAGTCCACTTCCTGGCCTGGTATCGTAAACTTGATATTCAACTGGTATTAGATTCGGTCTTTTTCGTATTTTTGTCTGCGACTAACACGTCGATAGGTATCGTCCTGAAGAGCTTGGAAAACGACTCGCCATTTTCGGTGTCAGTGGCGTAGCGGGAAATATGTTCCTCGGCATCCTCCAAGCTGCACTATACAAGAACCTCAACGGCGTCTCTGGTCTTGCTGGTTGGCAGTGGCTGTTCATTGTCAGCGGTATAATGACGATATTCTGGGGTTTTATCGGTCTTTTTGTCATCCCCGATTCACCTGCCATAACGAGAGCCCTCTGGCTCACCGAGGCTGAAAAAGAACTCGCTCGTCTCCGCATGAGCGACAGCGGCGTCGAGACTTCCAGCATAATTCCGTTCAAAACTCTGGTTCACAAGCTCAAACTTCTCCTCTTGAGTCCCCTCTCGTATTTGTTTCTCGCAGCATATCTTCAATTTGCATGGAGTCAACGCGCCAACTCTTACTTCCTGCTCTTCCTCAAGGGTTTAGTAAAGGCGGACGGAACACCTCGCTTTTCGGTATACACTGTCAATCTGATCCCGCTTGGTGGTTATGGTATCAGCATAGTCTGCAACATCGGTCTCAACGCTCTTAGCGATTGGAAAGCGTGGCGCTGGCAGGTGAGCATCGGTGCTGCCACGATCCAGCTCATTGCGACTTCTGTTCTTTCAGGCTGGCCCGACTCGTGGAGGACAATTATGGGATTTTATTTCCTCACGTTTGCCACTGCTGCTTGGGGATATGCATTGCTTGCGTGGCTCGGTGATATTCTGAGAAAGGAACCTGAAGTTCGATCCATCTTGGTAGCCATAGCTATCACGTTAGTGTACGTTGGACACGCTACGATTCCTCTGCGCGCCTGGCGTGTCAGCGACTCTCCCAGATATCCAGTCGGGTTTCCACTGGCTGCTGCTTTTAGTGTTGGAAGCATCGTTGCGATGTTGGGAATTCTGTTTTATGTGCGAAAGTATCCTCAGATCATGAGTTGGGGATTAGATCCTGCCAAGGAGAATGTTGTTGAGGAAGGGATTGTTTCCAGAACTGATGATCGAAAGCAACCTGATGAACGAAGCGTTCAAATTTAATTACATCTCAAGGTTAGCAGAGTTTGGTACATAGAAAATAATTAGTGTTGCGGGCTTGGTATGGTAGTATATGACTAAAACATCATGTTTGATAAACAAGGAGTTAAGCTTTTTGGGACTACCGCCTGTACTGGAGTTTGACTCACTCCATCCTATGTCTATCTATGCCATGTCCTGTATAGGTTTCAACTTCTAAGCCGTTGAACACAACCTGTAAAGTTCGGTGAGATGGCCGAGTTGGTTATGGCGCCAGGTTAAGGTTAACCTTAACACCAATTTCCTGGTGGAGCAATCCTCCTGGGTTCGAGTCCCAGTCTCATCAAGCATTTGTTTTTGAATCACTTTCTTTTTTTTTTTTCTTTTTACCTCTGATCTCGATTTGTTCATGTAAAGTTACGCTCAGGGCAAAGACTCGGCGGCCATATTGCGCAACATTACGTTCGTAGAACGTTGGATATCTTAGGCACGATCGAATACCAAAAGTCCCATATAAACTCATGAGGGGCTACTATAGTTTGGAAGATGGTAAACCGAACATGCCTCGTCCAATGTAATACAAACACACGGCCATAAGTGATAACTGTAAGGTATGTGAATACGAATCCCCTAGTATGGCTGCTAGCACACAAAGCACAAACAGAAATCGTCTTGTTTGCAAGGTACGTACAAGCTCTCTTTGTGCGTGTGCGTAAGCGGCCTACGTCTTTATACAGTTTGTATTGTTTGGTATCTATGATCTCAGGAGCTAGGAACTTCTCTTTGAGAACAAAGCCTGACAAACGGAGGCGAGAGGCTGCATAGTGAATACTGAAAGAATTGTCAGTTTGGAAAAGGAGAATGGGGGACAGAAAGCGATTTCGTTGATATCTGTAGCCTCATAATGATCAATCAGGTTGTTAGATGAGCGTTTGTCAGTTTGATAATATCACATCACCCGGAACAAATCTCTTTATATAACAAGTCGCCTCTCATGTTACACATCAGCTTCTTATCTAAAAGGGGACAGAACAAAGACAGCAGCTCATTCCACCACTATCATAAATACTCAACTTTCTCATCTTCCATCTCGCCATCATCGTACAACATCCTGACTACCCATTTTCTAATCACATTCGTGACTTGTTTTTCATCATGCCTGGTCAAAACCTCAAATGTCAGTTTCCTATCGCTCTTGGATACAACATACTAACTCTCTCACATAGCCTTTGCCGCCGCCAAGGTCCGATACATCACCGGCCACACCATCACGATTTCCTCTCGCATCGTTCGCATGAAAGTCAAATGGCACAACTCTGACGTCGAAACCGAAGAATTCAAGACGGCCACCTTGTCAGAGTCTGACGTGCACGAGGTTGCCGAAGATCTGCTTCTCAACTACTGGAAAGACGCTGGCGGACGCCGTGAAACCACCGGCCTTGAGAGGGATCGCGTTTTCAAGATCTTGGACGAAAGTAAGCGACATTGGGTGGTCCAGTGGGTCGGTTGTTCTGTGGATGATGCGATGTATGATCCTAAATACGAAATCACGCTTATCCCTGGTGCTGGTGAAGCTATCGTCAAGTGGCGACGAAGTCTGCCGCAGGAGCAAGTGAGTAGATAATTGTCCAAATTCTTTTGAGAGATGTTATTAACTTCAACAACAGCTCATGGAGGTGGATTGCTGGAGTCTTGGGGAGGGTGGGAGCAATGGTTTCCCGGCCTGGATGTCTTTGTTGCCCGAGATTGATTGGGAGAGCGTGGATTTGCCAGACATGTGAGCTGGTCAGGGGTTATGTTACATGCAAGGACAATAGGGTCAAGGTTGGGGGAAACGTGCAGGGGAATACTTGGGCGCTGTCATTTACGGACTAGATGTGCAGCCAGAAGGATCACTGTGAATGAAGGAAAATAGACCTGGATTTAAACATGTTCACTTGATCTTTCCACCCATCTGTAGGCGAAGAAAGTTGTTATATTGTTTATACAGATGTGCATAACAAACAATACTCTTTGCGCAACATTATGTATCCCACATAAAAGTCATAGACTTCTAACACAAAGAGCTACACACTATCTATAACCAGCACAAACATCCCGGTAAACATTCTTCTCCAGCCCCTCCGCATCAGTAGGAACATATCCCAGCGAAGTAGCATACGAATACGTCCATCTGGGATCATCCGTCTCCGTCTTCCAAGTCCAGTACACCCACCCAGCCATACCAGGCTTCTCGTACAACTGCTGCTGCGCCGTGAAGAACTTGTTGAAAAACTCCTTGTCTTTCCAGTCGTAGTTGGACGTCATGCTCCACTCTCCTGTCAAGGTAAAGTCCTGACCATCTACGACTCGTGAGTCGGTGCAGGCGCTGCGCATCAGCTTGGTAGGGTCGCCGTTGCTGTTTTGCCCGTCGTTCAGAGCGAATCCGATGTAGTTGTGGTCATCGAAAGCTGTCAGTGCGTCGTTGGCTACGGATGACTGCGAGCGTGGGTTGCCAGAGTCCCATTTGCTGGACATGAACTGCACGTGGAGTTTCTTGTCGTTGGAGACTTTGAGACCGGCTTCTGTGTCGCGAACCGCTTTGAGAGCTGCGGGATAGTACTTTTCGATCAGACCAGGATCTTGACCAGGTGCGGGATACCGGTTGCCTCCGTCGTGTCGCGAGACGGGTTCGTTGAGAACTTCGATCATGCCTACGGTCGAATAATCAGGGTTCGTGTGGATACGGTTCGTCATCCAGGCGAGCCACTTCTGCGCACGACCAAAATTGTAGTCATTATAGAACCCAGCTGGTTTGTTGTTCTGGCCTGTAAAGACATCCTCCTGCTGTCCGCCAGGAGCACCGTGAAGATCCATGATGACATAAATACCAAGCTCAGCAGCCTTCTTGACGACGGCGTCGAGGTAGGGCAGCATTCTGTCACCGTCAGCAAAAGGCTCGGATGCTTTGTCCACAATGCTTGTGTAAGACCAGTATCCTATCGGAATTCGAATCGTGTTCAGGCCAACGTCATGAACAGACTGGACCGTAGCTGGATTAACCCACGTCTTCCAGTGCTCTTCGAAACGCTTGTTGCCTGTTTCGCGGTTGTCACCCTTGTAGTGATCGTTCATGCAGTCAAATTCAGACGCAGAGTCGCCGCATTTGAGGACGTTTTCCCATGTGTTTCTTTGGAGCCAGGGCTCACAGACAAGCCAGCCTAGATCTTTTAGCGAATGCTGTTGAAGGAGATGTATCTGGTACTGACCTCCAAAGTTTACACCACGGATCTTGTTGATGCCGTTGGCTAAGGTTGGTTTGAAGCGTTTTCCCAGTTGCTCGAATCTGGCTGTTTGGTTGAAAGCAGCCAAGTCGCGCTCGTGGGGAAGCCATGCAGTGGCAGAGCCTAAGAGCAGAAATGATAGCAATGACGAATAATGCATTTTGATATTATTTCGTGGAGTTTCAACGAACAATGTGCTCAAGCCAAGGACTCTTCACTCTTCATGCTAGACGATACTACTTATATAAAAGTCTCGTCTCCCCTCAATTTCCCCAAGTCTTGAGGTTATGTTACATAGGCTTTTACTTGATACTAACGAGCTTCCTTTTTCGTCCGTCAAGATGTCACTATTATTCTAAGGATCGACATTTGATGCACACCATGGTCTGCACGGACTCAGCTGAGGATCTTTTGTTTATACTAGTAAATGCCGTTATTGCCGAGGCCATGAATTAAGGAATCGAAGGATCTTCTGAAACAGAGTCAATTTAACTTAGCGTCCGCATGTGAACTTATACTACTACATCACTCCATAGAACGCTGTTTGTTCTATGAATCAATCAATAAGCTGGACGCTATTTTTCAGTTGATGTGACTATAGTCTTGGGATGAGTTGACACATGCTATCGACTCGATTATGGCAATATGAAAATACACTTACTGCCTATATGCACTGAGTATGAGTTAGGTTAGTCAATTCACTGCTAATTATTATGCCCCCCTTGAACAGACTATTCACGGTACCCTTACTTCGAACCATACGAACTTGTGCAATGCTGTACACTCAACGGATAAGATCTATGGCATGTCTATAAATGAGCATTACAAGACCGATGCTGACCTTCGTCATCCTAGGGGGAGGCAATGCCTCGGCCTAGGCATAGGTCTTCTTGCTATGCCTCTTCTTCTTGCTAGGTCTCTTCTAGTAGCTGATTTCTTGGATCTTCAGGGAGGGAATTTGATGACTACCCTCCGGCGGCCCTTCGGGGACCTTGCCGGGGGCCTCCTCGAGCGGAGGGCAACCCAATCCCTCGCCCTACGGGCTCCGGAGAGGCTGCTCGGTACTTCAGTCTTGTCTCTTGCCTCTTGCAACAGCCTCTGTTTCTAAGAGGGAAGTTCAGTACGAGTCTAAACCGCGTGCTTTTTGACCAGTCGCCGGTGGATTTGAAGCCATCTACCAACTGCCGGTCGATTTGATCACTAGCGCATTTACACTTGGGCTTGTAATAGAGAGGCAAAGCCGGAAGGTACCCTTCTCACTGCGTTCACAAGTCACTCTTCTGTAGCGGCTTCGCCTGATTAATGATGATGTAGGATGATAGTTTCATAAGTGAAGTTATATCATATCATAAACTTCTACAACACCTCATCCAAGGTAAACGGTGTGAGCCAATAACCCAAAGAGAAGTCAAGTGGTATGACTCAATCCTCCTCTCGTCTCATGTTTAGCCTCTTGAAGTTTTCTTGAGTCTAAACACATCACGCAGCCATTTTGTATATACTCGCTCAACTTCCGAATGCCATCCGTTTACAAACTCAATTCACTACACCATCGGCTCCAGAACTGACTCCGAAGAGCTGAAAAACTGGCGTAGAGCTTCAACGGAAACGCTCCGTTGATGACCTCACAGCTGACCAATTACCACCCACCAAACTGTCACAGCTTCGAGGCCATAGACTCTCAGAATTATCAGATTCAATGCTCAATTGCTGGGGAATTATTATCCAAAACATCTATGTAGCCACCAATCATGCATACAATCCAACATCCTTCCAAAACACAAAAGGCTGCGCAAAATTTGTCATTTCTAGTTTACCATCCCACATTATATACGAGACTCTGCATATTTTTTTTTCCTTTACCAAGGCTTGACCTTGAGCATGCTGCCCTCCTCGGCAAGAGCCTTGTGAAGGTCGAAAGCGTTGAAGAGGAGGTGGGGCTCGTGACCCATACCCTTCTTGAGACCCTCGCTCTCGGCCTTCTCGTAGTAGTGTGTCAGGATAGGCTGGTACTTGGGGTGAGCGCACTTGTTGATGATGACGCGGGCGCGCTCGCGAGGAGAAAGACCGCGGACATCGGCAAGACCCTGCTCGGTGACGATGACGTCGAGGTCGTGCTCGGTCTGGTCGATGTGTGTGCACATGGGGACGATGCAGGAAACACCGTGGGGGTCGGTCTTGGAAGGTCGGCTGGAAGGAGTGTGCATAATGGAGTACTTGGCGTTACGGAGGAAATCGGCAGAACCACCGAGACCGTTGAGCATACGGGTTCCGCTAACGCAAGTAGAGTTGGCGTGAGCATAGATATCGACCTCGACGGGGGTGTTCATGCCGATAACACCAAGACGCTTGATGATCTCAGGAGCGTTGGAGACAGCCTGGCTTCGGAGGAGGATCTTGTCGGCGTAGGCGTCCCAGTTGTCGTAGAAGCGCTTGAAGCCATCGGGGGAGAAGCGGGTGGAAGTGGCGGTAGCGTAGTCGAGCTTGCCAGAGTCGAAAAGGTCGAGGAAAGTATCCTGGATGACCTCGGTCCAGACCTTGAGGTTCTTGAACTTGGACTCGTTGAGACCACCAACAATGGCATTGGCAACGTTGCCGATACCAGATTGCAGAGGCAGGAGGTTGGCGGGCATGCGGCCTTGGGCAACCTCGTGCTCGAAGAACTCAATCAGGTGACCAGCGATCTGGCGAGAGGTATCGTCCATAGCGGCGTTAGGACCGGTAGCATCCCAGTAGTCGGACTCAACGATAGCGACGACCTTGGAAGGGTCAACCTTGACCGAGGTGGAACCAATGCGGTCCTCAACGGCGGTGATGTTGTAGGGTGTGCGGTGGGGAGGAACGTCGGTAAAGGTGATATCGTGGAGACCCTTGAAGGAGGGGATAGCAGTGTTGACCTCGATGATGACCTGTTGAACGTGATTGTCAGTTTAACTCTTGTATCCTGTCTTGGCAGTGACGTACCTTGTCGGCCATCTGGATCAGCTCGGGAGTAGCACCAACAGAGGCACCAGGGACGAAGCTGCCATCCTCGAGAATGTCGGTAGCCTCAACAACAGTGACATCGAGGTTGTTGTTAGGACGGTCCTTGGTGTAGAAGCCCTGTAGAATAAAGTCAGCCAGGTTGCTCCTTAGTTTGCAAAGTGGAAAGCTCGGTGGGAGATTAAAGCGAGGCCGAAGCGTCAAAATGGTGGGGCTTTAACGACCAAAAGGGTAAATTCTTTCGTTGTACGTACGTAGACGAGGTCAGAGGGGAACATGGACAGATGCTTGTCGAAGAAGTTGATGCGACCAGTGTTGATTCCCTTGGCAATATCCTTGCCAACCTGGTGAGGGCTTCGCCTGTTGATCATGTCGAGAGCAGCCCATCGGTTCTCCGTCTCGGAACCTGCCGAGGCGCCGACAAAGAGGGAGTACTTCATCTTGCTCTGGAGGTTGTTCTGCTCGACATAGTCGGCCATGGCAGCGGGGACCTTCCTGTGGTGGTGAAAAGACGTGGTCAGCGCAATTGTTCTTTGGTTTGTTTTGCGCCAAGCTCGGGTAATGAGGAGCGTTGGGTCATAATAGCCGGCGGGGAGCCACAGCTTTCCCAATTGCTGACCCTTTTCTCGGACATTTCAGAGCGTTGAGAGAACTTACTTTGGGTATCCGACAGCAGTGAAGCCAGACCAGCCGATATAAGAACCATTGGGGAAGTGGTGGATCAGATCCTCAGGTCGCGCAAGCTTCTTGAGGAGAGCAGGATTGCGCACGCGCGCCTTGAGGGCGGCAGAAGCAACAGGAGAAGCCATGATTGGAAGTGACAAGAAAAGAACAAGAAAAAGGAAGAAGAGGGGAGATTGTCCAACAGATACAAAGAGGTAGGGAGGGAGAGGTCAAGAGGATAAATAGACTGGAGAGTGGGATGAGAAAGGAAAAGAGAAGGGAACAAGAGAAGATGGAGCTTTGACAAAGTGTGGATCGTCGAGTCCACTGAATGCAAAGCGGGGATGGATCAATTTCAGTGGTTCAAGGGTTCGGTTACAGTGGACTCTCAGCACTTGACTACTGTCCATCCCTATGATGACAGTGGACCCCGGCATGGATGTTTCATTCTCCAAATCTGGGTCAGGTTGATGAAGTACCGTTATGCTTCAAGTCTCACCAAAGAAGTACAATTCCAACCGCGGGGATAAGGGAATCTACTAATGTAAAATCTTGCTAACCCCCGCATGAACTGTCTTAGTCTTTACTGTGTAAACAGCCTCTGGGTTCCTCGAGTGTCATACGGAGTACATGGTCAATGACCAGTTTGTGGAGGATAAACAAGTTACTCGCACAGTAGACTTCCCCAATGATCTACCGATGATGCCGAGAAGCGACTGCATCGGGAGTGGCACTATTAGGCAATGAATCCGGGAAAAGGCATGCCAATCGTAGATGGCCTGATTCTCATACATCATCATTCTTGGCTTCTGTCATGTCTTGTTTCTTTGAACTGTTTGTCGTTGAAGTGTACATACATTGTAGATAGAATCTCAATTCCACGAAACTATTATTTAGTTTTCAGCTGATGCCTTAATAGTCCTCATCTTCCCCCCGAACTCTCCGTCGCTCCATCGCCTCCGAAAGCCGTAAAAGTGGATACCGTTGCTTCTCCAAAAATGGGACCCATCTTCCGTCCGGCCGAACTGAGCACAGACCAACATCGGTACCATTCGGTTATAATTCTACCAAGCCGAGTGTGTCGCTAACAAAACAACAATAGACGAATCAGTTTATGGTATTTGAGATTATAAACTAGTCAGCCTGTATTTCACACTAAAGTTTAGGGTTCAACCTGTCTGATACCCCACGTTCAAGTACCTTGCGTCCATGCCGTGGGTGACTAAATCCGGGGTAAAGACAGAGCAGTTCCGGTAACATTGGTCAATTCCCCGATCTCCATACACTGGAGTCTAAAGAGTTGCAATGCTAACTCATGAGGATCATCCTAATGTTGTTGTTCCAGAACCGTGGAGGTGCATCTGTCGAGTATGTGAATGAGCCGAGTTGAATGAAGGTAAAGTCATGGCTGACTTACAACACCTCTCGGCAATGACACCATGAGTGCGTTGGAGCAGGTATACACATTCTGTTTGACCCTGACTCTCATAACTTCTGGATTTATGGACAAAATGTTCTTTAAGAGAATCTAGCTTTCACGAATCCAGTATGATAGTCTGGACCATCATTTCAAGACGGCATGAGTTGTATAAGGCTCAACTCAATTTGACTGACGACAATTATATCCTACTGACCTCAATCCAGTATGTTCAATTCACATCTACCTAAGTATCAACAGCCATCTCTTCATCAGAAACGGCACCATAGAATCTACTTCCCAATTATCCCAGAAACCGTGTTTCTGTATCTATCCAATGCTGAAGCTTCTGCCGGATCTCATCGTTCATGGCGTGAGGAAGAACCCCCACAATCGCCTCAACGGTCGACGACGGAACCCCCCACGCCGTCAGCCTTCCAGCCGTCTCTATGTCCGCCTCCGACCATCCGTTGGGCGCTATAACACATCCCTGAGGTTGATGGCGAAGGTATCGCTCCAGGCTGTTGTTCATGGTCGTCATGTCGCCCCAGGTGTTGCGCCACCGGTAACCCAGCACGCGTTCCACGTTGTCATGGAAGTTTGCGTCCACACGGCGATTGTATGGGATGGGATTAGACGGGCGCGGTGGATGTCGCCATCTTGGGGGTTCATGAGTGGGGATCCTTCGTCGAGGGTCGAAGAGTTGTCCATTGGGACCGCGTTGGAGAGATTCGACGCGAACGTAAAAATCCGTGTTGAAGATGGATGGGATACGGCGTCCGGATGTACTGGATTCTTGTCTAGACATTGTCAGTCTGTTCTTTTGTGCTTGATGGTTGTTAAATTGTTGGTGTTGCTTCCTTGTGGCTACCGTTCTGCGTGGTGCTTGGTGTTGAGTTTACTTCGCAATGACACTTCGTTATTCCGCAGATCCAGACATTTATACTGAGCCAAGGTGTTCTGAGTATGAATCAAAGCTCAACTCAATTGTGGTTGAGTGCACATACAAGGTTGGCTTGGCTGCTCATCACTTGACTGTCCGTAACAGACAGTCAGAGGTAAGTACTAGATTGATCCTCTGGACAACTTGACATCAATTCATGTTGCGAATCACTTTTGACAGTATCCTTTATTCACTCAATGAACAGACAAGGTGCTTCTAAGCACTACTTGACTCCAATGTGTAGGCCATACAGACGTGCTCAAGTACCGGCGAAAGGGTTAACCATGCCGTCACGTCTTAAAAAGGCCAATATCACAGCTTACACGTCACAGATACGTGGGACTTGACCTGCTTTTGAGAGTTACTCCTACTTTTTAAGAAGAGACAACAAGTCATCATGAATCAACGAGTTAAAAATAACAGGATATCCAATTCCAAAAACGCCAGACTCCCCTACACTAAATGCATCAACACCACGACTAGATAGTACGATTTCTCTTGGCCACGTTCACTTCCTCCTCTCCATCACCCAGACCATCCACGCTCCATCGCCTCTTAGGCCTCCGTGTCCCCCCATCCACCTCTCCTGGAACAGAAACAAGAAGGAAATCCTGCAAAGCCGGTTCCTCATTTCCAACAAAAGGGTTGGACATAAACGAACTCTCCTCCGTCGCGTCATACGGCAGGGAAGAAATCGGTACAGCGCTCATGCTTGTCTTCGGAGGCGGGACTGTCTTGGGACTCACGGGTGGCGAGTCGATGAGCGTAGCCGGTCGATCCCAGTGGATTTCCTTCCAGGGGATAAAAGGCTCCTCGCCATAGGGTATCACCCAAGGGGGTATTTGGGGTCCTGAAGATGCGGTGGACAGTGGCCCGTCAGATTGCGGCGACGCAGATCCACATCCTGCTTGCATAGACAGATGACGGCTGGTCTCGTTGTAATCTCGAAGAGGCAGTGAATTGCGTGTCGCGGCGAGAATTCCCTCCCACTCGTCAGGCCACGCCTCGCTGGGTCCCTCAGTACGACTGACCGGCTCCGCGTTGCGTCCCTGAGGAGGAGCGGGAGAACGCCAGAGTCGATCAACAGCTGTAGGCGTCGAAGGTTTGTCCCGACCAGCGTAGTAGGGATGCCAGCGAAGGATGTCATCCTGACGCTGGCAATTCTCGACATACGTGAATGGAAGACCTATGAATTGAGGGAACTCGACGGGTTGTCGTTCATCACACTTGCGGAAGACGTGCTTGTGAGGATGTGCGGCTAGGAGCTTCGCTGGACAAACCTCCATGCAGCCAACACTTGCAAGGCTCTCCCACGCCTCCGTCAGCTGTAGTAGCTCCTTGCGCGCAACCATCCACTCCCAATACATCTCGCCATGTGCAAGGAATTCCTCTTCCTCCTGCTTCGAAGAGGAGGGAACGTACTGACGGAAGTCTTCGATGACACTCGATCCCATTCTTGAATACGCCCACATCGACGCGCCAGCATCAAAGAACTGGCGTCGGATATCCTCCTCGTACGCGAAGCCATCCGTGTAGTCTTCCATAAACCCCCAATCTCGAGCGGTGATGGGCGCTAGATGCTCGCGCCACTTGGGCAGTAAGCTTGGATCCAGGATCTGATGATTTGCCTGCCATCCATCGCATCTGGACTTGCCGTCTCCCCTCACGCAGACGAAGATCTGGCCGGGAAAGCAACAGGTTCCGTGTACCGGACACGGAACTATGTCGTTGAGGTTGTACTTATCAAATCCAGAAAGTATGTGGTCGCAGCCTTGGGGAAGTTCCAGGGGGTGCATGATGGCCTCACCCGTTGAAGGGTTGATGATTGCAGGTCGACGAGTGTCGCAGGTGGTAAAGTGGTATACGCTGGTGTAGCACATGCTAGGCGTACGTTGTGATTTGGGAGTTGAGTTTTAGTAGAAGAGTTGCTTGATGCGATTTGCAAGAAACGATGTCTACCAGAGACTGCTGAATTGAAGCTGAGCAGTTCCATTGTGAATGGTGTCTGAGTATTATATCACATTTCGTAGAGAGGCTTAGACTCAATGCTGGAACTTGTTCATTGAAGAATTCACTGTACCAAAGGTTTGACAAAGCAAGGTGCTTTGGTGTCAAAGGTGTTGTTCATTGTTCGTGTCAAGGCGTTGTCCTTTGATAGTGGTGAATACATCTATACAGGGACAGAACATGGCCTTTGTGGGTATTGAATAACGACCATAAAGGCTTCGCTCCCTCTTCTGTTTCCTGTAACGATGAGCGAACATTCATGCCTGAAAGAGAGAATTGGCAGTCCAGAGCTCACCAAATAAGCAACTTCATTACTGTTTCCGTGGATCCTAGGTCATGCTCAAAAGTGGGAATGACGGTGACGACCCATCCTCAGACCAAGAGGGAACTTGAAGAGGAGGGATGTTTGGTCGCATTATGCGAACTCGGAGTACTTGAACGTGATGGTAGTACAATTTATCATTCAATTTACTATTAATATTATCATATATCCGACCTTTCAACATGCAAATATATATCGCCAGCGCCCACTGCATCCACTCTCAAAGCCGCAACGCTCATCTTGACAACCTTCTCGATAGCCTCCCCTCCGCAAACAGCAACAGCGACACTCCCCGGTACATCCCCAGCAGCAGTCCTTACAAACGTCGCAATCTCAGGTCGCCCCTCGCTATGTTCAACAGTCGAGGCATACGCCCCGTCCAGATCCATGTCGACCTCCTCCTTCAACAACTGCTCCTCTTTGCCGCTCTCGGACGATCGCGTAGAGTCTATCGAGAAGCGCTCTAATTCAACACTGGGCCCCCTTGCATTTTCCGGCTCGATCAACCTCTCGCGGCTTTCGTCGCGGAGGACCGCTTCGGATACAGTGCTGGATCCTCTTGTGACTGCGACTTGAATCTTTGTCGAGATACCCATGTCTTTGGCGCGCGATAGTAGATGGGTTATTCGTTGGAGGTATACTTGAGCGTGGGCTTTGTGACGGACGATGTACAGGACACTGATCTTGCGGATGCAGCCTGGGGATTGGGACACGAGCAGATCCTCGAGAATTGGTGTTGTGAAAGACCCTCCGGTCGATGCCGAAATAAGAACGATATTTTCGTATTGTTTCCAATTCGGCACTGCTCCAAAAGGCCCTGTTACCAGCACGCGCATACTTCCCTTATCCCCTCTCAATCCCGTCCTTCTCGCCCAATCGTTTAGATCTCTCGTTAAACCCGTCTTCGTCTTGATCGTTAGTTGGACATCCTGCGATTTTGTTTGTGGATCAGGGATATTCGCAATGGTAAACGGATGCGGCGTCTCCCATCGAAAGGTCGGCGACCAGATCAATACATGCTGTCCAGGAATCCACTTGAAACCAACATTACGAATCGTCATGACGGTCAACTCGGAGTCGACAGCTTCGACTTGCGCATCGTGCGCGTATCGCACAGAAGGGTTCGCCGAGACCCGCAGCCTTAGGTTCCGCCAGATCGGATTTGCCGAGCGTGTCACGACGTCATACGCAAAAACGCCCACGGCGCACCAGATGCTGAAGAGGTGGTGGTCTGGAACATGAAGAACCAGAAACACCAGGAGTAGCACAACAGAGACGATGTGCTGCACGACGAAGAGCTCGTACTTTATGCGGCGAAAGAAGGGTATCGTCGAGACAACCGTCCAGGCTAGGACGAACCACGCTGCGATGCCGGGGAGCACCATCTTTACGGTGTTGATCTCGGTCCAGAAGAAGCTGGCGACGAGCCACTCATAGACAAAGAAGCCGCCATGGATGGTCGCGCTGGCGAAGAAGATCCTCGACGCCCATCGGTGAAACCAGTTAATTCTCTCGTATGACGTTCCTAGCAAAAGACCGATGGGATTGACGCGGACTGCTAGAATGAATGGTAGGGAAGTCTGCGTCGCGGTGATCCATGCTGCGCGAAAAGCGATGCGCTCATGGAAATTGGCGTCATGCTTAATGGACTTGTAAGTAAGGAGAAGCGCCACAAAGGCAGCATATGCAACCACAGCAATCGTCTTGCGCACCGGCAAAGTTGCAAACCGAGCCGGACGGCCAATTACTCTCGAGGCGAGGGTCTTTGGTGTATCAACCCATTTCTCTATCGTAGAGGTTGCAGTATCTGAACTGGCCCCCAATTCTCTCCTCTTTAGCCTATTAACCATCAATGTCTCAGCCTTTATCGTATCCCCTTTTTAGCATGTGATTGTTCCCACTTACCTTTGTTTGGCAACAAAGACTGAGACCAGGTTTGAGACAGAACCTATTATCAGCACCGTCGCAAAGACGTACCAGTAAAGGCATGCGAGAAAGTGTTGTCTCACTCCATCCTCGCTCTGGTGTCCATGTCCGTGGCCGTGTTGTTCTTCTTTATGGCCGTGTCCGTGATCGCCGTGTCTCTTGAACAAGTCCATAACAACCAAACAAGTTCAATTGAAGAGAAGGAGAAAGAGAGAGGGGAGAAACCTCTGTGGTTAAGAGAGTGAGATTCCACGATTAGAAAGCCTCGTGTTGGAATGAAAGAAACTTGACCTTGTTGGTTAAGCTTATGATTACGTTATGCAACATTTCCGGCTCATCCGGGTCGTCAATTGGTCAGGATAAGATGAATCTTGCTCAAAACGACGCAGCCATCAAAAGGTCCAGACGGAAATCGACCACTTTTGACGATCTAGACCAGACCATCTCCTCTTGTAGCAATTACCCCAGCCTCATCTAAACTTTATCTTGTTCAGCTCTGGGGAAAGAGAAGAACCAGATGCTATTTTGGGATAGGCGATTACCCTATACTTGGAGAGGGATAGATGTAAAATGAAGTCATGAGAGCTTCACTTGTTCAATGATGGATTGAGTCTCTTGTTGCTCCTTGGCCTTGTGATATGTATTGATTAGGTAGTATGGTTGTATGATGTGCGCGACAAGAGGGTGCTTGGATGTCGTCCAACTCTGTGGTTCCAGCTACATGGTCTACAACAGAAAGAGACCTACATAATTGACGAGACAGAAGAGTTGACTGCTGGGCTTGGGCTGCAGAAACCAATAAGATAAAACGTTGCAGTGGATGCCATGTCTACGCATCACTCAATAACCATGATCAGAGGCGTCATGTCAGGGCGTTTTCTGTAAGGAGGCTCTCAAATCTTTAATGCTGTGTAGCGTTCTAGACAATGACAGCCCGACCCAAGTCATCACTCCCAGCCGTCAAACTGAGAGCCTCAATTCTAGACTCGACAATTCTACAAGGTTATACCCTGACTGACCAAACACATCGTATCAGAGCATCAGCATTGGCCCAGTCATGACGCGATGGTCAAGATAAGGCAATGAGCGACGTCGACAACTCACCACCAACTCACCCTACAGCAGCGTGTCTCACATTCCCTGTCCTCTGCGATACCTATACTACTATATTCGTAAACTGCAAGGCTTGAGTGCAAGGCTTGAGCTCGAGCATTCATTCTTCCACTTGGGTTTTCGTCCATCACCATCTTTTAGTCGCGATCAGCATCCTTTACCCAAGCACCTGACCAAAGCCACTGATCGTCAAGGTGCATAACAGCGTCACATCGTCAGGCATGTGAATGACAGATGAATTTTCGCAATCCGATGCGACGCTGTCAGTCTCCGATGTCGGGTTTATCGTTTATCGTGATGCAGGCATCATTGTGTCTTGGGTAATGAATCTCTACTGGTATACCTCGCTGCATAAGATAGAATAAAAAGAAATACTATTTAACTTGAGAAGATAAGCTTGCAGTAGAGTGAGGCACAGTTCCGTAGGTGGCTTCCATTCCGTGCCTGGACGTGGCACCCTCTAGACAAGCTTACTTTTAGTTGGGTTGGATGGCATCAGGTGCACGGGATGACTGCCACAACCAGTCATGCCTAGAGCAAGGTCTCTTTTTATCCGTCAGATGGGTTTGTTATTTCCCTCGGCTGATAATCTTGTTATCGATTTCACATGTTTTCGAATAAATGCCCCAATTCAAGACAGGTACCAACTGTCAATTAAAAGAACCCCTCCCATGCACGCGCTGTTGTTATCCGGGGGATCCTATCACCACGATGGGAAAGGTTCCCCAGTTTGTCGCCAAGACGTTCCAAGAAAATGACCAGTCCTTTTGAGAGATTCAGCTCTAAACATAGTACATGGTAAATTCCTCTCTTTGATCACGACAACTTCAATCGCATCATTATTATCGTTAGACAAAAAAAAGCCGGCCCGACGGAAAGTCCCGGCTTTCCTCCATTCCAGAGCACTTGTGTATTAATTAATGGGTGTTTGTCCGCTCTATTAGAACGAAGAGGGGTCAAAATGTCTCAGAGACGCTGGGATCATCCCCGCGATTAGAAGGAGAGCGCTTAACTTGAGTTGGTTCGAGTCACGAGAATGAGAAACGACGGCGTCTATAATAACGGAGACATTTATTGTCATGAGAGAAGGTCCCCCGCCGAGGAAGTCAGTTGTGGGAACAAGTCAGAGTTATGTATGACGGATAATAGCCCAGTAGTCAGCTCGATAACCTAGGCATGATTTGCATATCATGGCCTTGTTATTGACCGCGGGATGTAATGTATATGCAACATCCATGGGATTTGCTTGTGCGTGCAGCAGTAGTAGCCTCGTCTACACTGTTGGATCTTTGTCCCACTTGATGTTTGACACGTGGGGAATGAGCTGTGATCAAAGCCTAAACTCTTTTTCTGATCATGAAGAGTTGATGATGACTCTGAAGGGTATTACTGTCAATATTGTATGTAGGTAGGAATCTCTGATTTATGAAATGTGATTCTTCATTGCAACACACGTACACACACACAATCTAAACGCTCACTACTTCAAAGCCCCCCCAAAATCCAGACTCTCAGGCACGGACCTACCAAAGCCAAGGAAAAAAGGCGCAGGCGGGCCGCCGCGTAAAGTTGAGAGTTTACGTTACAGCCAACCAATGACATGGGGAATGGGTCCCTGCAGAGAAGATCGATAGACTGCTTATGGATTCTTGTTCCGTAGTAACCCGGGTTCGATTTCTCTAGTCTAGCTGAACAGACCAGAAGAGAACCGGATGAAATGTAGAGAGAGCGAGGGCCACCCCCAGGCACACAGACCAGACCAGACCAGAGACATTCCATGATACTGTGATTCACGAGCCCTTGACTCTTTATGAAACACTTATTGTGTAGAGACAGAAACAGTAAACATGTGAAGATTGAGGGGACATCTCGACTGCTCGTGCAACTTCCCAGACATGTTGTGCACGTCATATGATATCCCACCACATTCTTCTTTTCTATCCCCTATTAAACCATCTTTCTCTCCTCTTGTTAGCTAATTTTCGCTTATTGATAATCCTTCTCTCGCTCTTGCTCCTCCGCTCTCCGCAGCCGAACCGGCCCCATAAGCCTTTGTGACTCCTCTTTTTTTCCGCTGGTTCGTTCGATCGTCAACGCCACCTTCAACTGAAAGCCGCTACCAAAATAACTCCACAACGTGGTTGTTGGGTAAGGTGACATTTTTGCTTGGATGATATACCGTTTTTTTGAGAACTAACTAATAACTGATGTAAAAGAACGACCGAGAGGGATTTAATCGCACCGCTAGAGATCGTCAATATCGTTCGATAGTGACCGATAGAAAGCCAAGATTCAGATCACATCTTGTTTTCGTACTTCTCATTCAACACCGTTACCCAGATATCTTTTGGTGTTTGTTTCTCGATTCTTATTTTGAACAATCTTTTTTGTTATTATCCACTTACCTAACCGCCTACCCTCGTGGTGCAATCACCGGCTGCTGTCTTCCATCCTCATCCGCCATCGTGCATATCTTCACCGCCCAATCCCAAAGGCCCAGGTCTTGTCATTCCCGCTTAAAGTACCCCTGCTAGCGGTCCCTGGAACTGCAACTCAACTTGGCATCCAATCTGGGTCCATCTACATCCTGGTCCTGGTCCTGGTCCCGGTCCTTGTTCAAGTTCGGTTCTCTGTCTCTCTCTCGCCAAAACGGTGGTTTTTCTCGTTGCTAAATAAGAAGGGAACCGGCGCCCTGCAGACCGCAACTTTTCGCTTGTCTTGTCTTGTTCTGCTGCAGGACTGGATTGACTCCATTTCTTTCATTTTTCCTTTTGTTTCTCCCCCAACCGAGAAGAACCCTTCTTTTCGCTTCCCGCCTCACCGCGAGACATAAAAAAAAAGGGAAAAGCTTGTTGTTGTTGAAAAAGTCTCCTGACTGAAACCTTGGCTGGGACTAGGTTTCTTCCGAGATTTGTTCTGTCGTTTAAAGAGGAATAAAGAGAAAGGAATGGAGGTGGTGTTATAGAGCTTGTGAATCCCCTCCTCTCTCTTACAGTCCACCATCTTAACATTCTTTTCTTTTCTTTTTTCTTTTCCTCCCTCAATTCGACAAACAATAACAACCATTTATTAATATTCTCTTTTCCTAAACACCCCCACTCCCCACTTCAATCTAAATCTTTATCGATAGAGATACGATACCAATCATCTTATATGAATGCTAGCATGATGGATGAGAGGTCCGAGTCTCGAGCGTCAGGAACGACATACCACAGCTTTGCCGACACAGAGTTCTTCGAGTCTGTGTCTCCCTCACCTCGGCCACCTGTAACATACAACACGACCAGTCTTCAGCACCTCGAGCATCTTCAAAATGAGCTTCAGCGCCAACAGCAGCAGCAGCCCAGCAAGGACAACTGGGTGAGGGAACGTCGACCACCCAGGGCAAAGATGCAACGACAAGACTCTGGCTACGAGTCCAACACCCCTCGACGGACTTCTACTTCAAACACAAACACTTCCTCCATCGCAAACTCTCACGTCGGTCGTCGATGGTCAAATGGTTCCTCCAGGGACAGCAGCAGTAACAGCAGCAACGGTTCAGGAGTCAGAACTCGCTTCCGTGACCGTCGCCCTTCTCTTCGTCGCTCAGCAAAGACACACCCCGTCCAACCAACCCGCACAAGCGCGCAGTCTCTCCATCTCGTGCGTACAAACACCGCTACTCAACAACCCCCGAAGCAATCCGCCGCCTTCTTCCAGTTCCCCTCGCCAGATCCCATCCAGCTCGCCGACACCGTCCCCGATCGTCGCGTTCAACCCACGCCTATCCCTTCACCTCCGCCGCAGACAACCCACTACTGGACCAGCGATCGCACCCGCCGTCTCGAGTACGCCGCCATCGACGCTGCCACGCGCGGTGTCAAAGGCTGGGTTCTGAAACATATCGTTCCAGACTGCTTCGTGTCTCGCGAGAACAGACATGTCCCGTTTGACGACGATTCAGGAAGCGTGCGACGGTACAGGCTCGAGCTGGAAGATGATCACCATACTGAAAAGTCAATGATGCGTAAGAACAAGAACGGACGAAGACGCAAGGGATGGAAGTTTTGGAAACGCCAAAAGGTCGAGGCTCAACCAACGGCGTACATCTGATCTAAAACCCCAGCCACCAAACTTATTCTCCAGGGGTATTCTTTTCATTCAACAAAGAAAAGGACAGCCTCCCCCTCTCTCCCCATACGCACGCACACCTACCTACTTTATCGCATCAAAGCAGCATCGTTGGCGTTATATACCCGTTGGTTTACAGTTTGTTTTAATTGTTCATCTTTTTGTCAATTCACAGAACGCAGAGCATGATAATGATTTCGTCAAAGTCGGGAATACTTTTCTTTCTTTCTCCTTTTTTGGAAAGCGTATAACAACAAGAAAGAAAGAAGAAGAAAAAAAAAGACTGAAATGAACTAGATGAAGAGATGGATGCATGACTCAAATGGTCAGGGAAGTATTGTTATTGATTGTCGTTTTTTTGTTCACTACTACCCCCGCAGACACAGGGCAGTTGCTATTCATACCACACTCATAGGTACCTAGCTAGTATTGTTTAAAGCCAGAAATTGACATTTCTCAAGAACAAACAAACATTTTTGTACAATTGGTGTCATCGTTCGGGTCCGTGATGTTTCTTTGTTCTCCAAGTCCGGGCGGGACAGCTTAGACCGCACGTGAGTCGTCAGGTCACAATAAGAATGGCTCTGTTCTTCCTCGAGTGGGAAGTTGTCATTACTTTCCGGTCAGTTGATCTGTATCTTTCTTTAAAATGTCTTCATCGTCGGAATTGAGCGACATTGATACACCAATAATGCTACTCTCACCGAATCTATCCCCGATCTCCGTCTCCCGCTCCGTGTCCAAGGCTCCACTTCGGCGGTCAGCATCGGAGCCTCGCTTCCGACCAATCACGCCTGCGAGGAGTCAACAATCACTCAACTCGGTGGAACAGAAGCCTTATGATTCCCCAGAATCATGCAGAGAAAAGTCAATCGAAGAAGGGATTGATCAAGTCCCTTTCAGCCTCGCTCGAGTGGTTGTCAATATGCAAGAGTACTACATGTCCGAGCTTGAAGCTGAAAGACAAAGGACCGATGAACTCACCCGCCAGAATGAGGAGATGACAAGAAGAATGAGCGAGATGGATAAAAGACTTCAGATGCATGTTGTTCTAATGGATGGGTTTGTCGGATTTATGAGGGAAGTCAGACAAGGACAATTTGCTGTTGCAGAAATGGAGATTGCGAAAGAATTTGGGGGCATTCATTTACATGAAGTCAAAGAACTTGTTTCAAGCAGCAGCGTACCCGTTCAAGATGTGCAACAAAGCGTTGAAAAGTCCCCCCCAAGTGAGAAGGTTTCTAAGGCGAGCGACGAACGAAGGATAGTTCGCTTTATGGAGGAAACAAGTCCGTGTGACAATCGAGTCTTTGATCAACTACCGCCAACACCAGACTTGGAAGCACCGCCTGTGAGAAGTACGGGAAGACGGGCGCCAAAGAGGAGGAATCCCCCGATGAGACCGTATCGGGAGGTGAAACGAAGGACTAGAGCGGATGTGAGAAGTGTTAGATTGAGGCACACGTCATGGAAGGCTATCAATGATGACCGTAGTACACGACAGCCGGATAAAGATGATGAGCCCGGATATGGTTGGGGTACACGAGAGACAGATCAAGATGGGGAGTCTGGGAATGAAGATGGTAATGACCAGGACTATACTCCAGAAGCTGAAGTCGAAGCTAAAGACGAGAGCGAAGACAAGCACCAAGAGCCAAAGACATCGCCAAATCACTCATCATCATCCCTACCACCCTCAGAAGACGACGTCGAGAGACCTCGCTACTCGGTATCCCGCTCCGTCGCGCCCCGATTCGCCGCCGGCAGATCAGGCCACCGCTTCAAATACCACCGCATGCCCAAGACGGTCGCGCTGTTGTGGCAAGAGTGGAAGCATGGCAGCCACGGCAATCCTGCCATCGAAGAGCTGGAGAACAAGTACAACACGTCTTGGCGCATGGGGACGCTGCAGGAGCGCAAGTACGCGAGCAACTACGTCGGCGTGAGGCAAAAGATCGTGAGGAAGGTGGAGGAGATGTGCGAGACGAAGGGGATGAGCGCGAGGGAGGCTTGTGCGGTTTTGGATGAGAGGGTTGATGGGAGGATGCAGCTTTTGATGACGGCTTTGAGGAAGGGGGAGGATCCATTAGTTGTTATTCCGAGAAGGAGGTGACTTTATTTGAGATGTATAATAGACTTGATCTTGACCATCCTGAAAACGTGACTGCGTAGTCAAATAGTCGAGCAATCAACAACTTGTACTCCTAAGGTGGTCATGTCCATGTCGTAAACATCAAACAGAAATTGTTTTACTCATGTATAAGCACTGTTCGGGCGGACAGGCCACGTTGATTCTGTCTTTAACTTCCAAAGACCAAGTGATGCCCAAGCCCAACGTGTAAGTCGTCCAGGGTAGCATCACGGACCTGTACTTCAGAACCAGAGCAGGCAGTTTCCCACAGATAATCTAGTATAGTAGCACTTCCATCTCAAAGTATTCAATCTTGATTCACTAATTTCTTTTGGCCATTTTTCAAAGCTTCCTTCAAACACACCAGACACTCTCCTTCAAAGTATCGATATCAGTTCAAGCGATCCGTATATGATTACCTAATACTCATCGCCCCACCTTAGTCATCCGTTTCCTTCCACGCGACCCCTGACAACTCTATACACGTCTCCTCAAGACCGACATCATCAATCGCAATCGCAATCTATCCCCGCGCTCGCTCAACCTCACGTTCCTTACTCAAACCGCCAAAATGACCCGCGCTCAGCAAACCATCTCCCTCGCCCTCCTCGTCTCCTCTGTACGACCACCCCCGACCACATTTGCAGATCGCTTGACCGAACAAGGACTAACCTGGTGTATAGCTCTACCTTGCTCTCTTCCTCGAGCTCATCCCTCTTCCTCCCCTGATCCAGGAGCAGATTGTCCCTGTGGTATGTTCAAATAAAACAACCAACGATGGAACCTTTAACCGAATTGATGTTCTGACATGTGCCAATGCAGCTTCCCTTCTGGGCTCTCGTGTCCTTTGGCGCATACCTCCTCTTCCGTCTCGGCTTCGGCATCCTCACCTTCAACGACGTTCCCAACGCCCACAAGGAGCTCACGGCGGAGATTGAGCAGGCCAAGGTTGAGTTGCGACAGCTCGGCGTCACCGTCGACTAAATTGGTGACCGAACGCACGAGCACGATGGATTCAAGTCGATGATCTAAATGGCTATAGATGGGGAGGTAAAAAAAGGGGGTTTTGGCTGCACTTTGGCTGTTGAGGCTTAATTACTCTAATTTACAATAATCTGGTATCTTGTTTGGTGCGACCTGCGCAAAAAGAACTCCCTTACCATGAGCCAAATGCATTCATAAGATTTCCCCCATCTATCCCCGACTCTATTATGATTGTTCTCCGGCAATCAACGCTACAATTGTTCGTACAGCTGTTTCTGTGTCTCCTTGACCATATACAAGTTCTTCAAAAAGCTTGGGGATCTTGGCAAGCACTCCTCGTTCATCTGTTTGATGCCCTGTGATATCGTTAGTAAAGGTCTATGTGACGTGGTCGCATACTCACACTTGCCCGGGGCACCGACTAGGACGGCAAGGTTCGTCTGTGCCTCTCCCGTCCAGTCAAATTCCACCTTCCAATTGAATCGTAAAGTGGCGCTCGATTCTTCTGCGTCGCCATAAGGTATTGAGACGTCAAAGTGCTGCTGACCCATGTAACGGAGGAGGTCGGCTTTCGAAACAGAGTCTACTCTTGCTGGCTCGTCCGTATCCTCATCCCCGTCGTCATCCTTTCTCCGTCTCGACTTCTTTGATCGCATCTGGGTGGTAGCCTCCAAAACGCCATCTTTTGTACCCAACGTTTGTTCCAATTGACACCAAAAGCCCGCCCTCTCCATGGCAATACGGAGCCACTCGCCCATTGCCCATGACAGGATACCCACATTACGCTGCATAGAACGGTTGCAGTCGCCTGTACAGATCTTTTGAATAAAAGGGCCAAGCTCATGCTTCGCAGCGGGCTCTAGGGCCGTCACGTTTAAATCGAGGACTGAAAGTTCAAGAGGGCTGACGGTCATTTCCACCTTTGCTGTAAAGAGTCCAGGGATTTCGCGCGATCGGAGAACGATGGAGTGAAGTTGTCGGAGAGGTTGATCGTTGGTTTCTGGTAGGATGGAGATGGTGGATGATGCTGTGAATGGCGTGAAGAGCTGGAGATAAGGAAGCTCTTCGTCAGCCGTCATTGGAACAGGGTAATGCGACTTGATGTAAGCTAGCTTGTCCTCCACAGGCGCTGAAGGGGCTGGAGCGATGGTCTTTCCGAATGGGAGGAGAGTTGTAGGCTTCAAAGCTGCCTGTAACAACTGCTGTGTCGCTGTCCGGCTCGGCTCTGTCTCTCCGTCCATGAGATGGCGCTGGATGAGGTTGATCACTTCGTTCTGGTCAACAGGCGCAAGAACACGACCAGACTCTTGCATAGCCCGGATTCGCTCATTTTCCCTTCGTGCAACTTCAAGATCCTTCTGCAAGGATTCGATTTCTTTCCGGATCTTCTCTCGTTCCTTCTTCTTGTCTGCATCTGGGTCAAAAGGCTGGGCTTGCCTTGGACCGGAGGTCGTCGGCGGTTTCCTCTCCTGAGTAGATGATGTGGCACGACTGAAGTCCTTTGATTTCTCAACACGTCGTGATGGTGGTCTTGTTAGGGGCGACTCCCGCTGTTTTGATGGTTCGCGGAACCTGACGGGGCTGTTCTGAAAGCTCTTGCGTGGTCCATTGTCCAGTGCTGGCAGTCTTGGTGCAGGTTGCGATGCTGCTGGGGCCTTACCCCGAGAGTTTTGCTGGGCTAGCGACGGAATTTTAGGCGCTGGCATGGAAGCCGGTGGAGGCGATGGAGAAAAGTCCGGCAAAGGCGGTGGCGGACTTGGAGAGTCTCCGTTGGGTTGGGGAGCTTGTTCTGATGCAGGCTCCGATGCTGCTTCCGATGAGGGTTCCTGCTGGGCCTCTGGCTCCGTCTGTTGTTTCAGGGCTGGAAAGGGAGAAGATTGAGCTAGAGAAGGTGACCTCACTTCGGATGACGACCGTGGTGGGAGTTGAATGTTGAGTGAAGAGAATGATCGAGCTGGTGAAGGACTTGCGACAGGCGAGGTAGACCTGGCTATGGACGGCTCCTCAGGAGGCGCAGGTTCTTCTGACCGAACAGATGCATCATTCTCCGATTCTAACGAAGGCTCTTCTGTAGGCGGCTCAATCTGTGGTTCTGGCATAGTAGCTGGAGGAATAGGTGGTGATGAAGCCTGCACTGCAGGCGGTAACTCTGGTTCGGGCATGGAAGCAGACGGCATACCACCATCCATCCGTAGACCGACTGGTGGTGACCTTCTCAATCCTCCGCGACGGAAAGGGTCAGCAGGCAGCTCATCCATGTCCATCCGTACTCCAGCCGGCGGTGATCTTCTCAAGCCGCCCCTGCGAAATGGATCAAAGTTATCGTCCTCAGGCACAGGAACAGCCCTTGGACGTGTCCCAGCCTTGGAGGGTGACCGTCTGGCCGGAGACGCCATACCACCCGTCACACGCTTAAAGGATGGTGAGCCTGGCGTCGCCTCACCAGGTCGCGTTGGCGTAGGAGCATCACTAACAATCCGACTTGTGGCCAAACGCGCCGCGAGAGCTTCCGAAGGACTGTCAAAGGAGAATTGCGCTGAGAGCCGAGCGCTGGGGAGTTTTTGCGGCGATCTTGATCTTCTTCGCTCAAATGCTTCTGGATAATGCCGTGACATGCTCGCTTTAGTCGGTGATGCATAAGATGGGCGTCTTTTTCGAGGTGAAACGGGTTCCTCAGCAGAGGGCGAAGTGCGCCGTCTTTTTGGCGCAGATTCCTCCATATTGTTAAATTATTAATGAGTGCGATTTATTATGGTCTTTTCATTTCCTGGAATTTTTATGTGCCGTTTTCAGTCATTTGTCGTTTAATTGATGTTATCGTATTGGTACTTGTTTACTTGAACAAGACCCAGTCGCGTCTCTCACAGTGGGCTTCACCGCTTTCCGAAAATGGATGCTATTTGATGTTTCAAGATGCTGATTAAGCATGATTGAATTGGCCAAAACACAACCTTAATACAAGTCGCTCAGGAACGATGCAGCGCCCTATTGCTTTCAGCTTCAACTGTCCTGAGCTTCCTGGAGTAAGGAAAATTGCTTCACTGTACACCGGTTGCCCTGGTTTCATTCCACAATGCCGCGGTTATAATGAGTGCCCGGGCTTACATGATGAGAGCAGAAGGAGGAAATTGTTAGGTAGCTCTATCCTGGATTATGAATGACTCTCAAGTTATTTGTTTTATATGCTAAAAGTCAGAGACCGAGTTTTATTACACCTCCCGGACAATGAGCGAAGCCTTTTGATCTTGAAGTTTATATACTTTAATTTGATTGTCGGCGATTTCCGACGTTTTGGTGGATCCTCCGCCATCACTACCTGCCTGCCATGGAAAAAAAATTGCCTGAAGATCCATCCCCGCGGTTGCCTCGGCCCTATTTTATTTTTTCTTTCCTCTCTTTTTTTTTCTTGGGCATTAATACTCCTCTTCATTTGTCCCCGTCGCGCCATTTTCGTCTCTTTTATATACTCTGTATATTTCTATTATCTCTTGTCTCGCGACGCTTCATTTATCACCGGTAAATCCAAATTACAACAACCGTCAAAATGGTCGAGAAGCTCTACGTCACATACAACGATGTAAGTTTAAGAACTGCCACTACCCCGCCACCCCGCCTTGATGATGAGGACCGTGATGCGCATCATAAAAAGTGTCCGACTTGATGCGACAATGCCACCAGATTGGAGGAAGCATACTTCTTTTTATTGCTTGACACACTTGATTGTGCACTCATGACCTCTGCGCATCATGGCACAAAATTCCATCAAGTCTTGTCGCTGACATGCCCTCCAGGTGCACAAGATGTGCCAGAAGTCCGCTGAGAAGCTTCTCGCCGACTTCCAGCCCCAGCTTCTGATCGCCATCGGCGGTGGTGGCTACGTCCCTGCCCGAATCCTCCGATCTTTCCTCAAGAAGGGTGGCGCTCCCAACATCCCTATCCAGGCTATCGGTCTCTCCCTCTACGAGTCTCTTGGCAACGATGAAGTCGAGGCCCCCGGTACCAAGGTCACCCGAACACAGTGGCTTGACCTGACCGCTCTCGGCGAGATGGAGAACCTTGTCGGAAAGCGAATCCTCATCGTTGACGAGGTTGACGACACCCGAACAACCCTCGAGTACGCCGTCAAGGAGCTTGAGAAGGACGTTGAGACCGCCCGCCAGCGCATGGGTGGTACCGCCCCCAAGACCGAGTTCAGCATCTTTGTCCTCCACGTACGTAACACAACAAGCAAGCTGCGAATGATCGCTAACCTGTATGTAGAACAAGGACAAGCCCAAGAAGGGAAAGCTCCCTGAGGAGATGCTCGCCACCCGTTACTCCGCCGCCGAGACGGTTGGTGACGTCTGGATCAACTACCCCTGGGAGGCCATCGACATCGACGAGCACGACAGGAACGCTAGCCTGCAGAACAAGAGCAACTAAATGTATCATGAGAATTTGGAGTTGGGAAAATGGCGCACAGATTTAACGAGAGATATCATATAAACATGACATGAGAATTCGGGCTGTCAGCTCGAAAGACATTTTTTCTTCCTGATTAAAGCGTGTACTGCGCTAGAATGACCTCGCTCTCATTACGGGAAGCAGGCGGTAACGCTGCTGACCGGGATGATGGCAATCTACTTGACCTGCCTCCTCCCACATTTACATACACTGTGAGGCTACATCGTATCAGATATGTAAGCCATCACCAATGGGAGCAGACAGTACCTGGCCCCGATCCGATTCAAGTCTTGCAGACATGTAGGCGCCCTTGAAAGGACCCAGTACTCTGAGCTTGTTGCCGTCTCTCAGTTTTGAATGATAGGACGGTTGTGGCCATAAGGGGTTTCCAACAAGAGCTATTGCCACTTGCATTCGATGTCGTTGCACGTCTAGTCTTGGCTACTAAGCATGGACTCGAAAGGCTCCGTATAGCCACAGTGACGGAGTGCCACCTAGGTGGGTTTCTACAGAACCTATACCCATCTTGCAAAAGCACAAGAGCAAATTATTAGACCAGTCTATACTATCTTGGAGGAGACTTTGAAGTTATCTGTGTTTAAATTATGAGAGAAACCATGTTCGCTACACTCCCTGGGAGTTGAAATGGGCACTTTGCAAACAGCTCACCTCACTGAACCGTCTACACAACAATGCAGAAGGAAACCTGCGCACCGCTGAAACGTTATCGTGTCTCAAGAACGATCTACACCACTTACAGCTCAATACTTGAAGCGTGATGTTGGTTCCCGTAACAACTCATCAGCCTCCATGGCAGCCCGCAGACAGTAACCAGCTGGCAGGCCTCTTTGATGTAATCGATGAAAGATGACTCTGGCCTTCGAATTCGTGTCTGCACAGGGAAACATTTGAATCTTGGTGTATAAGTATCCCCTTCCTGGTCCCTTGTTTTCCTCCTTCTTCACTTCCTTTCAAACTTCACAACCAGCTGTATCATCACTTCAAACATTCAACACCTTTTTATCCACAATGTATGTTCTCTTTCGTTTTATATCTCATTTACCTATAGCATTTGCTAACACGTACAGGTGGTCTTGCCCAAAGACTGGATGTGCTGAATGTTTACAGCTTGCTATTGAATGGTGCCCGGGGGCGGATCGGGTCAGTTGTGAGGTCCAATGTATGTGATGTTATTACAAGTTTTCGGGATTCACTAATACAAGTCTCAGCTGATAGTGATTTATGCATCTCTTGCGAAGTCGAAGGGAAAGAATGTCGACCGGTCGGTACCTTCATTTCTTATAGTTTTGCCTACGAGTTCACTGCTAACATCCATGTGCAGGCCACTGCCGAGATGCAGGATGCCATGAGGGATCTCAGCCTCCATAACTTTAAGAACAGAAATGCCGACGTCCTGATCTACAAGTTTGACGTCGTATGTATTATCCAATAGCCACTTTGCAGAATTATCGTTGCTAACCTTGCATTGCAGGCCACGATGGCCCTCAAAAAAAGGGCGAAGGATGCCATCTATGCCCAATATGGGGACATCGAAAACAAGGACCCTTTCGACAAGAAGGAAGCTTGCGAGAAAGCAGAGAAGGGTACTGATGCAAACGTTTGGATTCTGTCTGCCCTGAAGGGGATCAACGAGACCTTGGCTCACATTGCCAAGTATGGTCTCCCGGTTCAGGTCCCTGGCGGTTTCGCCGCTGACGGGTCCCGTGTCCGTGCCACTGCTAATGGTGAGTTTGTCCCGGACATGGCGCCGGTCAAATTTGTTGCTGTTGTTGGCGGTGGCGTGGGTGATGATTCGGAGCCCAGCGAAACGATCTATGGCTCCGAGGCTTCTGTCCCGAGCTGGGGTTAAACTTGTTTGTCTGTATGTAGATCTCTAAAGCTTAGGATGACACGATCAGACAGCCTTGAAGGCTATTCCATATCATAAATTCACTGAGTGGCTCCATTTCTTGGGCTATCAGCTGCCATTCTTCTATCACCCGGGTTATGCCTGACGGTTCCTAAATGGCTCCAAGCAATCATCGCGTCTGACAAGCTTTCTTAGAAGGAAATAATAAGCGTCTCATTCCAACTGTGATTATATAACCCAATGTAGAACCGAAGCTTTAACCAGCTTTTTTGTCATGGGTATTAATAAATACCCGACCAACTGCTCTTCATGCATAGCATCTCTTTCGTTGTGTGTCAACATCTATCATCTAATCGTCAACTCTATCCAGCCCAACCCCCTAAGGGATACACGGGGTATATATAAACTTCTAATGTGCAATCCACTTCAACAGTCTCTTTTTTATGCGCATCTGCTCAGCTCTCCTTAGAACCTTCGCTCTCGTGTCTCTTCTTGAGTTGTTTCTCCGTCTTCATAAACTCCCGAATACCCACCGGCAGACTTGCATATAAATCATCGTCCCAAAAGTCTTTTGCGATCTTGGCCTCTCCTACCGAAGGCGCAGCAGCAGTAGCCCAATTGGACTCTGACCCTCCACCGTCGGAATCCACAGACCCTTCCACCTTGCGCAGCGCAGCCTGGGCTTCCGCGTTCTTGAGCTGCCACTCTTCCAGCTCGTCGCGGTACTGATCGTAAACGCAGTTGACGCACCCGCTCATGCAACAATTATCCGGCTCCGTTGGCTTGGGCGGCACGAGCACGCCTGCGATGTATGTCGCTTTTGCCTTTCGCGCGGCTAATCTTTCGTCCTTTTCCGCTTCTCCCAGCACGCGCGATCCGAATACCAAGCGGGCTTTCTCCTGCGGTGTCTGCGTGGCTTGTCTGGTGGGGAATTCGTCCTGAACGCTCTCGTCTGCTGACTTTGGCGGCAGCTCTGGCTTATCGGCGGGTTGTGTCGAGGGGCTTTGGAGGATGGTTTCGTAGTATGATCCTAGAGGACTGTGCTGCGGCCATTGTTCTGGTGTTGTTCTCGGTGCGGCGCTGACGATTGTTCGTGTCGTGGGGGATGAGAGTAGTGGTCGTAACCTCGGTAGTAATCTGGACGATAATGATAGTGACATTTTGTGAAGTCAGTCGCTTGATGTTGTTGTAGATACAATAGAAATAGAGGAAGTTTTGGCGTGTGGAGGCGAAGAAAGCGGGCGTTGGAAAAAAGTGAGGAAGTTGTGTTGGTAATGCAAATGGCCGGAGCCGAGAAAGTTGGTGTTGAAGGTTCGGAAGTCCGTCATTTTTACCTCGGACGTCATCGGTGGATCTAGAAACAGGGGACGGATCTGTAAAGGTTGGAGCTGCGGAAAGTGCGACTGCAACTCAAAGGAGACATAATAGTCTGGTCATATTCTACCTGTATAAGCAATATCGATGGCTGATTATTTTCTACGTGATAGCATCAGGTGTCAAGGTTTCTGTCACCCTCAGATCTTAAACCTCTGATTCACTGTAATCGCACTATAATCGCTAAAGGTTTCAGAATAGTCAGTCTGACAAGGCAACAACAAAAGATTGATACATTCTCTCATAATGACATTGATTAATTTACCTAGCTGATGATTGAAATATTGTGGTTGCGCTTAGTATGTACATCAAGTCTGCCTCACCTACTTGCTATACTCAACAAACAATTAATGGAAGTAGATAATTACACGCATGAATGATCACAAGGATAAATGAATGAAACAGACCATGATGAATCAATCATGTTTTACAATTTACCAAACAATCGGGATCAACCTGTCACCGTTTTCAACTTGTCTTCCCCCGCTTCAAGGCTGAGTACCAGGCAGATTGGCTGGCTCCGTTTATAGGCGGCGTAAGCATTAAGTAGCAATCAGCCTTAACAGATGCCTTGAACCAAAACGGGGCATTAGCGACGCAAAGACGAACAATTTGTGCTGATTAGATACCTGTAATTGTGGCGCACAGCCCGGTATGACTAGACTAAAAGTCATCTTGGCATGGGATTGCTGGTATTCACTAATATCGGTCTGACTGTCAGATTAATGGATCCAATCCTTTGATAGGACTTTTGCAATATTCACTTGTTTCCATGGGGTTTAAAGTCTGTCTTTCTCCTTCGTATAATCATGTTTAACTTGTACTTTTTAATCTACATTATTCCCTTGTACTGAAACCCGTTTGACACGGAATTAATAGCAGACACCATGGCGGTAAGCTTCATTATATCGCATACGGTTCAAACTAACACGTAACTACAGAGATTCCCTGTTACTCGCGGCCTTGTCATTCATTCAAAAATCACCAATAATGATGAGAAAAGCACAGCCAATTCCGAAAACAATGATAAGGCTTCCGATATCATCTCGGACAAGCATGCAACTGTTCGTCTGGAGCCTGTACCCAGTAGAAACAGCCTCTTGGTAAAGATAGAAACTCCCAGGGAACCTTCCGTCAAGATCCCGCATGTCCCTTGCGATATTGTCCTAGTCATCGATGTCTCGGGTAGTATGGGCTCACCAGCGCCCGTGCCAGGCGAGGATGCAGAGAGTGCTGGGTTGTCTGTTCTCGATCTTACCAAGCATGCTGCGCGCACCATCATTGAGACGATGGATCAGAATGACCGTCTAAGTATCATCACTTTCGCATCCAAAGCCAAAGTTCTGCAGCCTCTGCTGCCTATGACGCAGGAGAACAAGCTTCGTGCGGTTGAGAATGTCAAGCGCATGAAGCCTCTCGATGCGACCAACCTTTGGCAAGGTATGCTCGAGTCGATCAAGCAGTTCAAGACGGATGAGTCCTCTAGCAATGTCCCTGCCATCATGATCCTCACGGACGGTATGCCGAACCACATGTAAGTCCCATTCGTCTCCCAAACCCTGAAGTGTCCCATGCTTACATCTACCAGGAACCCTGCGGCTGGCTTCGTCCCCAAGATTCGCGGCATGAGTCCGCTCCCGGCATCGATCCATACGTTCGGCTTCGGATATAGTCTCAGATCAGGTCTTCTCAAGTCCATCGCCGAGATTGGCGGCGGTAATTACGCTTTCATTCCCGACGCCGGCATGATCGGAACTGTCTTTGTCCACGCCGTTGCGAATCTCCAAAACACTTTTGCAACCCGCGCCGTGCTCAAGCTCACCTACTCCAAACCCCTGGAACTATACGAGACCACGGGCGCGTCTGTGGAACAAAAACCTGTCGAGTTTGCTGATGACTCTGAGGACAGCTTGGCAGAGTTGACCTTGACGTTGGGAAACCTGCAGTTTGGCCAGTCGCGCGATCTCTTTCTTGGGCTCAATAATGTCAAAGAGATAGTGACCCTGAGTCAACGAGATCCTACACGCTCCTTTGTCCAAGCATATTTGACATATGTCAAGCCCGGGAACTGCCTTAAGAGTCGCAAGGTTCTCGAGGCCACCATGTCTAAAGATGCCACCTTTATTCCCATGGCAACTGCACAACGCAGTGTTCTGGACTTCAGCGACGTACCAGCGTCAGAAGTCGCCTACCATGAGTCCAGGTCTCTTATCTGCAACTTCATCTCAAGCATGTTCATCATCCAACGTGATGGCGAACGATCAGTCGCGCCAGATATGAAGCACAAGCACGACGAGCTTAAGACTTTGGTCGAGAGACTCCCCGCAAAGGACTTTGAAGACGAGAAGAATAAGTCACTGATGCTGGACGTCGCAGTTGAAGAACCAAAAGGTCAAGTATCCATGGCGATTGAGAGCAAGGAATACTTCCGTAGATGGGGTTGTCACTTCCTCCCCTCTTTGCTCAACGCTCATACTCGCCAAGTGTGCAACTCGTTCAAGGACCCTGGTCCTCTTCAGTACGGCACCGACAGTCCTCTGTTTATCTCCTGTCGCGACTCCCTAGACCAGATATTTGATGATCTACCCGTCCCAGAACCTTCTTGCGTTCCCGTGGCAAGTGTCGGGGGAGGATACCGCCCAACAAGCAGCCTCCCCGTAAGCATGAGCGCATACCGTAACAGTTCTGGAGTCTGCTTTGCAGCATCTACAGAAGTAACGTTAGCTTCTGGCCGCGTCGTGCAAATGAGGAAGCTCCGTCGTGGGATGAAGGTCCGAACACCTAGTGGTTCACGACGTGTGGCTATTGTACTCAAGACCCCTGTTGAACAAGAGGTACTCTGCCGCGTGGGCGATATTCTCGTGACGTCATGGCATCCCATCTCTTTAGACGGCAAGCGCTGGGATTTCCCGGCAAATTCAGCTACTGCTATCGTTATGTATACGGGTTGCATTTACTCTATCCTTCTAGAGCGCGATGCAAATGTCGCTGCTCATGCTATTCGTGTTGGAGACATGTGGGGAGTCACTTTGGGCCACGGATTGACTTCTGGCAATGACGTCCGAGCTCATTCTTTCTTTGGGGATTATAATTCTGTCGGAAAGAGTCTCCTGGGTCTTAATAGACGTTCTAATGGGGTCGTGATTGGTAATGGTGTTGAGAGGAATGAGGATGGACGAGTTATGGGATTTCAAGCCTATGGCGGATGGAGACTATAAGACATAAGACGCAAGTTTAGGGCGCAGAAAACAAAAAGCCCAAGAGTCTTCTCTAAAGAGCATAAACTGATCTTATGATTTCGTCTCTTATGCTTCTGGTCTAAGAGTCTCTTCTAAAGAGCATAAACTATCCTAATAATTAAGGTAACCAGCCGGCGACAAATCGAGAGGGGTGAGGAGCCATTAGTTGAGTTGTTGAATTGAACTGCAGAGTATAATATTTACCACGATATGTGGTTGATGATGGCTGTCGGGCGTATGCTGGTAGTTTCGCAAAAGGGACAAGTCTGATCTGGCAGTTCGTGGCCGCTCTCCACCAACTGAGTCGAGCTGTAGACAAAAACAGTGTCGGGCATACATCGCTGGGTGTGTCCCCTCCTCCTCCAAGCCCTGGCGGAACGCAGATCGCAGTCGACTCTACTATCCATTGTACACTCAACCTGTCTTCTGCCACCATGTGGTGATAGTAGTCCGGCCCATCAGTATATCCAATGCAGCAGCTTCCTTGCACTGTAGGGATGGGTAGGTACAGAGCATCCAGATGGTAGTTGAACCATGTTTGAGGTGGGCTCGTTTTCGTTCGAAAAGTGAGCTCGTAGCCTTGCTCTTTCAGCGTCTTCCGTGATTCACTGCACGTATGAAGAAGTGGGGGAATCGGAGCGGTACTGTAGAAATTGAAGGCAGGGTCTCGGGCGAGCCGTCTCCGAATCCGGGCGGGCCGTGACCGGCGGTCTATTCGTCTGATCGTGTCTTTGGTCCTCACTCCATGCAGCTTGATGCGTACGGCACGAGGGGATATTGCAAGGGCATAGATCTTGCACCGCAACTCGGGTGGAAGGTCCCCAAAGCGGTGGAAGGTTTCGAGGGTCATGATGAGAGCCGACAGTTGATAACTGCAGTGCTGTGAGCATTGCCGCCGATGTGATCTCTGATTGCTTTGTTGATTGTTTTTGGTAAGGGAAATGCTCGAAATGTTACGGAAGGAAATCGTGGTTGTTGAATGTCACGGAAGGAAATAGTGGTTTTTTGTTGATGGAAAGACAAGATCCCAAGAAGGAAGCTGACAGGGCATTTTATGCCTTCCTTACTAGAAGTTTATTCTAGGGTATAGTTATATTGTCAAGCTTTCCTGCAAGCTCTCATACATAAATTATAGATTATCTAGGTTATGATATAGGCAGTAGAGTATGATCCTTCTTTCACTTATTCTTTCACTTCATTTTTTTATTATTATTATTGTTGCCATTATGTCTCTGCTAGCCTCGTCAGTGCGGCCAGCTCTCTGTCGAGGTATTCCTTTTTGGCCTCCTCGCATACGTACAGCAGAAGTCTGCAGCCGAAGGCGACGAGCCTGACAGCATTGTCGCTGTGCACGGAAGGATCCAATCCTACGGTCCAGACACCTTCCGCAAGCCTGTCTTTCCTAGGGACTAGGGCGAGGGCTTCTTCGATTGTGTTGGCCGTCTCAGTCCTCTCGGCCGACAGATAGAGGTCCTTATCGAGGTAGTAGTCGCTCGGGGGCTCGATGCTGCGCCCATAGAAGGACCGAGGTGTCGGGTCGGGCGCCTTGTAGCAAAGGGGATCGACTGACTAGTATGCTTCTTTGGTTGATGGTGAAGGAGAAAGGAGAAGAAATAGACTGCCCATGTAGGCTCGGCCTTCTAACTGTAGCATCAACCTTATTATGTTAGAGTTTAGTTGGAAAATGCAATATCTTGAATTTGAAGTATATGGAGATTTGGCCTATCCTAGACTATAAGTAGATACCATTAATAACTAAGACTCATAGAGAAGCTTGGGCTATCTATACTTAGAATTAAAAACATATAAAATTATTACCATTATTGAAAGGAAGAAAAACAGGGTGGAAGGAAGTCAGCAAGAAGAATTACATTATGTACCTATCTTATGAGAGAAACCGATTCGAGGCTGAGGTCGAAAATCCTGTGTGAGCATCGGAGCCATGATGTTTTTCGTTATGAACTTAGGCGAAAGTTAATTAAGGAACGGGTCACCCTCTGAGTAGGACCGAAGTACAAGATCGATGCTGTCAAATACGAGGAGTGCTTGGAGTCATTGAAGAACCGTCAGGCCTAGCACAGGCGTTGGAAGAATTGGCAGCTGATAGCCCTACAATTCAATCCAATGACTCAACTAATGGCTCCTCACCCCTCTCGATTCGCCGCCGGTTGGTTGCCTCGATAATTTCAGACAAGCCTTTAAACAACCAACCCCATTTCTCTACAAAGCCCGGCGACATTTCCCATCCCGAGATATCCCACGGCGGGGACCAAGCAATCATACCGCGTCTCTCCATCTCATCATCAGGATACCCTTCATAGAGACCCCCAATACAATCCGCCCACAAGTCATCCTCGTCAAAGGTACCAGTAGCAAGAATCAGACTATCTCTTCCTTCTGGAGACGGAAACATATCAATCCAGTCTCCGTGCGGTATCGTCTGTTGGAGAACTGTTGGAAGAAGTGCGGCGGGAACGGACTCCGGGTTTGAAGGGTATGGAACTACGTGAATGATTTCCTGGTCGCATTCGAGGGGCGTGTAAAGGATTCCCGATATCAAGCTGCGGTTGACGGCTAGAGCGCGGAGGGCGTTGTATTGAAGGAGGGTGATGAGATGGTCCGGACAGAGAGGGAAGATAATGTTTGAGTGGTTCTTTGTTTTGTATGGCATTAATGGACCTTTGGGGTTGTAAACATGTTTAGCTTGGAATGAGGAGACGCTTGACATGAATTCTTGCTTGACATCCCATAAATCAATCGTTGTCTCATTCTTGACAGGTGATGTTTTATTCTTCTTTTCTTGGGCTTTGCGTTTTCCTAGACTAGTTAGTCACAACACACATTAAATGGCTAGGTGGTAACTCACTGTATGCTCTCATATTGAGCCTTGTCTGGGCCCTTCTTCGTGCTGCGGCGTCTTTTGTTCCGGTCCAGTCATCTTCCTTACTTATAGCCTATGTCCGGTCAGTACCTGGATAACCAGCTGTAGACTAGTGACACGAACCTCGGCCAATTGTGGCATCGAAGTGAGCTCTATACATGAAGATGTAGATGTTTTTAGCAAGTGAGTAGCCATTTTTTCATGTTGCTGATGATGAAAGAGGGGAGATGTTCTGGTATGCAGTCTGCTCACTCACTTATCAAGCGAAGGATTCCATGAGGCGCAGAATGTAGAGTTGTTCTATTGGCGATTGGTAGCTGTTATGTATACCAACTTTAAAAGGTCTAGCGTCATGCAAGCTGCTCACCAGTTTGTAGAGCAGGGGTTGAATTGTAATCTTGCCTATCTGGGGATAACGCTTGGTTCAATATGCAAGTTGCTCACTTTTACATGGATTAGCTGGTTTGTATGCAAGTTGTTGCCCAAGTTTGAAAATACAGATATAAAGATGCCCGTTGTCCTCCTACTCTGTGCTATTCAATTCAACAGATAACATCCAAGCATCAATCACTTAAACATCCATTCAATACATTTACTCTCTACTACCAAATAAACTCTACCTTGACTATCTCAACTTCCAGCCCTCATCAACATGTCCTTCCATCCCGACAACCTACCCAACCTTAGTGGAAAGGTCTTCATCGTTACTGGCGGCAACGCTGGAATGTACGCACACCTTCTATATTTCTCTTGCAAATTTCAATCACTCACCTTCTTCTATAGGGGTTATTACACGGTCTTGCACCTCGCAGCACATGGCGCCCATGTTTACATGTGTACCCGATCCGTCGAAAAAGGCACCAAAGCCATCGAAGAAATCAAAAAGACGCATCCATCAGCCAACGTCGACCTTTTGCAAATGGATCTCATGGACCTCTCCAGCGTCGTCGCAGCGGCCAATCACTTTCTCACTCTCGAGACATCTTTGCATGGCCTGGTGAACAATGCAGGCATCATGGCAACACCCTTTGACATGACAAAGGACGGACACGAAGCTCAGTGGCAGACAAACTATCTTTCACACTGGGTTTTCACCGAGCATTTGCTTCCTCTGATGCAAAAGACCGCCAAAACATCACCGCCTGGAAGTGTGAGGATTGTCAACCTCACTTCTTCAGGTCACATGACGGCGCCCAAGACGGGCATCAACTTTGACGATCTGACACTCAAAGACCATGGCGTCTGGGAACGCTACGGCCAAGGAAAACTCGCCAATATCCTTCACGCAAATACGCTTCACAACAAATACGGACCCGGTTCGGGGAACAAAGACGGTGAAATCTGGGTCACGTCTGTTCACCCTGGTATTGTCGAGACAAACCTTATAGACACAGTTGACTCGGCAGAAAAGGGCGTGCTGAACCTCGTCTCTGTTCTGCGCTGCTTCAGAATGTTATGGACTGCTGACAAAGGATCCTGGAACAGTCTTTTCTGCGCGGCAAGCCCTGATATGAAGGCTGAGCAGAGTGGGCAGTATCTTGAGATCTATCATCGATTTGGTGAGCCTTGGTGGCAGAGTAGTGCGGCTAAGGATGAGGAACTTGCTAAGAAGTTGGATGTTTGGACAAGGGAGACTATGAGCAAGGAAGGATGGGTTCAGTGAGGTTGTGACTTTTGATTGTTGAATTATTCGCAGTATTATAGATCTGTTTTTAAAGGAGTGGAGTAATATATAATCTATATAGAAGGAGCCGTCGATTTCTATCAATATCAAATGCAAATCAAACTAGAACAAAACACTTGCAATGACCCAAAGTTCCGAAAGGCATATACGCCTTATCTGATCCAACTATCCATTCAAAGAGTATGATATCATCAACTCACAAGACCCTAGTTCTTATGGTTATCCTCCAAAAGCGTCTCAAAAGCCTTGCGGGAGATAGTCCAAGTAGGTCCGTTAGGCATAGCACCAGGGCTACGGGGGAACACAGACGCATCCACAACTCTCAACTTCTCAACACCACGAACTCTGAATCTCGAATCGACACAAGAGTCACTATCATCAGGACCGACAGCACAAGTCGAAGATGCGTGATGACTAAAGGCAGTGTCCTGGATTCCCTGTCTCTCGTTCTCAGGATCGGGGCTGATCTGCTTGTAGGGAATGCCAGTTCCGTCGAAAGCTCGTCGCAGCATCGCGATACCCTCGGCAATGGCGTCGAGATCGCGTCCGGCCGAGTCGGTGAAGAAGTTGAAGTTGATGTTGGGTCGGATACGAGGGTCGGACGAGTTGAGACGGACTGTTCCTGCGCTGTTGCTCGTTTGCATCTTGACTACCGCGTGCATCCAGAAGGAGGGATCAACGCTGGACAGTTCGGCTCGGGAGTAGCCAGGGTAGAAACCGGCGAGACCAGCCAAGCCGATGCCGCTGAGGAACATGAGATCGGCATCCTCATCCCAGCTTTGACTGGACCTCCAAAGAGCACCGTAGCCACTATCACGGGACGCGTACGGTCCAGCAGCGTTGTCCCTCCATTCCACGAAGCAGGGATCTTCATCGTTGAATGTGTTGGTGCAAGGGGTCTCTACCTCTTCGTACCAGTCCTCTTCAGCCTGCATCTGAACAGGGACTTCATAGTTGTCATGCAAATTGCTACCTACTGTAGGCAGATCGACAACGACAGGGATATCCCATTTCTCCAGCTCCTCACGTGGACCGATACCGCTAAGCATGAGGATCTGGGGAGTGTTGAAAGCGCCACCAGAGACAATGACTTCATGCTTGGCATAAACCTGCTTTGTCTCGCCCTTCTGCTCAGGGTTGTAGCGTCCGTCGGCAGAGTAGAGGCCTTCACCGACCATGTACTCCACGCCATAAGCTTTGGGCTTTCCTCCGTGGCGAGATTGCTTAAGCAGGACCTTTGTCGCGAGAGAGTGGAAGCTGACTGTCAAGGGGTGTCCTTCATCGATTACAGAGTTGATATAGATACCTGCACCACTTCGAGCGGCAGTAGCAGGATCGATTGCTGAAGGGGTGCTGTACAGAGAACCATCCTTGTAGCGATCGGGATCGATTCCGTTTATGTCTCGGCGGAAAAGCTCGACCATTTCATCAGTGTCTTGGACGTCGATGCCCTCAGCCTGTTTGAACATTTGTTGGAACATGTTGGCAGCGTTAGGATCACGAAGTCGGATTGTAGCATTACTCAGGTCGTTCTATATGGTCATGTGAGTGTGTCGAATATGACGGGATATGGGTGGATTACTTACCACGAGGTAGCCATCAAAGCCATGTCCAGGAGTACCTTCAGGTACGTAAGTGCAGTTTTCAATGTTCATCAAGTGTCGTCGCATATGCTGGTGTCCCCACGACTCGTCATTCGTGAGATTAGCAATGTAATCCCATTCATTGTCAGGAGACCAGATAAAGTTCATTGCGTTGACCTGCGCGCTACCACCGAGTGTAGAGCCGCGAGGGTAGTACAAGCCGGCACTTCACAGCACGGTCAGCTTCCAAATACAAACATCAGAGTATTACACTTACGGTTTGGCTCCCTCTGGTGGGTCGAGACCAACGTAGTAAGAGCCATTGGTCTGGATATAAGTGTACTTTGGATCACGGCGAGCTGCTTCAAAGTCTTGGTAGTGCTGGACAAAGAACTGCCAAGAATGGCCTGGAGTCTCTGCAGCAGTCCTAGCACTAGAGGAAACATTAGCATGATAGTATACTGTATTCACTGGATCTAAACGTACAGCAATGGGAATGATTCGGGAAGACTGGTGTGGTTATCACCTCCAGCTTCAATGAGAAAGACCGAATGTCCCTCTTTCGCAAGGTTGGCCCTTTGACAGTTAGATTTCGAACACAAACTCATGAGTGTATATCAAGACTCACGCAAGAGAACCACCTCCCGGACCAGAACCTATGATTACGTAGTCATAAGCATTGTCAGTGTCTGTAGCCAAGGCGGTACTGCTAGCAGCCAAAGCAGCCGCAACGACGAATTTAAGGCGATGAAGAATCATGTTTGAAGTAGAAGAGTTGTTAGAAGGGTGTTGTTTCTAAGTGAATGCTGCTTGATATTTTTCTTCTGAACCATACGTGACTTGACTCTTATATACTGTTCAACTTGATTATGATCGACCCCAAATTCACCTCTATACTCTACGCGTTCCCTCTCTCTACTGAGATCTTCTCATCAAAGTCAGCAAAAATTCATTCAGCTAAACAGAACGCATCGTTTCCGAAGCTATTCACATTTTGGCTTTCTCCACAGCCTCAGAACCACGTCACTTTGATTTACTCGACCGCGTAGGGTCGACGGGAGATGCGCAACGATGATAGGTGCAATGGAAATCCGCGGACGTCTCCGTATTAAGCCACAGTGAAAAACACCGTTATGCCAAGATAAACTAACTCAGCTCTGCAGATCGTTGCGGTATGAGTCTCTCATCTAAGTTGAGGCTTGCTTACATTGTAAGCTGAGACACTGGGCTGTACAGCGCACGACAAGCAAAAATAGACGAATAGAGTACCCTTGGGGGCTGGTCTCACTTCATGCTTCTTTTCCTTGGCCTTACTTGAGATTGTGACGCATAATTCACACATTCATAACATTGGAGTAATTCATGTTTGTACAACTGACCCAAGAGTATGAAAGCCCCAGAGCAAAAGACAAATTGAGCGAGGTATCGTATCTTGCAATTTCGAGGCTTGGGTTTCATGCTACCACTAAAAATAAGATAAATCAAGACAGTACTTGGGTAGAGATATAATGGCTGAAGTGCTAAGAATGACCCCAGACACTGCATCGCTGACAGCGAATAAATTCCGACGCTAATTTAAGCTTAAGACTCCGGTTAAATTTATCCATGTCAAGTCCCCTCTTTTAACCCCAGAAAATAAGTATTAACGCGTGGCAGAGAGAATGGCAGTGGAGACTCCAATAAGCAACACTAGGATACATTAATGTTTTGCACAATTCACAGAACTAAATAATGTCTCTTTCCATAACCTTGTTCTTAATCTTGGACGGTATGAGGAACAAAGAGTAAATGCCTGAGGAACAAAGAAGGGCAAACTCCGGTTCAAATGCGCTTCCCGAGCCTCAGAACCTCAAGAATTGCTTAAGCCAAACATCCTGCCAATAGCATTGCTTGTGACTTTGTTAGCTCCAGTAGAGGCTCCAGAGGAGCCAGAAGCTGACGCAAAAGGACGAAGGACCCTCTTGTCTTTCTGAGGCGTCTCTGGACGTGCTGGAATGTTTTGTCGGCCACTTCCTTCCTCCCCCATTACCTCCCCAGGTAGGTGTCAGAAAAATTGGCCCCTAAAGCTTAGGGTAATAGAAATAAATATCCTAAAAGGCGTATCTAAGTACCATAAAGCAACTTTCGTCTCTTAGGCTTTCAGCGGCCAATTCTTCTGACGCCCCGGGGCTCCTTCATTGTCGCCTCCAGTGCTGTAGCCTAGAGGGCCTAGATTACAGGGCGCTTAGTCATACCTAGTTACAGAAGGCCTCATCACAGCGCCCCTGCTGCGGAAAGCCTCCGCTAGCAACTTAGCTCAATCAACCACTTTCTTGTGCACACGTCCTTATCAGGATTTCAGTGCTTGCTCGACTATTCCTAGGTGCAGAAACCGATTTGGAGCAGAATTCTTCAAGAACAACATTTACGGACGCTCTTGTCGAAGCTGCCAAGAGATTGTCAACTCCAAGCAGCCGCTTTTGCAAGTTTGAGACTCTTGAAGATGCTGAGGTTTACCTGATGTTCGTCGATACTAAATTTGCGACCAAGATGATCAAGATCATCCGTCCTGTATTAAAAGAGGTCAAGAAGGAATTTGAGACAGGGAAGGATCGGGAACATGTGACTCGCAATGACAAACGTCGCGCGTAGATGAGGGACCGACGACTGCAAAGCAATGCAGTCAAGCTTGAGGATGCACTTGATGGAACAATGGACGACACTGACGGTGTGCTGAACGACAGTGATGAGTCTGAAACCGACCATGAAGGACAAGACGAAGGCACCGATGACGACTTGGACGACGACGATGGCATGGAGAAAACACGTCCAGGGATAGTGATGTGATCTCCATGGTACTTCATCTCAGACTTCGAGTGCTGGCGCTCAATCACCCAAGCCGAAGGTGCCATGTGCTACCCAGGAGGTGGCATGTTACACTCCACAATCCGAGTCGAGGAGTGTCACTATAATGAAAAGGACCCTATTTTCGATCTGGTGCTCAGTCAAGGCATCTTGCGTGCACAGAACCTCTTTAGTAGTCCAGACGAAACCGTCCCTGAATTCGCACAGGATCACCAGCAACATTCATTCACCGGATGTTCAGATGAACTTCAGGGCGCACCGGGCGGGTGTTATTACGGCATTTGACCCCCAGACAGTCAAAACGCTGGACAATAAGACGCCTGCCTTCTTCGGCAGTAAGGCCAAATTGGCAAATCGATTTTCAACCTTGGCTGATGAGCTTCCTATGACGCAGAGTCGGAAGAAAAATGCGAAAATCTTGCAGACAGGTCAAGAGATTGTCGGGCTTGGTGCGGAGCACATTGAAATGCTTCTGAAGCACATCAACAATGGAGGGCTGCATGACATCTCTGATTGTTGCAATGATAACCGTTGGGTCTCAGCTCCTAACGATCGATCCCAGTTCGTCCGGTGGCTAGTTGGCAGAAGCCCAACCATGATTCGGGCTTTGGAACTCCTCAACAAGCACGTTCGGGAGGACAACAATCGTGTTCTACTAGTGGACCGACAATGCCGCCGCACGTCAGGAAGTTCTAGACGACTGGAATACCCCGAGACGAATCTTGAAGTGTTTGTTGGCAATGTCAATACAATGAGCGTGGGTATCAATCTTCACTCTGCTTGCCACTGAGGAATTTTCCTCAACTGGCACTTAAATCCTACCATTATGGAACAGAACTTTCGACGAATTGACAGGCTTGGCCAAAAGAAGGCTGTCAAGTGGGTCTTACTCAAGCATGCCAATTCCTACCATGACAATATCGAGAGACTTGCTGTACAGAAGTGGATGGTAACTTCATCTACACAAAGTGGTCTGCCCCCATGGATGGAAGACGAAATTCTAGAGATCAGCCTCTGTGAGTTGAGAACCTAAAGCAGAAAACATCATCTACCAGAACAGTTCGCTATTGGATCGGGCTTTTATTCATTGACTCGCGGCTACGACCCGTTTGAAGACCAATGGTATGGTCCAGATCACGGTTCAATTCTCGCGCAGAAGTTACAGAGGATGGAGTTTCCCTTGGTAGGTCGCCTGGAATGCGATGGAATTATACGGAATTGCTGGCATGGTCAGTACAAGTCCACCACACACCTCGCTACTCATTTGGACGAGGTGGATAGAGATCCTTGGGGAGGAACTTTCGAGGACGACCCTGATTGGGTCGAACGAAGAATACAGGAGGCCAAGACGGTAGCCCAAGACGGGACTCTGGAGCAATTAATAACCTACTAGTTGTATTGTCGCTCAACAATACAAGAAGCGCATCCATTCCACATGACATTGTTTCAAGCATAGGCCGGTGTCTTCAGTCAACATATCATGTCTTCATAATCGAGAAGATCATACCGTGAAGCTAGGCTTCGCGTCCATTTACCAGCTAAACATTTGACAGACACTTCACCCACAATGCAACAACGAGAAAGAAACTTCAAGATAATCGTTCCTTCTTAATCGTCTGAAGTACCTAGTAAAGAGCTCCGATGGCCCTAAAAATCATCATCCTTGCGCCTATTCCTCAAAAGCAGACCTCAAAGCAAATCTTCCCACCAAATCATGTCGCTGTGTTCAGAGTTACCTTCTCTCCAGGTTTCCCATGTCGACTCCAATTCCACGATTCATATGCTCCCTGTCTACGGCCCAGTCCTTGCCAAGCTCACTCCTCTTCGTCTTCGTCGTCCTCATCCTGACTGCCATCCGTAGACTCGTCGTCAGAGCTGGAGCCTGTTTCAAAGACTGGTTCTGGAATAGTGTCTGGAATGTCGAGGTTCTGGTCGAGAATGTGCTCCTTGTGATTCCCCTCCAAAGCCCAAGCATCCTCCCATTCTTTGATACAAACGCGGACGCTGTTCTGGAGGCGAAGTTTCATGGCATTCATGACGGGATCAGTGGAAGAGTTCTCAACAAGGTTGTTGACCAAGAAGGATAGTTGCTGCTTGATGATAGCGGTTCCCTCCGCCGCGGCCTCTCTCAATTGAGCTGGCACTGCCGCTTTCTTTTCGGCGACACCTTCAATAAGGCGCTTGACCATGTTGTCGCCAATGGAGTCCATATTTTCGCCAACCCTTTTCTGAATCAACTCTTTTCGCCTCTTGTAGGAACCTTTACCTCCTAGAAAGATTGTCAGTTTCCAATGACACATATGACCAAGTTAATATCAGATTCACTGACTTTCCAAAATTGCGGCTATGAATATTGGTCTCAATGTATTCTCCAAGTATTCAACTACATCGAGAGTGCCGACGGACGCCTTCTCTGAGAGTGTTGTCAATACGTCGTCAATCTGCGTCTCAGTAGCGCGTTGGGAGTTCTCAAGGATTGGGCGCATGGTCGAAAAGCAAACCGCAAGTTGCGGTACCTTGTCGCTGATGACTTGCTGAAGCGCATTCAGATACTCTGTGAAAAGTTCAGAGTAACCTGAAATCATAGGCGTTTTGATGAGCGGCAGCTGTTTATTCATCTTCTCATCCCAGTCACGACTGATCGTCTTGAGAATTGGGGCGGCCCTGTTCATTTGGTTAGCCACTCCAACAGCAGTGATGAATATACTACTGACAGGTTCTCATTCCAGGTGTAAGTAATTCCACTCGAATAGCTTCTATAGGTAGAGCCGTTGCGTCTCAGGATGGCGTCGTGGGTGGAATAGTGCATCTTCTGAACATCGTTCTCCATTTCAGGGTGCTTGTACGCCCATTTCTGCACAATCCGCTGAGCTTCAGACAAGAAATTCTGCTTCGCTAAAGCTCGGTTTTGGAGAGGGTCCAGCTTGTTGATCTCGGTGCAAGCCTCGGCCAATTTGGATCCCATTCTCTAAGTGCAACTGGTCAGTAAGGTCTCCAAAGATTATTCAAGTGTGACAGAGCAGCTCACCTTTGTGAAAGCTTTATGGGTATCAGCCAAGGCAACCTCCACTTGCGATCGTGTGAAATTGAATTTCCCATTCCCCACGTGGACTGCAGAGTAGATGCGCATCATGGTCATAAGGTTTTGATATCCATCAAGGGTTTCGTCGAGATGTTTTTCGCGCTTCGCCAGGGTGGCTCGATGAACCCACTGTTCCACGGCAGGTATACCTGTGTAAATCTGGTCGGGGAATCCAGCCATGGGTGTTTTGTTGCTCTTTAGCTGCCAAAAGGCTTTGGTAGAGACTGGAAAGACTGGTAGAACATACTCAGTGTCAGGTTGAGACTCCCTAGAAGTACGAGTATCCTGACAGTCGAGCCGAGCTTGTCTCTCAGCAAAATCATTACGAAGGCGCATCATTACGCGATAGTTGCGAGTCTGGATACACCGATGATGAATCCAATCCTCGTTGTAGTTCATCTCGTGAGTGATTCTTGCTTGACGAGTTTCGCACTCATCCAGAGTCCTGTTGGCATTAGCAAACGCCTCAGCTTGTGCGTCTCGCTGCGTTTGGAGGTCTGCTAGGTGCGAATCGCTTGCGTTTGGATCCTCTGGGACATATAGTTAGTACCTATATACCGTAGCACTCTTGACTCACTCACTCTTCAACTTCGATTCGTGTTTGTTCTTGGCCTTCTTGTATGTCTTAGATGCTCTCTTCATTTCAGTTTCAGCTTCCTTCTTTGCTTTCTTCAAGTTCTTGCGTGTTGCATTCAGGGATTTCATTTCAACCCTAAGAGCTTTGAGTTCTTCCTGTTTCTGCTTGACTTCGGTATCATCCTTCAGCTCAGGGACCGCTCGGATGTAGGAGTCAACGGTCATTTCGTCCATTTTGGAAACAATGACACAGAATCCGCGGCCATCCAGCTTTCCACGAATTCTCATTTGTGCCTCGTCAAACCCATTATGCATGAGCGCCTGGCCTTGCTTCTCATCCGTGGCGCGTATGATGGGGCTTACCACCATTCGGACATCGAGCTTTTGGGAAAAGTTCTGTGCGACCTCAGCACGACTTTCAACGGCATCTCCGCACCCTGGAAGGTCGACTAGGGTTATTCCCGGTTTCAAGATAGCTGAGTTGACGTAGATATGGACACCTTTGACAAGCGGCCACGCAGAGAACTGGTCTGTACCACCGTGGGCGCTGGTACTAGAGTCCAGAAAGGGCTTGATCTTTCCAGAGAGTTCCTCTGCTGTGCTTGCATAAAACTCGGTTTTACCTTTGTTAAGGAAGTCTGTAGCGGTAGAGTTCCGGCGAAATATCCCGAGGGCTGTGTCTTTGTAGGTATGATCTTTGGGACATTTCTGTGCAAGCGGGCGTAGTTGCTCCTCATTCATGCCCCAGACAGCTTGTGCTCTGGGAACTTGGTGGTCAATCGTGCTTTTGGAAATACATATAGCGTCGGCCTTGTCGCAGTCGTCGTCATAATCGCTATTCTCCCCACCACTGAGGCTCGACAAATTGTTGAACTCTTTCAAGAGTGATACGAGTTCGTCTGCGACATCGTCTTTGTTTCGAAATTCAACTCTGGCGCGAAACTCACGTCCGGGTGAATTGGCCCAATTCCAAGAGGCCCTGCCGATGACAGCAGTAGCTGCAGACTCCTGACCAGATGGGAAGAGCTCAGGAATTCCAAGGAGGGATCCTAGAAAAGATGACTTGCCTGCTCCTGTTGGTCCTTCAACTCCGACCAGGATCTCGCGTGCTTGGTGCTTTTTACGAATTTCATCTACATAATAACCAGTCAGAGGCTTACTTATCCATTAACAACAGACATTCAGGTGATACATACCATACTGATCACACCACAGCTTCACAATCCTCAACCCGATGATGGTTGCCCCGGGGCTATTGCGAGGGGTTTGCAATACAGAAGCCAGCATCGATCGGATCCGGTTACAATACTGGTCAGCTTCGATAACAGCCTGCTCCTTGATCTTCAGACGCTCGACATCTTCCAGTTCGTCGCATGTTCTCCAAGGAAATTGAAGCGGAGCGCGCGCCACGCCGGCTGTGCCATTGGCCTGCCTCTTTGGATTCGGAGCGTCGAATTCGTGATCGAGGTCTGGGGATCTTTCACGCTTCACTGTCCCACGCGATATCAAACGGAGTTTGATCTTCATGTCCGCCCACGATGCCGAATGAACTTTGAGTTTTAGTCCGCGATCGCAAGAATGTAGAAGGAGAAAGTTGAGGAGGAGAAGGGTTCAGGAGAGTGTTCTACAAGAGAAGTACACTGAATGCAGCAGAGAGATAAGGGTAAATGATGAATGGAGATGGAGTATGAGGCAATGTCAGGCCTCTGCAGCAAGCAAGCTGGGGCGAGAAATGGTAGGAGAAGTGAAGGATAGATGATGATACTTGGAGATATGAGAGAAAGAAACCATCTCACCTTGATAGCAGCTATTCTCGGAGTGTCATGTGTACGGTGCGAATATTCTGTTTGATGAAAGAGAAAGAAAGCTTGGAATGCTTCTCCAGAGTGGGAAGATGAGAGGGAGCTGACAAATGAGAAAAGAATTGGAAGAGAGATCCGTAAGTTGAATAGTGGAAAGAGACCAGTGCAGAGCAGAGGCAGTGAATCACTGTCAACTTGAGAGCGCTTCCACTTGAACGAAAACGCAGATGTTCGAGCTGCCATGTGGAAAATATTTTGAATAGGCACCACTCGACTCCATGGTATAAAACAATGCCTACAATTCTGTTGATTGTCAACAAGATCGAGCGACGGAGTCATTCATCCTGCACCAGTTCATCAATTCCTAACTTCCCACTCAAGCAAGACAACGAATAGTATTTGTCATAAAACAAAATGGTATATAACTTCCCAGGTAATAAAACTAGAATAAACTATGATAAATATATACCAAGAATAAAAGCGCCGACAAATCAATATGCCACCAGTCCTGACATCGGTATTTCAAAACACCACTCAATCAACATCAGACTCATCCTCGTCTCCCTGCCAAGCACCCATCTCCGCAACAGGCACACGCCCACGTAGCCATCGCAGCGTGGCATCAGTACCTCGCTCAAGCACATTCCATCGAGGAACCCTAAATCGGTTACCAGACACTTCAAATCTTTGGAGTCCGCCGGGACCTCCGAGGAGACCGATACGGGGGTTGAGATGCGAGATGTCGTTGTTGCTCACATCCACGGTCGTGATTCCTTTGATCATGTCTGGCTCAAGATCGACGATGTGGTTGTTGCTCGCCAGGAAGACGTTGAGGTTGGGGAAAGCTTCCTTGAGGTCTGTTGGGAGGGCATTGATGCGGTTCATTGTAACATCAATCTTCTCCAGGTTCGGTGCATGGAGGAACTGAGTGAGCGCTCCAAGGCCGGTGATATGGTTCGATGCCAGGTTGATCTCTCTCAAAGCCAACAGCTCCAGCTCCTCAGTCAAGTACGTCTCGCCGACCAACTTGTTATGCGACAAAGATAAAGCCGTCAAAGTTTCCGAAAAGAAGCTGAGCGAGTTTGGCAAAGTAGCAAAGAGATTGTTCTGGAGGAAGATTTGACGGACGCGGTGTTCAGCAGCCACCTTTGAGCAGACGACAGGGTGGAGCGACGATGACTCGGTTTGGGATCTATCCAAAATACCACCAGGCTTGACCGGCCAAGATTGGTTGGACAGAGTGTGAGACCTAGAGCGACGGCTTGACACTGTATGCGAACGAGATCGGTTAGGGCTTGTGGGAGGAGTAGCAAAACTATCATTGGACTGACTGTCTTCCTGATCGTATGAGGGTTTAGTGTCCGCATCCTTCACATCCCTCAGAACATCCAAGATTCCAGGCTGGCCAACCGGTTCTTGGTATGGGGGCGGGGGCTCCAAGCGGTTTGCCAGAACATCCTTGAGCTCTTCAGTGGTGATGGACAAAAACTTCTTGTCGCGGAGAGGGTTTCCACTGAGTCGAATCATTGTCAAGTTCTCCATCCTGGAGACCTCGGGAGGAATCACTCTGATGTCGTTGCTAGAGAAATCGGCATGGCGAAGCTTTTCAAGGCCCATGAAACTGTTGGGGATTCCTGAGATGCTGTTCTCTTCCACGGAAAGAGTCAACAGATTTGTCCAGGTCGTCATGTCTGGGAGTCCTTGCAGTCTGTTCATCGATAGTGAAAGGGAGTGCAGAACTGGCAAGTCAATAGCGGCGCCCAATGGGACTAATCGCTCTAGCTGATTTGAGGAAACATCCAGAGTGTGCAGCTGGGGCAGGCATCCGATAGGCTCCTCAATCAGAGTGCCCTTCAGCTTGTTCTTCCTAATATTCAACTCTGTGATAGGAAGCGTGGCAAGGCTGTCGAAAGGCAAAGATTCGAAGCTGTTTTCGCTCAGGTTCAAAATGCGAAGACGCGACATGTTCTCGATCTTGTGAGGAAGAGCCGAGATGTTGTTACCATGCACGTCGAGGATTTCCAGCTCGCTCAGACTTGCCAACACAGGGTTCAGCGGGCCATAGAATAAGTTGTTTGCGAGTCTCAAGTCGCGCAGAGACGTGACTTGCGAGATCGTATCAATACTGTTATTCGTCAGACGGTTGGAAGACTGTTGGCAGTTAGCAGGGAAGACAAAAAGACCAGCGGTGTACATACCAGGTTCAAGGAAGTCAGGCAAGTCAGCCGGCGCAGACCCAGGGGGACATTGATGAGTAGATTGCCGTGCATATCCAGAGTTTCCAATCCAGCGAAAATGTTGCCCTGACTGGCCTGTGCTTCATCAAAAGATGAAGGCTCGCTGTCGGGGAAGATAAAATCGTCCAGCTCCTCAAGCTCGTTATCCGCAGCAACCAGGCGCGTCAAGTCGACACTTTCTGCCCAACTTCCATCAAAAGTACCAATACTCTCCAGGTCGTACATTTTCAGCACCTCGATAGGAATCTCCTTCAAGTGCAGAGCAGCGATGTTAAGCCGTCCGCTCGTCCTCGCAGCACTAACCCGGTTCTGAAGGACCTTCTTCTTGGGATCTTCTCCCTGGCGCAGATTGAACGGATCGTCATGGTTGACACCAAAATCGAAGCCTGTATCGTGAGGAATAATCGGTGCCTCTTCTCCTTCTTGTGTTTGTGAGAGCTCAGCTGCTTGTTTCATCTGCGCTCGTTTCGCTGCCTTGGCTTTGGCAATCTGCTCACGCAGGGCGGCTGAAGACTTGCGAGCTGATGGCGGTGTTCCAGGCTCAGCTGACTCGCCCGTTAATGATGTGGCGCTCGAGGGAATCGTGCCATCCCAGGAAGCAGTCGAGGCCGAGTTTACAGATCCACGCCGGGCAGAACTCGCATGTAAAGAGGCTTTATTGAGTGCAGGAAGAGATGGCTTCTTGAACACGCCCTTTGCAGGGGCTTTTGAGCTTCCCGGTCGAATGGCCAGAGGTTTAGAGCCTGACATCGGGGTAGGTATAGTTGACTTGCCAGGGCTTGGACTTCTCGCATCGGCAAAGGGTGGTGGCTTGGACGCTCCGGCTCGGGAACTAGGGGTTGTTCTTATTACAGTATCCGATCGCTTCCGTGGTGTTCCGTCAATGGGGGCCAATGGTGCTTGAAAGCTGTTTGTTGAAGCTTGCAAGGTTGGAAAGCCATGGTCAGATTGACCTGAACTGGAGCCTGGTCGGCTTAGTCTTAACGAGCTATCTGAAGCATAGCTCGAACCAGGTCGAGAAGCGCCACTACCTGCTCTTGAGCGTGGTCCGGTTATGCCCTGATCGAAAAAGTTCGACGTCTTCCTCAAAGCAGGGGAAGAATTGGCAAGGGTCTCTATAGTTCTCTCTGATAGAGAAGGTCTCGGCTTGCGGGAGCTAGCACTGAGTGTATCTGATCTATCATCTTCATCGGTCGAAGAGGTTCTTGGTCTCGCTTGTTGGGGGTTGAAGATGTTGTCAGGTGGATCGTAAAGGGGAGAGACTGCAAAAGACTCCGAGGGTCTTCTTGTTAGAGTCAATTGACGAGGGAAGATAGTTCCTTCAAATTGACCAACAGCTCCGCCTGGAGGATCATACGGAGGTGTGGTAGATCGCTCCTCAATAATATCGGCTTCTCGGTCTATCGGTCGATAAGCTGCGGAAGTAATTCGTTGAGCAGGGGGCTTTGCTGGTGATAGATGGGTAGGAGGTCTATTGATGAGCGAGGTTTGTCTTGATCGGGGGACGATGAGTTGGTCTCTAGAAGCTGAAGGTCGTAGCCGTTGAGCTCTCTGTTGAAGATCTGGCTGGGTGGTTCGTAGCTGATCTCTTGACATGGAAGGTCGAAGCCTTGGGTTCCGTAGCTCACCACCACCCAAACTCTCCCTGGAAGGAGAAGAACGGATGACTGACGTTGGTCTTGGTATAGCTGATGTGGGCTTTGGAATTCCAGAAGTTGGTCTAGGCACGGGAAGCTTGGACAGCCGAGGAATAGCGCTCATGCGCTTCTGTGAAGAATCCTCCATGATGAAGGTGGTATTTGGAAGATGGTCGTAGCGCGGGTTTGTTGAAGGGAATAAGATGTAGGTTCGGTCGATGTCTTTTAAAGAAAGGAATGCAAGACAGAGCCAGAGATGGAAGAGAGTGAGACAAAGAAGGACCTTTTCTTTGTCCCCAAGGGGTCTCTAGGTTGGGTCGGGATTTGGGAACGAGAATGGATGGTGGATGTTTTTTTGGTCCTAGTGTTGTCGGGTGGACGCCCGGGACGGATGGGATGGCGGCGGGAACTAACGATGAGGCGGGTGAACAGACAAGTTACAGCAGTCAACAATACGAAGTTTCTCGAGTCAGTTCAGTAGTCAATTGTAGCACAACAAGAGAAATATTGAAGTTTAAAAGGAAAGACTCAAGACAAGATGAAGAATAAATCGAACTCTTAACGACGTGACAGTTCGCTTAATCTCAAGGCTAATGTAAAGAAGAAATGATATCTCCAGGGGTTACATGCGAGGTATCGTCCCGTCCCTCTGGAGAAGATTCGTCCATCCACTCCAGTGAGACCGGTACCTACAGATTTGGGGCTTCAGTGGGGCTGACCTGCCTGCTGCGAACCCACTAGATTGCGCTAAGACGTTGATGGTGTCTAGTGTCTTTTGGGGACAGGGGTAGCTTGAAGACTTTAGTTTGGGGTCTGTTGGTTGCTGTGACGAGTTTTTTCAGGAGTTGCGTGAGTAAAGTTCTCCTGCCTCTTGAAGATGGCAAGCATCTGTCGTGGTTCTATTAAAGATGTGAACGACTCTTACGGGTAAAGCTGCTCGTGCCTGTCTGTGGCTAAAGCTTACAGCCGTCCCCATTCTGTTCATCCAAATAGCGCCAATGAACCAACCTAACTGCATGCCCGTCCAGTGCATGTAGGTTAGTAGCCAGGTACGGGCGGATCCTTTTCACCGGCTGGCTAATCCCAGTCAAGATGCCCCTGAAGGTCAGGTTCTTATTCTGCCTGGACTTGCCTGTTGCGTTGCATCGGGCGCAGAAAGCCTCGTTTTCTTTTCTTTTCCTCGGCTGCGTGTAAACAAAAACAAAACCAATTGCAATGCTGCCAGCCGTTTTTTGTTTGCGATACGTACAAACAATCGGTATATGACGTGTACCTTTTTCAATAATAGACACCGGACGACTTTTGTTTTTATTATCTCCGGTATTGACATGGGTCTGAGATGGACCCCTGTGCTTGCATCGCGGGTGCGACGAACAAGATATTCCGTCACGGTATCCAATTATCCAGCTTCCTTTTTTTCCTTTCTTCTGACATTTTTACGTTTCATGTTTGTTCATGCTTGAAGCCACATAGACATGGGTGATGTTGTTTGCCATAGGACTTTTATCGTGGTTTATTTGTGTCATTTTGTGTTTGTTGTTTGGTAAACGTACAGCTACAGCTAGCTACCCGAGACAAGCTGCAAAATTGAATAAACTCAAGACAGGATTCGACGATTGAGTTCCTTAAAGAACTCTCTTACAAACACTGCAGAACGCCTTAAGCTTGTATCTAGTGCAAGGGGCATTGTTTCATGTCATGATTCACGCTCTACTGTCAGCCCAATCGTCCAACGAGTTTCACAAGATCAACTGTGTGGGGGCTTCCAGCGAGTCAGTAGATCACTCCACATAGAGAGCATGATATGGACGTTGATCGGGTATCAACCAGCGATAGGATAGCAGTGAATCACTCACTTTCACATTGATGACGACGCATTACAGCTAGGTCATGTATCTGAGTGAGACTCGGACTGAAAACTGTGCCATGAGTCTTGGTCATCAAGTCAGTCTTTTCAGAGGGTCTGTTGTATACGTACCCAGTAATTGCGATTTGCTTCATGGTCAACTCGGCCGATATATACATTACTTTGATTGAACATGTTATTGTACATCTTGAGTAGCCTCAGCACCTCATATTTTCTTGGTGATTGTTTTGTAGCCTGGCATTTTGGGTGCTTTGCGCTCTATAATATTGACTTCCCGCTCGGCTCGGCCATCTCATACAATAGCCATGCTTGACGATATTACTCTCACACTTGGCAGATCTCGAGCCTTACCGTAACAATTGAAACTATGGCCTATTCTTCTTGTGCCCGAGGTTGCTCTTCATGGGCGAAGTGGTTAATACCAGACGCATTCATGTAGAAGGCGCACTCCTGCCAACCGTGAGCCGGGTGACGAGTGTTCTCTACAGAAGGAAGGCAGTTTGCATCTAGTCCTCGACCAAGAATACAACTCAATCACACTATTAGGATTCGAGTCTCCTCTTCAGTCATAAAAGAAAACATCACAGTTCTCTTCGATTGAGAAGCTTGCTCTTATCAACCATTTGATATTCATTCCAATATCCCTCATCACGAGACATAAAGCTACCTCGAAAGGCTCACAATCGAGACAGGCATTTATACGCAAAACAAAGCGGCACATACAATACCACTCTGAGACTTCTCTCATAATGCCCGTTCACCACACACCTCTCTTTATCGAAGGCCTTCGCCTAATGCCCCGCCAATGCAACGACTCCGTCAGAAGCATATACCCAACTCCAGAAACAACAATCAAACTTGTCGCGACAGCCTAGACGGTTGGATGGATCATTTTTGGCATTGGAAGTGTCGTGGGTCTCAATGCCGGCGGGAGAGCTGGACGGTGGGTGCCTAAGTGGTATCTCGACTCTGAGGGAACGAGATGGGACAAGCTGGGTGTCGTGGCATGGTGGACTTGCGTCGTGTTGTTTTGGCCAATTATATGGTTGGTCTACCTCTTTGGTATCGCCTGGAGGACTATTAAGAAGGGTTATGAGAATTGGAAGCTCAGGAAGATGGAGAAGAATAGTCCCTCTGATGGTGCCGATGTTTGAGAGGGATCATGAGTGGAAAGGCGTTATGGTGATATGGGATATTTTGTTTTGCCAATCATCTTTTGGCTACAGTGCTTGATGCATTCGTTTCAATATCAAGCATGTTTCTTTAGATATTGTTTCATTGTGTTGAGACGTCTCGAGTCCGGCATGCTCATGGAATCCACACCTTGAATTAGTGCCCTCTCACCTTCGTCCACCCCAGGTTTAGTGTGATAGTTTGACCTTCAGCCAGAAACAAGCATCGTCAAACCCTGTCTTGGGTAAAGACGGGGCGGCTCGTGAGCGGAAAAACCCTTGTTCCTAGGACACACCTTTCGTCCAAGGTAGCTAGCTTCTTGTTTCTTTCTTGAGGCAGCGTCACAAGCCAGAAGCTTTTCATTTTCCCCATTGACCCTCTCCGGTGCGTGCTTCTTTTGGGCCGCATTATTGTTTCCTCTTTTCCCCATTCATTGGAAACAAAAAATTGATTGGCTTTAATTTTGTCACAATCGCTCTTTTTTTGTGGATACCAACAAGTTGTCTTGTATCCCGCGGCGCGTGCGTTTGTTTGTTTGAATCTAGACTGGAGCAACGACCGACGATATAGGACGCATCATTGGAAACTTAAAGCTTTGTGTTGGTGGAAAAACGGTTCGACTCTTATAGATACAGCATATGTACACGTGGACGATCAAGCATCACTTTACAGAGCCGCTATCGGCGGTCGTCCTCTAGACGCTCAGGTCGAAACGTCGGCTGCTGTTGACGCGACTTGACTTTTTTCAACGATTTACCTGACAGCCAGAACGGACCGACTACTTCACCATGGGTTCTCCTGCCGAATCTTCACAGCCCCAGCTGGCGGTGGATGCCGATACCATATTTGTTAAGCATCCTCGTCTCGAGACGCCAACTCAGCCTGCGACACCTCAAGAGATTGGCCCTCAAGACCCGGTACAGGAGACGTTACCCTCGACCGAGATTCCGAACTCGCCCATCGATCCAAACCAATCCTTTACCACGCAGGTCAACGAAGAGCGACCACATGTCACCGTCATTCCTTCGTCTCTGACACCACCTCCTTCAACACAGGTTACCGCCAACCACAATGCCAGCCAACCCGGCCCCTCTAAACGAAAGTTCTCTGCTTCCCAGCAGTCAACGCTATGCTCTCCGCCAGCTACCGTCCCTAACATCACACGCGACCGCTCCAATACATCGGAATTTTTACCTCCCGCCCCGCACCAGGTCCTCGAGGCGTCCGCAGATGAACTCCGCGTCATGGTCCAGAACGCTCTCGCAGAGCAGCAGAAGCTAAAGACAGAAGCTGCCCATTTCAAGCTGCAGTACAACCTCATGGCTCTCCAGGCTGACGACGATTCTAAGCGTGCCGCTGTGGAACACGAGATGATGCGTCGCGAAGTGGAAGCGTTGCGTAATGCGGAACACACACGACAGGCCAGGAAGGATCTGGACTCGGCTTCCGAGTCGCTACAGACAAAGTATCTACAGATGAAGTCTTGGTACGAGAGCACACTGCAAGAACAAGAAGTCCTCCAGCGTCGTCTTAAGACTGCCAAAAAGGTCATCAAGCAGAGGGAGGACGAGTACAACACTCTCGCCGAAGAGCGAGACATGTTGCTGAACAGAATACGCGAGAACAGAGAGCACATGCAGATGCTCTGCAGCCCCGGAGGTATATTTCACGCCCTAGCACCCAAACAGAGAGGCGTTGTTGTTCCGAGCTCACAGGGACAGCGTGGCTCTCAGCAGCAGCAGGCTTTCAGAACACAGGCACACAGTAGGCAAGGCGAGCATGGCCTCTCGGCTTTGTTGCAGGCTATGAGCCAGGATAACAACAGCGCACCTTCGACACCGATGCACTCCCACCGCCCCACGTCACGACACGTCGGAAAGCACAGTCGCAACGCCCAATCTATGTCGTCTCTACCTACAACACCCATGAGCCGGCCAGTAGGACAACACGTTGGGCTTCTTCCATCCGTTGACCTGGTGCCCCAAACGGAGCCTCAACGATATACGCAGCGCCAATTTATCCCTACAACACCAAAATCGGAACGTCAGCGTCGTAGGAGTCGGGAGAGTACTATTTCGGTAGACGACACTGAAGAGCTTGCCAGGCAGGCGCTTGAGTCCGTCGCCGCAGCTCATTCGTTCACGTCGCAGCCTCCACAATCATCGCACTCACAGAACCGCAACGGTCATGGTGAAATCTACGACAGCCAAGCTAGCCAGGCAGCTGCACAGATGTTAAGGCGAGACTCACGACAAAGCTTCGAGGTGGCAGATTCGCGCAAGAGCGCAAGCATGCCGGGTGCAATGGAGAAATCGGTTCGTATGCAGGAAAGGTTGCTGTCTCATCACAATGGAGATATGGACAAGCGCAAGTTTAGCGGGCACTACAACCCGATCGAGGACGCAAGACGTGATCAGGAGAGTCCAGCGAAGAAATCCAGAGTGGTGGAGCCATTGACTGACAGTCAGAAGAAGTTTGGGCTGGCGATCGAGTACAGAGAGTAGCATGCATTGCAACAGATTGCAAAATGCGGAGTTTGGGGCGGTGGTCGAGTTCACACGATATTCACGACGGCATACGGCATGGGGGCGTTGGTCTGTTTTTACATGTAGCACATTATATCTGTCTTTTATAATGTTGAAAGACATGGTCGATATATGAACCGAAACATTGTTTTGACAAGAATTAACATGATATTGGTGAAGTGAGCTGAATTGTTGTGAGTAAATACGTGGTCTGTTCCGGGATCTTACCCGACAACTAAACCAACCGCTACTCCCAACAGCCGATACTTGAAGCCGATCGGGTCCAGGATCCACCCTCGGCGGAGCGCCACGGGGCTCTTCCGGCTTTCGGCTGGGGAAGGCAATTGAGGGTCATTTAGTAGGGGATATTTACTTACCCGGCTCCCTCGACCTTTAACACAACTCATTCTCATTCTCATTGAATCTTTATCCTCCTCTTGTCTCTTTTATTTCTTATCAATCAGTGTCAATCCTCCATAATCATCATATTTGATAATCCCCCAAATCTACATACCTCTTTACCCCAGATAATTCACTAGCTGCTTCCACAATGTCGGCCCGCCTCCACAAAGGCTTGTCAAGCGTCCTCGCCAAATCTCCCTCTGACACAGTCATTCTCTCATCTGTCCGCACTCCCATCTGTCGCTCTTACAAAGGTCAACTGAAGGATGCGTACCCAGAGGAGCTTCTCGCCAGCGTTCTAAAGGCCACGCTGAAAGCTCATCCCGAGGCACCCGTAGACGATGTCGCCGTCGGCGTAGTGCTTTCCGAGCTCGGCGGCTCCAAAGCTGCGCGTATGGCTCTCAACCACGTCGGTTTCAAAAACACCACCAGCTTGTACACCGTCAACCGTGCCTGCTCGAGTTCCCTGCAGGCCATCGCTGCCGTGTCGGCGCAGATCCAGACTGGCATGATCGACACTGGTATCGCGGCCGGTATGGAGAGCATGACGAGGAATTACGGTTCCAGAGCTATTCCCGTGGATGTCTGGCCGGAGCTGAAGGAGTCCGAGAATCGCCACGCGCGCGATTGCATCATGCCTATGGGTTTGACTTCGGAGAATGTTGCTGAGCGGTATGGTGTGTCGAGAGCGGATCAGGATGCCATGGCTGTCGAGTCTCACCGACGAGCTGCGCGTGCTCGAAGCGAGGGACGCTTCGCCGAGGAGATTGTCCCCGTTGAGACGCGCTTCCAGGAGGTTGACAAGCAGGGTAACAAGGTCGGCGAGGAGAAGCGCATCACCGTGACGGCAGACGACGGCATCCGCGAGAACGTCACCGTTGAGGCTCTGGCGAAGCTCAAGCCCGCCTTCAAGGCAGACGGAACCTCAACGGCCGGAAACTCGAGCCAAGTCTCTGACGGTGCTGCAGCCACACTGCTCATGCGCCGAAGCACCGCTACCGCCCTGGGTCTGCAGGATCAGATCATCGGCAAGTTCGTCTCCGCCGTGACGGTAGGCTGCGACCCCGACGAGATGGGCATCGGCCCTGCCCTTGCGATCCCCAAGCTTCTGAGCCAAGTCGGTCTGGATAAGAATGACGTTTCGCGGTGGGAGATCAACGAGGCGTTTGCAAGCCAGGCGCTGCACTGCGTGAGGGAGCTGGGTCTCGAGGATGCTTGGGCCAAGGAGAAGGTGAACCCTGACGGAGGAGCCATTGCTCTCGGACACCCTCTTGGTGCTACCGGTGCTAGAATGACGAGTACGCTTCTGCACGGCTTGAAGAGGGATGGTGGTGAGGTTGGTGTTGTGAGCATGTGTGTCGGTACGGGAATGGGTATGGCTGGATTGTTTGTGCGCGAGTAGGATGGTTTTGTGCAAAGATATACCTCGGGATAAAAGTACCTAGAAATACTGTAAGCTTTATAAATGAAGAACGATCTATCTAATTGGAGTGCTGCGTGGGCTGCTGTGTACTTGTTGACCGTGGAGAAATCAAAGCAAGTTTCATACATGAGGGCGTCCTCAAGATATATCAGGAGTGTCATACATGAATTTCATGTGACTGATACCATATATCGATAGAGTATCAATACGCAAATGCTCGTTAGATACATTATTTTCTATGTTCCTGGAGGTCTCACGAAGGGATATCAATCAGTTCGTTTGAAACTGCAATCAGCACACAGATATGTCACAGGTCACTGCTGAATTAATGTAATTCAGCTTTGAATTTAAGAAATCATGCTAGAAACCATGCATATTATCACCTGTGTTCTTGATCATAATTCTCAGGCTTATCGTGCTCTATTTTCAAAATGTTGTAAGTGCAGGATCACCAGTGAGATTAAGTCACGCCCCACGAAACAAATTCCATGGCTGGTACAAACCTGAGGCAGACGTCGAATTCCTGCAGTGCATTAGATTCGGAGCACGATTCATGTGCGGACAAAAGCCAGACATTTCATTGCTGCAGCTCTCGCATGAAGTATGTGCACCTCGTTTCTTGGACAACACTGGATATCAGTCAACCACATAGTCAACCAAAGACTTGAGCAGGTTGCATCACATAAACACGTTGGAAGAAGCTGATGTACGTATGATCATAATTCTTTTTTTTTATGGCTGTTTATATTCCATGCAATTGGCCGCTTCTTCGATCCTCTGCAGGGTAGTTGAGGTGGCTTGCTGAGGCTTGCACAACAAAAGCAGGGCGAGAACTGGAATGCGTGTAATATTATTCGGATTGTATCTACTGTAAGCCCATTTTCACCGCTTTATCTCCCTTGAAAAATTTCGCTACCCATTAATCCCATACAAGCCCTCTTTGTGTAGAATTGTACAGCCCGTAGAAAAAAGAATGAACCAGTGAATCGTAACCCCAGACGCCTGCCTTGAAAGGATGTAAACAAAACAATGTCTCTATGCGACTTCTATATCGAGAAGGTTTGACTTGTAGGGACCTGTTAGAGTCCCGTTGATCGGCGTTCCCTCCTCGAGTTGGCTGTAATCGATACCCTCCTTTTCCCGCGGCCACACAGCAGTCCAGGTACCCTTGAGCTGAACCGTCGCGCCCTCAAAGATCATGTCCATGGGAACAACAGGTTCCTGCAGCGTTGATTCCCAAATTGCCGTTTGCCCAGGTCCAATCTCAACTAGGGCGTCCTCCATTGGGGGCCACAACCTGGAACCCTCAATCTGCAGAATGTCCAGAGGCTCACTGTCGCCCCTGGGGGTGATGTACAGCGTGCCGAGCTGAATGGCCAGTGCATCCAGCGGCGAGCCGTAGGTGAGAATGGTGACGGGATGCTCGTTGTTGTTTGTCACGGCAGTGCGCATGAGGACTGGGTTCTTTTCCTCTTGTGAAATGACAACGGCGAGATTGCGCAGTGCAGTAGGTGTTGTGAATGATTGCGCTACTGAAGAGACTGATTCTGTGGGTGTGAATATGGCGATGAAGATTATGGCTGCTGTTATGCCAAGGAATAGACGGAGAACTGGAGATGCCATCTTTTTGTTTTGTCTTGTGTGAGACGGAAGCAGTAAAATAACGAATGAGCTTTTTGAGCGAGTGACGTGTTGTACAGTGATGAAATTGACGTCAAGTGGTGAAGAACAAGAACAAGGGATTGTTTCAGTCACCGTCTCGAGTATATAATAGCATATAAGGGATAGTGAAGGGACAGATGTCGTGAGATGAGGGTGAAGTTTTTGATGTTAAATACGTGCCATGAGAACGACTTGAGAAGTAAGCAGACCCAGCCGTTTGGAGTTTCAAGGGAGAGAGTGTGTGTGTTACCGTAGCTAATAAGGTTAAGGTACGCGAGGTAAAAAAAAAGCTTCTAAAGTAGAAATCCAGGGGTATCTGCATGGCATTCGATTCATTTCATCTCACGTGAAAAGAATGCTGCGCCGCTGACTGGGATGGTTCATCTCCCTTCTTAAGGAGAGCTGAAGCTGAGCTGAGCTGAGAGAGGAAACGGACGGCTTCTGCAATATTACCTATTACATATTAGACCAGCCAAACTATCGTCTATACTAACAGTTGACGATTCCTCAACGGTCTGCACTATTAGAGTTGTGATGGATCTTATCCACTTGATTTATCGTTTCTAGCGACTGCGCTATGATCAACTGTTACCCCCACTCGCTGGCATTTGGTTCTGATGGATTGTCGAGAATGAGCTGAGGAGAGAGAAGCAAGCGACAGGGGTCTGTATACACACATTCGGGACCACAAATCAATAACAAGAGACGGTCGCGTGGCCCAATGGCAAGGCGTCTGACTACGAATCAGAAGATTCTGGGTTCGATCCCCAGCGTGATCAATTTTTTTGCCGACTTGTCGTACTTTTAGTCGCTAATCCTTTTGCCAATTGTACGCGTATACTTCTTGTTGTTCTGGTTCCTCATAGTCATTTTGTTGGCCGTTATCTAGACCGGTGAACACTCTGTACAGCTAGACCCACGAGTTTTGGAAAACTCGACTGCCAAGACTCGCCAGCCTCAGCTTGACAGTCCGCGCAATTTACGTCGCCCTCAAAGGCAGAGGTCAACTTACTAACGTACGATAGACTGGCTTGCAAAAGTTCGGTATGATAGGCTCAAGCCGTTGATCTCCTAGGCATTGTACCATTGAAGCGATTCCAACTTGCAATGGCTAACAAGACCATGAACAATGCTCACGTCTCCAGATACTCGGGATACCCTTGGCTTTGACTTTGTAGATGATTTGTAAAGAAGGAGGCCTCTGCACTAGTGCTCAGCTGAAAGCCTCTTTCAACAAGGAAGGGTGCCAAGTAGGTCTCTGTCCTTTATGCGAAACATCGATAACCCAACATGGCAGCTGCTAGAGCTATGACCTTGGAGGTATAGACCAATGGACTTTACTGCAAATGCTAGTGCGGATGCGAGTAATGGGCGATATCTAAACTCTCATCTACAAAGCAGTGTACGTGCTCCATCACCCCGTGTAGTCTGATCATAGTTTCCGACAGGGATACTCGAGGACGATGAGAAAACCAGACTCTGCAACTCGGCCCTGAAGAACTTCGGACTTATATCATGCCCCAAATTAGCTTCGCATAGAAGCAAATGCGTTTTGATAGTCGTATGTAAAGTGTGTGAGGAGGTTGTCATGGACTTGTCAGATTGGAAGAGGCGACAAACATTCGACAACTATGTCACTCTATGTCATCAATTGAGATAACTCGACGTATGATTCAGGTCAAAAAGTTTATATTAATGACAATCAAGGGAGTTGTTCGCATGGTGTTCATGGCGCTCTGCAAATAATCAGTATATTGAACAATCACCGGAAGACACGATCAATTTGATACAAGTCCCAGCTTTTTTGTGTCCGTATCTCAATCAGCACCAACCATTTAAAACCCACGTGCCTACATGTGCCTCCGGGGATTAGAGAACAGCGTATTATGAGACGAAGTGATCTAATCAATTGATCATAACCAACACAGGTTTTTAATTGTTTGTTCTTTCGACCCAAGCTGAGGTTTGTCGTCTTTGATCGTAGCCCCATGTCAACTTGACTTATACTCAGCGATGCCAAGCACGCCTTAACCTTGTTCACTTAACACAATTTGCTAATACCACTGAAGAATACGGATAATTCACCCGATCTAAATTTCGCAACTCTTGTCGTTAGCGGGAATGAACTCTGACATGTTCTATTTCTTCTTAGTGGGGTTCACGTCCTCATCCTTGTGACGATGCTACAATCTGTGTTTCGGAAACGGGTGAGACAGGCGGTTTGGCATGACGCCCGGACCGGCACTTGATCCTTTGATAATTTAGTTATTTTTGATCTAAAACGGTGTATCAATGGTTTCGAGACGATTTGGAGCTCAAGTCTTGTGAATCGAAGAGTTTCTGTGTAGTAAAAGGCATAGGTAGAGAGGTTGGATTATGCTCAACTTGTTCTTTTCTCCTTGAAGTCTTTCGGAGAATTAATCTATATTAATCAACCGCCAAGAACCTTGATGATTACTCTGTATCATATGTATTACAATCGTGACCAAGGCTGTTCCTACGAAACCACTCACGGTCCACCCATCAAGATCGCAATCGTCCCATGCCCCTGTCCCTTTTCCTTTACAAGGGCTGAAACTAATCTACACCAGACTCGTTATAAGTATTCGTCGATACCGCAGACGCTTTACAATGCTTTACAGTCCCTCTTTCTCTCACAGCTGGTCTTTGACGTTTTACTCGTTTCTTTTTTATTTCCATTCATTCATTCATTTATTTTTATATTTTTCTCGGCTTATCCGCTCATTAATTTGTACGCTCTTTTTTTGTTTTTGAAACCATTTTGAGAATCTCTTCGTTCGATCTGGTCTATCGTTCATTATGAAGTGGCTTGCTGGTCTTGCTTTCGCCTCCGTGGCTGCCGCTGTGCCCCTGACTGGTCAGCGCGTCCCTACACCTTTGAATGTCGAACTTGAGCTGCAGGGCAACTCAAAGATCAAGGCTGTCGTTACGAATAATGGCAGTCGAAACTTGAAGCTTCTAAGGGTTGGAACATTTCTTGATGATGCTCCTGTTGAGAGGGTTCAGGTTTACTCTGCTAGTGACTTTAGTGCTACTGCTGGTAAGAATCTCAATGTTGGATGCACGATGGGAGTCAGTGATGGGTGGTAGAAGAATAGCCTGGTGCATACTATCGAGGATGAGTTCAATTGCGAAATCGAACACCTGAACAAACACCAGAGCATCCTCTGATGCATTTCTCCGATATCATCTCTCATTATGTGTTTCATCGAGTTAAACAGACACTAATCACTGCATGTATAGTTAAGAAGCCTGTTGCCTTTGATGGCGTTTACCTCTCCCTCGACACTTCCATGCTCGACGACACTGCCTTTCAGACTATTCTTGCCGGCGACTCTCACGAGATGAGCTTTGACATTGCCGAATTCCACGATCTATCTGCTGGCGGCAAGTTCAGCGTCCTCTCATCCGGTGTTCTATCCTATGCCGAGGAGAACACGACAGAGCTAGTCGGTTCCATACCCTACTACTCCAACCAGCTCGACGCCGAAGTCGACGGCGCCCAGGCCTTTTCCGTCCGTACCGCTTTCCACAGCAAGCGTGCTCAGGTCCAGAGCGACTGCAACGGTGACAGATTTGCAGTAACGCAGGCTGCTCTAGCACAATGCGTCAAGCAGGCCACCGCCGCCCAACAAGCTGCCGCCAGCGGCCCCGCCGACAAGATGGACGAGTACTTCAAGAGATCCGACGCCGCGACACGAGCTACCGTGGCCGAAGTCTTCGCCAAGATCATTGGGGCGTGCGGGACTGTCGATGCTGGAGAGATGCGCTACTACTGTAGCGACGTGTACGGCGCGTGTAAGAACGGCGTCCTCGCGTATACCGTACCCAACGGCAACTACATGTCATACTGTGACCTGTACTTTGACCGTCTGCCCGCCACCACGACCAACTGCCATGGTCAGGATAAGGGTAACACCAACTTGCATGAGATGACGCATCTCAACCAGATCAAGGGCACGTCGGATTTTGGTGGCTATGGATATAGCTTTCTCCGCAGTCTCACAGCGGAACAAAACATCAACCATGCTGACACGTACGCCCTGTTTGCGCAGGCTGTTTCTATGAGTTGTTAATTGCTTGAGGGTGCACAAGGATAACTGGGGAAAGGGTCAAGTGAGTTTTTGTATAATATTAGGGTACACAATGAGCGATCGTGGTTTAAGGACAAAACCCATTAATGAGAAATTCGATGGACAACGTATAAAATCCGATCAAGATCGTAGCAAGATCTTGACAAACTAGATATCGTGTTTTTACCGATGAGACGTACAATACTTTGATCAGTCGAGGCCGGTGGGCATCTGTTGCAAGCCCACTCCGGGACAAAGAAAAGTTTAGACATGGACAAGTGGACTCATGCTGAAAGAGGAAGCAAGGGTATCCTCGCCGCCATGAAAATTCTCAGCCAACAACATCTGAGACAACTGGACCGTGAGGAAGCGCTACCTCGAGAACGCCGTTGAAACGAGATGAGGAAAAGGTGGAACAAAATGAGAGCAAGCAAAAAAAGATGAACTGGCATCTGCAGGGCAGCTGGAAACTAACAATTAGACCAGGGCACAAAGAGGATGTCCCGGGCGTAAGGCGAACAGGGATATCCCCATCGTGGACAGTTGTCGGAAGATTAAGAGATAAGCTAGATCGAAGTTGGGATCTCGAGACTCCAGAAGGCTGATCAGGTACCAAGGAAACAAAGAAAGAGGTTAATACCCAATTTACAAGTACTACTACATATCGGATGCAGCCGAAGCTCACGATGATCACTTTCTGGGGGGACGACCTTGAAGATCCAGCAGTTCCAGGTTTCACGTGTGTGAGAGCAACCCAAAACATTGCAGAGAAGATGATTGGCTCGGAGATTGACTGTTTTAGCGGAGACAAAGTCTGGTAGCTTCGACGTCATCGTACAGGAGAAACCTCCCCTCCCCTGTGAGGTCCTTGCTTTTACTATAGTAGCACTACAACTTTGTGATCAAGGATGAATCTTGTCAGGACGAGTCAGAGCTCAGAAGAACGAGTTCCGATTCCCCGAACAAGTTTGTTATTTTTGTTGCTGAGAAAATCAGCAACCCGAACTGACTGACTGACAACTGTTGTACGTGATTGCACAGACATCATGACGGTAATTGGCGATTGGAATTTCCAAAAACATGGCTAGATACATGTCAGCTTCCAACAAAGACAACTACGATAACTGGTCAATGCCTCGATATTTCTGGAAACTTATTTTTACAAGAGAAAAAAAGAAGCTTGCCTTTACTACCCAAGCGGCGAATTGGGTTGTGAATAATGTAGCATCCATCCGTGGATCAAAGAAAGAGGAGAAAAAAAGGCGGCCTGTTCCGTTATGTGGTGGGGCAAAGGTTGAAAGGGCCAGAGCTCGGTAAAGATGAGAAGGACAAAGGAAACTGAGGCTTGATGGAGTGTGTGTGTCGAGTTTAGCCTGGGGGGACCCTGCAGGCTGAGAAACTTTGTTAACTGTGGGCTTTTGTCCAGTTTTGTTGTCTTTTTACCATCATCAAAGATGGAGCTGGAATATGCCATTTTTAGAACTGCTGGTGGTTCTGGCCCACGTGATGATCATCGTTGGTGATGCTACTCTAAAACTTAACAGATGATTTTTAATTGTTCTTTTTTCCTGTTTGTCTTATAGGTTTTAGTATGATTTTACAGATCTGTATGATCCCATTTCAAGTTACTATCTACTAGTTACAGCCTCGAGTGATCCCAGTCCCTGCATTTCTTAGATACTACATAATCCGGCTTTTGGTTGCCGGCCCACTTGGTTTGTGCTTGGGCGTCGAGATTTAATCGAAGTCCTGGGGCTTTTGGTTTGGCGGGCTGAGGAGAGTTTCTTTGTACCGTACGTAACGTTTCAACTGGTTCAACAGTCAAAATTAATCCTCAACTTCCAAGTCCAGTCTGCTGGTACATGTCGTACAGCTTCATCAGGTGTCTTGCGCTCAAGGGTCCAGTCCCAATCACAGGGCGTCATCAGCTGGATGAGCGGGCGAGCAATAAAACCTTCAGGGCTCTTCCATCCCCTGTAAGCTGTAACGGAGAGTCACAAGCCGCTAAGCAGTCCTTGTGCAAAGTGCAAATTCCCCACTAAGCCCCGTTCGGCCCTGGAACTGTCTCGACAAGCGGGGTCACTTCAGGTCTTAAAGCTGTCAACGTCATCGGCCATCTTTACTCACTCACCCTCCATCTTGGCTCGTCCAATCCCCGTTGAACTTTGATACCACTAATCCTTGGTCTCTCATCAAGTCACTTATCTCGCCCACCCTCCAGTACATTTCCTCTTTTATCCCCTTCCTTCTTTTCTTCATCATTGTCTATTTCGTCTTTACTCGATACCCTCACGACAAAAAGGCGTCCTGTCGCCTATATACAACCGACACGCCGGCTAGCACACTTGATTCAGACGAACTAGCACAATCACAACACTTGCAAATCACAAACATCCATAATGGCCGAACGCTGGGATCGAGACCGCTTCGAGCGCATGTCCCGAGACCGCTTCGACGATGATAGAGGCTCGTACACACGCAGCACAAGAGGCCGCGACCATTCAGATGAGCGATATGACCGTCGACCTGGCCGCGGTTACTATGATGAAGACGACATGGGCCGTGATCGTCGCTACCCCGGCGATGACTCTCGTTACCCACCTCAGCTTCAGCGAGAGCGCGAGAGAGATCGTGACATGCCCCCTCCTTGGGCTCGCCGAACTGATGTCCTAGAGAGAGAAAGAGAGCGAGATTACCCTCGCCGCGAATCACCTCCCCGCCGACCTGGCTTCCTTCGCAGACAATCATCTCTTGACACCTATGACCGCCGCCCCAGATTCTTCGATCAACGTGAGGAATACCCACCTCCGGCTCGCCGTGAAGACGTTCGTCCTCGGGATCCTCGAGATGATTACAGAGCTCCTCCTTACCAGCCTATCCCTCTACCCAAGAGTCGAGGACTGCCACCACCTCGAAGATACAACGACGAGTACTATGACGACATCAAGATTGCCGAGCCCGACTACTACGGCGACGAGGACTACCGATCTATGCCTGAACGCGTCCGCGAGAGGGAGTACACTCGATCCCGCAAGAGCCGTGGCCGTGCCCGCAGCCGCGAGTCCCGCTCAACTCGAACTCGCTCCGTTCGAAGCAGCTCCTACTCTTCTGGGTCTTCCAGCCGTTCCTCCAGCAGCAGTGGAGGCACCACTGTGAGAAGCGAGTACCCCAAGAAGGGCAAGACTCGCATTCCAGCCAAGCTTGTTTCCAAGCGAGCTCTTATCGATCTCGGATACCCATTCTTTGAAGAGGTTTGTTATTTACCCAGTTTTGATAGTTTGTGTCTAACATGAACCAGGGCAACACAATCATTGTTCAGAAAGCTCTTGGTCAAGACAACATCGACGAGCTGCTCAAGGTCAGCGAGGATTACAAGAAGGGTAAGATGTTCGTGTGTTAGTCATGAATTTCGCTAACGCCGTTACAGTCGAGGCTGAAATCGCTGCTTCTCGAGAACCCAAGGCGCCCACAGCTGCTCTGCCTGCACCTCCAGAGACAGTGAGGGAGCCTACTCCAGAGCCGCCACCAGCAAAGACTCCTCCTCCTCCCGCTCCTCCTGTTCAGGAACCACCTACTCCTGCGCCTCCCGTCCAGGCGACCCCAGTTCCTCCTCCCGCTCAAACTCCATACCAACAGGCACCTCCTCAGCCGGTGCCAATGCCAATGCCCGCTCCACCACCGGTCCAGTACCAGCCTCCTCCACCCCCCATGGCTCAGCCGGTACCTCCTCCCGCCTTCTACCAACCAGGACCTCCTCCCATGGGACCTCCTCCTCCTCAACAATCAGTCTATGACTACGAAGAAACTGTCATCCGAGAGGTCTCGCCGTCCCGAACCTCGACCACCATGTCAAGCTACGACACATACCACGCTCATCATCATCACCATCATCCTGAAGAGCTTGTCGTTCGAGCCCGTTCGCGATCCCGCAGCGGCAAGGATATCAGACGGGAGATCAAGGCTCTTGAGCGCGAGCTGGCACACCGACCCAGAGGCCGGTCAACCGGTGGCGAGCTCGTTCGCGCCGAACGCTTGCCTGACGGGCAGTTGATCATTAGGGAAGACCGGGTTGAAGAGGTGGTGACGCATCGCAAACCTCCTCGTATTGAGAAGGACAAAAAAGGTAGGATGTCCATTAGCGTACCTAAGTACCGTTGAAGGTGCGCCTTTATGTTGTCTTGAATTCTATTGAATACGTGTGGCTGACTTGGCTGCACAGGACCTCCCCCCAAGCTCATGCGGGCCATGTTTGCTACTCTCACTTGATCGAGCTGTCGTAACGAGACAAGCCTTTAAAGTGATTACAAGAATGATCGAAAAGAAGGCGGGAATGGCCTCGATGGCATATGAGCGGTTAGCCGAATTTGCGTCTCGATAATAGTATACGACTGTTCAGCTGGACATAAAGGAATCTCTTGTGTATATTTGATGGGTATATTTCATTCTGGAAAGACTTAGACGAGTTTGGTTGGATATGGGAGTATTTTCAGGAAACAACTATATTATTAACGAATTTACGACATTTATAATGACCTGATGTATCAAGAGTAAACCGTGATTGGGAATTAGCTGTGTGAATGCGATGATGGTAAAGATACTGGTGACTTGGATTTCGTTACAAACACCCAAGTCAATAATTCAAGGTTCCTTTCATAGCTTTGTTTTGTCACAGTAATTCTATCTCGTATTGCCAGTGGAATGCAGGCCGGATGTATCCCCGACTCGGAATCGGCAGGTCCGCAAATCCGGGGAACAAGGCCGGAGGTTCGTTGTTTGTCAGTCAAATTACAGTTATGGAGAAGCTAGACGGGAATAGGGGAATATATGGGGAGATAAGAGGGTATGTTCTGATAGACGATGGGGAAGATGTAGTATTGAAATAAAGGTATTAGTCTAAATGACTTGTTGACTTGTTGACTTGTTATACTCTCAGTATTTAAAAAGCAATCAGTAATTAATGCAAGCAGTATTTGCTCTCAAGCATAGATCCTTTGTTGAAACCCTTCTAAACAAAATCTAGATATACATGAATCAAGCGAGATCATTTGAGCGTTGAGATCCTATATTGTCTTAAAATGAAGATCTCTTAGTGAAGCTTTAACAATCAAGTCACATGGCATCATCGACCTCACAATACCAACTCGTGACTCCTCTCCCCCAAAGGAGATGGAATTGCGACCTTACCTCATCAAGACGCAATACTATCGCAAAATGCTCTTTTTCTTTGTCTCGTGGTTCATGGTTTCAGCCATCAATCCTCCGCGGGGTGACGTCACATGTCACTGTCTCTCGAGTGTGTGTCTCTTTCGGTATCATCAGCATGACGACGTCACGATTGTTAAAATCCAGGAACAAGATTTCTGGGGGGGGAAGTTAAAGTACTGCACTGAGATTGCGAAGGGTACAAGAGAGGGCTGATGTTTTAAAAAGCAGCCAAGACCGGCTTTTTTGTTTCTTCAACTCTTCTTTGTCATACATTACTTTTCATCTCTCAACTCACAACACGATTTCGTTCAAAATGGCAATTACCAGCGCTATCAACGACCTCTTCGCTTCCATCTACGAGCTTCTCGCTTCGGTGGTTAACACTTTCTACACTGTCATCCACTCCATTCTGTCAGCTGTTTTGGGCTTTGTTCATGGTCTTTTCAACCTCATTGGTGATGTCGTCTCTGGTCTTGTAGACGTCACTGGCGGTGTTGGCAAGTTTGTAGCCAGTAAGTTTAGGTTTCTCGACTTTAATGTGGGAAACGAAAATGCTGATCAAGGTGACTATAGGCAACGCAGCTATTCTTGCCATCGGTGCCCTTGGGGCTTTTGCTTATGTTCGCTACACCGCAAACGGTAGAGCTGTTGCGAATAAGAAGACTCAGTAATGGTTTCTCTTTATGGGAGAAGCGACAAATGAAAGGAGAATCGAGGTTGTCTTTTTCCTGTGGAGTCCTTGGTTAATGGGTCATGATTAATGCAATATTGACTTCCAAAATGGTTCCCTCTTTGCAGTGATTGTTGATCTGCTCGTAGATTTGCATGCGGCTCTATCACAAGGTTGCTTTAGCTCTGTAAATCCCATCACAGGGTTTCATGCTAAGCTTTTCTTAGTCGTCTTGTTGGTTTGGCGTGCCGCGTGCATGCGTGCGATCAGACATTGAGTCAACCTAAACAGTGGACTAATAATAAGTGTCAAACTACGTATATGCCTTTACTGTGGGATGGCGATAACTGAGCTTTGCATAACTTTTGTCTTGTTTCTTTATTGTATTTATGACTGAATAAAAGTCAAGCTTCTCATTATTATTTGTCTGAGATGAGAGCTCTGCACTCAAAACCCAGCATCGTCTCATGCGCGCACCCAAACAGAATAGCGCATTGAAAGTGCAAAATGGATAATTGTTTGAGAATTCCTTGTTTTTTTTTTCCTTCTTCTCTGGAGAGATGTCCACAATAATCATCATCTCATCTTACTTTATTGGGGGCTAAAAAGTCGGGAAGGCTGCGGGCCGCTTTAGTGTAGCCGTTGAACCAAAATCCATATAGTTTATCCTCCAACATATGGATACGTCCGTATTCTGTCAAAGCTCTATGATTTTAAGCAAAGACGCATTGTTTACGGGGTTGCATTCGGTACGGACAAGTTTTCTTGCAAGTTGCAAGGCGTTATTGTGATCCTTCAGTTCATTAAAGACTCTGACAAGGATCCTGAATCCTTCCGAGAGCCACAGCCACAGATGCATGTCTCGTCGCTTAACAGCTTGACAACTCCCGTAAGACATCTTTTACCTTTGTTTACCTCTGACAATATCAGGTTATTCTTCCCATGATAGAATATATAGCTATGCAGAATGGCTTCGCCTTGGACAAACCTTGTCCAGAACCAACGCATTCTCGCAGCCCTATCGAAAGAGACCACCAAACAGCCGAGACGGGGTAGACCCTCATCCATGTGCAATCCCTGCAGAGTTGAATCACTAGCTTTTCTATTCCTAGTTCAATAATCGTACGGTATATTATCTCATTGGCCGCTGTCGATATCGGACTACCCTACCAGGGCGGACAGAGCGGCGCAGCGGTAACAAGATACAGGGGTTGTATCACTGGTGCTTACTCCTTCGCGAGACCGAGAGATCCTATGGTCGTGTGTGTGTTTTTCTCAGTCGATAGATAAACTGGAAAGTCTCCGACCGCCCCTGAGGCCCTCTTGTTCCTTTTGGCTCTTGTTTTTCCCTTTTCTTTCACTGACTGACTGGCAAATTCACCCATACGGGTCTCGATCGATATCGAAAGCATTAAAAATGTCGAGCTGCTACGGATCAGACAAAAACGAGAACCTCAAACTGTTCGCCTGTGATCCGGACGGTGATCTCAAGTCATGCTGTTCTCCTGGCGACTCTTGCGCGAGCAACGGACTCTGTGTATCGCCTAATGATGATGTCCTAAGTCCATACTTTATCAATGGATGCACAGACGAGAACTGGGATGATCCAACCTGTTTAAAACAATGCGATGGTACGTTTGAGGTGGTGCATGAAGGTATCGCAGTTGGGCTGGGGCAGGCAGTTCAGCCAAACTCAGTCCGTTGACTTGGCCGAGAATTTCACAAGGGCTCAGTCATTGGAATAAACGATGCTTCTAGTTTACTTGCAAGCTTTTCTCTTTCCTTGGATTTGTTGCTGACGGGGATATGCGCAGGTAATGGAAACGGAGTTGTGCCTTGCGGAACAGGCAAGTTTTGCTGCTATGGCTTCGGCGGATGCGACTGCAACAACTCAACACAAGTCTTCACCTTGGACCCTGTCAAGATCGTGACGACCATTCCCACAGATGCCTCAAGAGTCGATGAGAAGACATCAACAACGATTAGCGACGCTCCCACTGCCACAGGCAGCTCAAGCGAGCGCCCCACAGTCACTCACACAAACACATCCGCCGCCGACAGCGCAACTTCAAGTAGCGAAGCCAGCAGCAGCAACAACGCGTTGCCCATTGGTCTAGGCGTTGGTATTGGAGCGGGTGTTTTGTTGATTGGACTTGGCGTTGGGTTCTGGCTCTGGAGGAGAAAGAAGAGAGCCTCCACGAAACCTGCCGTGGTTTCGGATGATTATATGGTCAAACCACCAGTAGATACTGCTAGCACTTCGGGTTATGGTCATTATCAACCGGTAAAGCCTGTGGAGATGAGCGCCAACACAGACCGGGTTGAGTTGCCATAGAGGAGTGAGTTGGGGTGTCAAATATGACTGTTCTGTACATATATATTTATTTAATTCAAGTCATCAATACTAGCGACATGCTTATAGACTGAATACCGGTCATCTTTGCAGTTCATGTTGGAGACGAGATAGTGACATGTCTCTCGGGACCGGTCTTTGATCTTCTCACCGAGGTTTCACTTGGCATGTCTTTACTGGAAGACGTTTCTCGGTGATTTCCACATTTGAACGGATGATCTAAGCCCTGTCCCTTAGCCTCAACATCAAAACGGTGAACTAACCATGCCGTCAACCTCAGATACAACGGTCATCTAAGATGCGGACTTTCTAAACCCCAACAAATGTAGGCAATTCGCTTTTATAGTCGAGTCAAATTATCGGTGAATTCCCCTGAATTCATGGGCTGATTATTGCACTGAGTGGGTAAAAACCCCAGGAAACGCATGGATTATCGCTGGGCAATAGTTTGCTGAATGCTACCAAATGTTAGTGAATCCTTCAAAGGTTTGAGGTGATACCTTCATTTGACAGCTCGACTAGTGATGTAACCAGATGGTGATGTCCTGATGTACCATTGGTTGCCCAAACTGAGAAAGTATTAACTTGATACATAGCTTGATCCTGTTTTACTTAATCAGCTTTCTAATTATTCAACCATGGTACCTCATTACATATAACACGTCCCGATTGTCTGTTTTGCTCCCTTCTCTTCTTGATGACGTTGATTCTGCTCTTTTGACCCTTTTTTATTAAGCTGTAAAGATGGAAGTGCGTCGATATGAAGGTCTGGAGGTCTACACAGACAGTGCTTCAAATGCGCCTGAAGTCTACCAGCAGAGCTCCAAAGACCGTATGACGAATCATATCCCAGTCGTTGGAGTAAGGAAGGGACCTTTTGGTCTGAGTATATGGACTTTATGCACCCTCGTCGTTGTCATCACAGCTTTGATCACCGGAGCTGGCATGGGAGGAGGTCTGGGGGCAGCTCTGGCCGAGTGTAAGAGGTCCGTCAGTTCTCATTATATGGATGTTGATCTAATCACTTATACCCATTCTAGTTCTATCGTAACAGCTTCGTCACAGCTTCCCACATCAGTATCAGCATGCCCAACCCCCACCTCTACAGATGGCAAAAGCAAAGAAATGACTGGATCAGAATTCTACAAACCCAAAGCCCCTGATCAGGTCACAAACCTCACTCTCCCTGAAGCTTGTTCAGAAAACAACGGCAATGGCGATTACACAACCACCAATGGCTACGTCTTCACCTACATATGCGGCTGGGATTATCCGGGCAACGACATCGCGCCCATAATAGCGTATACTGCGTTCGACTGCATGCACGCTTGCGCCATGTACACGGAAACGCACAAGGGAGAGAAAGATGCGCCGCGTTGTGATAGTGTTGCTTTTGTGCAGGATATGTCGACGGCTCTGGAGCAGCATGGGGCAAACTGCTGGTTGAAGAAAGGAGCGAGAAGTATCTTTCCAGAGTCGGACCGCTTGCCTCTGTTTTTGTATGCTAAGTGGGATAGTTGATTGATGATCTTGAGATATGCTTACATGTCTGGAGTGTGTTTGGTGAGTCTAGTTCTTGCTACTATCTTCCAGATCTCAGGGTTATCTAAAGTGAAAGTGCGTAGTTGTCATTTCCTCGATACCTGTTACAGAGATTCTCAGCATCGTTTTGTAGGGAGACAGTCGGGATTTAGCTGTTTGTTGGTCGGTAGTGGTTGATCTATCGATAGAACATCCATTTGGCAGTTTCGACTTATTAGACAGATCACCAGCCGGGGACTTCCTGATGGAGTTTAATAAATGCGCTTGAACAAATGGTATCAACTAAATCATACAAGAATGAACATGAAAGAACTATTATGCGGAAACCTGCAATCCCCTCCATCGTGAATATACCGTCATCAGATTAAGAGTGCTTCTAGAGTACCAGATACTGAGCAACAGGTCCTTGTATTTTAGGAGCCGTATTCTCAACTCTGTTGACCATCCTCGAGCTTAGTCAAAGGCTTCTTCTGTCCAGACCAGATCCCGTTGGCTTTGGTACGTCCCATAACATAAGCCATGATTAGCACGGCAAACTGTGGCCAGATCCCAAAAATGATCTCAAATATGTAAAAGTAAGTCTGCCATTCAACAGGACCGACACTTGACGTCATGTCCAAGCTATACCAAGAAACGAACGACGCCATGGTGAAGCTCGTATGTAGGAGCCAGACCACAGAAGCAGCGACGAGCATAGTTGAAGCCTGCAAGGTGGTATTAGCACTGTTCCGTTGCCATACATGGTCAAACTTACCCAGGTGAGGCTTTTGTCGGCCTTTGTCTGCATCTTGACCGTGACAGCTCGGGCAATAACAACAAGGGAAATTAACAAGATGAAAATGTTACTAGCAAGCCTGATCCTCAAGCCATTGACATAGCATGTCTCTGCAATATCGTAGTCGTTGTACCAATACTCATAGACAAAGCGGATCCCGAGACCAAGAAAGGTCAAAGCCAGAGTACCCAGCACGAGAGCGATGCCGTAAGAAGCGAGTCGAAGCTTTTTTCCGATAGCAACGGTGCTACCAGAGTTGATAGAGAGGATTGCAGTGCTCAGACGAAGAAGGATGATGGCGATGAGGATGTTAGTAATCATCTGGCTCGTCCAGGCGACCAGATCAAAGACCCGTGTAGAGATCCCAAGGCCGTGTAGCACAGTAAAGTAGTTGTCCCAGTCGTAATCGGGATCGGGATCTTCAAGATCTATTTTCGAATACATAAAGTTGTAAGCGATAATGCCGCTTAAGCTGACGGTGTCGAACAAGGTATATCTATATGACCAAGTCAGCCAAGCACTAAGTGTTTTCCTTGTTGGTGATTTTTACTTACGCGAAAAAGATGAAGAGTGCGAATTTGAGATATGTGAACGCAGTTCTCGCAGGGTCTTTTTGACTACGGACGAGGCAGAGTGTACTGAAGAACAGGATCATAGAAGGGATGCAGGCGCCTACAAAGGCCATAGCCGCGCGGGCTATCATCCACTTCTGGTAGATGTTCATGGTGTTTTGTGTTTTCGAAGTATGAGGCTATCGCTGACTATCTCGAGCAGTTTCGATGATTGTGTTATAGACGAGGTAGTCAAGGATTGTCGTGTAATTGCAGAGATGTATAAGGATAACGAACCCAATTATCGAGCGTCACAGTGGCCTTATATCGTGAAGCTGCTTCCACTGCCTTTCTTACGGCATTTCCTATTCCATCAAGTGAGAATCTCAAGACTCTTTCAACACAGCGAGACTTACAGCCAAGAATTGATGTTTGACAATAAGCCAATGAGATATCGGCCATGCTGCGGCTTGGACAAGGATACCCTTGCTGGTCTCGCCAGCACTGCCTCTTGAGGCGTAGAATTTCTGTTTCTATAGGCTGAAGAGTGAGCATATACGGATTATCGCATAGAACACGATTTAATGTTTGTGATTTTTTGTAGTTGCTATGCAGTGTGAGCTGTAAGTTATCGTCAGATTGTGCCAACTGGCAAGGTTGGGGTCTTGATCAACGCCGTGTTATCGTTATTCTTCATTCATGTTCTTCGGCTAGAAACACTGTTGTTCCAAAGACTAGAGATCTCGGAATTGTAGAAATCAATTGGCTTTGACAGTCATCATTGAAGTTTTGCCTGTATAATACAACGGATTGCAACTGGCGAAACTCAGCCTTGATAGCGGAGCTATCATCGTATTCATACGTACGCGATAATTCCAATACTCACAGATTACAGACGCCAAGCTGTTCGCTTGATGGTATTGTTATTTTGACAATAAACTCAAAAGGGAAATTGCCGGTGTGTCAATTACAGAGTGGAACGATGCTGCCAAGATTTATAGCTTCTTCATGCCTGGCTCAAGAGACCAACCCTGCGATTGTATTTTCACTAGGCTATGTCTATTGTTCTATCATGAATCTAGAAGCTTGATCACGAGGGTCGACCCGCTGTCGTTATGCACTAAGCCAAGCTCAAATACATGCGCCGTAACTACGCAGACTATATACCACGCGATTTGGCGAAGAGGCCTCCATATTAAGACACAAATCGTAGCACATAAAGTGTGTAGACAAAATATAACTGGATGAATTATAAAGAGTAGCACCGGCTGAGGGAAACTTTTCTCGACATCCAGTTAAGATTCCTGGCTATGGAACGAAATGATACATGAGACCTAAAGTGATAGTACAGAAGATGAAGGGCCTAAAGATTGTCGAAATAGCCATCAATTGAACACATTGGCTTTTGTATGAGTCAGATGAAGTTTCTTGTGACTTGAGTTACACAGAAAGCAGTATTATAGAATCGGGTATTTTACTACAATAGTCACAATAAATAACAGCATGTTACGTACGGGTGTCAGAATCACAGCACTTCTGTGTTCAGATGATATGATTAAGCCATGTATCTTATTCTAGCGCATCTATGAATGTCTATACCGCAACTCACACTCATCTAGTCCACGTCTGAGAACTCAGCAGGGGCGACATAAGGGCCAGCCTCACCCATAGTACCAGTTACATATCTACCACAATCAGTACACTATACCCACTTCAACGACGTAACACTTACTTTGTGTGACTTCCTCGCGCAGCAAGTTGTCCCTTACTATTGGTAAAGGTCACTTGCGTAAAAGCAAGCGTCTTGCCAATCTTGTCCAGGGTGGCAGTTCCCTTGAGGACATCACCTGGACGGCCTCCAGGGCTCAGATAGGTCACTAGCAAGTCAGGAGGGTCGTGTATGAAGAGGAATGGGGTGCGTACCATTCAAGTCGGTTGAAACGCCCGTGGCAAAGCGGCCCGTTGAAGCAACTGCGAGTGAGCCGCCGAGATCAACAAGACTGGCGAGGGTACCGCCGTGGAGAGTTTGAAGACGGTTCTACATGGCTCATTAGTAGAGTAGACATTGGTGACGGTGTCGTGAGACAAACGGTGTGGCTCTTTTGGATGTCGAGCTCGAATTCGACTTTGCCTTCTACAGCACTGAGGACGCGGAACTACAAGTCTGTTAGAACACGCAAGTAGGTTTGGATTGTGTACAACATACATGCTTTCCAAGAAGTCTTTAAAGTGAATTGGGGTCAGCGATGGCTCTCTTGTGACGCCGAGATCTTGGGTTTAAAATTAGGAGACGTACGTTGGCTCAAGACCGGAATCTTTCATGAATGAGCGCATGACCTGAGAGAGTTCTTGGTCAGTTCATTCACTTGTATTTATATATGAGAAAATGTAGAATTCCTTTCTAATCGTACGGGTCTATCAACAGAGATGCCATGGAGAGACGAACCGCTTTGGTAAACTGGGTGGGATTGAGCTTCTTGGCCATTGTGACAAGTCGAACGGTTTGAGAGAGCGCAGAGATTTTAGTGCTTATTAGGGTTGTCGTGTCTGATGAGAATTCTGATGTTCTCTCGTGAGATATAAAAGACGTAAAAACTACGCGATTCGAGATATTGATTCGGAGGTGAAGCTTGCTTAACCGAGATCCGGGGTTAACTCTCCGCGAACACGGTCCGGCCCCACATTGAAACTGACGTAATCAAGATTCATTCCCAAAGGATATAGCTTCACTGAATGACTGAATGATATCTTGAGTTGTTATACTGTGAAAGGAGAAAAGAGAAAGGGTATATTAATAGAATGTTATGTAGAGATACTCCTCACACCCCCTTCAAAGCCGAGTCCACTTCTTTCGCAACCTCAATACTCTTCCTCAATATACGCTTCTCCTCGAGAGTCAGCTCCAAGACTTCACTGTCCGTCATACAGCTCATATCGTCCTTCGTCCTACCCTTGTGCCACTTGCCGTCCATCATCCAATATTCAGGGACTTCATACCCATCTGGGTCCACCCTCTTATTCTTCAGTAAGCTACCATTGTACCACAGCAGCTTGTCTTTTTGATCTGTATGCGCAATTACAAAACTGCACACTTCTGTCACGTTTCCATCTTTCTCTTTACCCCATCCCAGCATGGAGCCGTAATGCTTCTCAAACTCATAGCGGGAACCACCGAGTTCTAGCCCGAGCCACCAGGACTCTTTGTCCCCGTGGCCGAGTCGGTAGGTGACTTCTTCACGGACGTCGTACGTGTTTTGCCATGCTACGTGGAGTAGGCCGATGAGGTTGCTCACCCGTCCCTTGTTGAGGACGACTACTCCTGAATCGCATTCTTCGGCGTAGTCCTCTGTCCACACAAGGGAGTTGTTCATCTCTGCTGTAGGCTCCTTGATCTGATCCTTCCACCACTCATGTCTTTGCTTAAAGGCATGTTGCCAGAGCAATCTGTCGTGGAAGAGCAGGGCGCCCTTTTCGGTATATGCCCGTTGCTCAAACAGCTTCTCGGGTTGTTGGAGAAAAACGGCATCCGCGTCTAGGAGGATTGCCTGCTCGAATCGAGATCCCAGCAGTGCAAAGGCCTTAATAGCCCAGCCTCCGTCCTTGAGCTTTAAAGTTGTGTCGTCAAAGACGGTAAAGATGTCGAGAAACTCGACATTGGACGCACCATCCAGGCTGGATATCCTGTTGCGATCCTTTTCTGGCAGGTCGTCTTCCCCTGCATACACGATCTGAATTGGCAGTTGTGAGTCCAAGACCTTCCGTAAGGTGACGATCAAATGACCAGCAAAGCGAACGGACTGCTCGCCGCCTCCAACAGGGATGACAATTCCTCGAGATCCCTTGTCAAAAGAATTCCTTAGGTCGGATAGAGGAGTTTGTGATCGAGGTTTGCGTGGTGGATTCTTTAAAAAAGGGAACAGCTCCTGAGCGGCTGTCTCTACAACATGGCGAAGTTCGCGCCCAGAGCGTGAAGCGGTTCCGATTTCTTCAGACCTTGAAAGCCATTTGCTCAACTCCCTTGATCTCTGCCCAACCTCCCAGAAAGTAGTCTTGTACGGTACCTTTACTGGACTCTCATTGTATTCTGTGGCCTGCTGAGAAATGTTCTTGAGTTCAGCCTCTGAGATCGGTGCCTCCGTCCAGCCATAAGACAAGCTGGAGCCTTTCCAAGCGACAAGAATGAGAAAGATGGAAAAGGCAGCGAAAATACCCAGACGCACAAGAGCCCGAGGGGGGTCTCTTATGATTTGGCCGAGCCTCAGTATGAGTGCTGAAGCCAGCGCCATGTTGAAGAAAAGGAAACTGCTTTGGACGCTCGAGAGCGTGTTGACATGAGAGAAATGAGAACGATTGAGGAAGGTAGGAATGACTCGAGCGGGTCCTAATTAAGCCTTCAGTGGATTTGGCTAGGATCATAGGTCTGTGTCTCTGTGATGACGAAACATGTACCTAACTCAATTGCTTATGGACAGTATAAAGATGACAGTTCCAGAATTACATCAGCTATAAAGATCAATCAGTTTACGTTTCTTTCATTCATTTTTGTTGCAATCCCCTAACTCTGCATTTGTATACAAACAAGTATTTGTTCTTGAAAACGTATCACCATCTTTTCAGTCTCTTCCAAAATGTCGCAGTCTGGGAGAAAAGCCAAATTGGGAAAAGATCCATGATATGATCCAGGGATTGCCATGGCCTAGACTCTCAATCCTGAGCGTATCTGCCTCGTCACTTCGTTACCATCACTATATAAAACACAATTGATCAAGCACTGCTACCAAGGGCTTTAACAAAGATTTGACAAAATTGGTTCCATTAACCTACCAATGCCTTCATCAGCCCAGGAGAGTCTGCTATTACAAAAGACTAGCGAGCCCCTGTGTCTTACTATACTGAAAAGAAGTACGGGACTCTAAAGTTGTAATAATATCTTAGGTATAATATCAAATCGAAGCCATCAAATCGCGCCTAGGAGACGCAGCCAAGCCGGAAAGATCGTCCACTAATGTTTTCAGTTCGATCAGTCCACGAACCAACAGAAGTTCTCCAACCAATAACAGTCCGGACTCGAACCAACCGCTACTGTGACCAGCAAAGCTGACATAGAAATTGTCGACGACAACCAGCCACTTAAGACCGGATTCGACGTAAGTATACCAGCTGCTTTTAGTACTGTGCCAACCCGATGATAAGTTCGGAGAGAAAAGAAAACTAGAAAGGGGATGTGGATATATACAAAACCTGGATCAGCGATGGGATTCATGCCGTATAAGGGTCAAAGTTGGTGTAACGAAATCTTGTGAGACAAAACCGGCGGGGAAATCTAATGAGCCTGGAAGGATATCCGCATTTTGTATATTTTCCATGTTTAACATGAACTATCGTTTTGCCGTGTCTTGCAGTCCATATTGGAACTGCTTCGGCTCTTGTTGCAGACCAACGCCTTTAACTCCAATGCTGTAAAGCCTCCTACGACCCGCCATTTCTATACGTTTCCTTCCCCCTCTTTACTCGGCCTTCTTACGGATACGCAGATAATCTCTAATCTGCTCGTGCTTGCTTGCAAAGAACATACCCTTGACGTCGTTGCGCCACACCAAAACGCCCACCTCCTCTGCGAACCCTGCCACCGCCATATACTCCTTGTGATCCTCGAAGTCCTTGAACAGGAAACCGCCCGTCGTCTTCATGCGCTCGTTTTCCAACTGCCACAGACGAATTTGATCGACCACCGTGGGCGGGAGAACCGGTTTGTTGTTGAGTGCGGCGGTGCGGCGCATTTGGTCGTGGGCATGGGCCGAGAGGTAAGAGATGATTTGCTCGGCCGTGATGCCAAAGTTAATGGCTTGGCGGATGGACTGACGCGAGATTCGGCCGGCGACCATGTCGGGGAAACGCATCTGGAGCTTTGTAAACAGAGCCAGAACGGCGATTTGGAGCGTGGACTGCGTGTAGGCGTAGATGCGATAGTTCGTCTCAATAATAACGCTACCCCGCTGCTCGTTGCCAGATCCAGTCACGCTGCTGCCGGGCGCGCGAGATTGTCCTGGCTGGAGGGCCGCTGCGGTGGCGGCTGCCACGCCGTCGCTGATGCTTCGAAGACTGTTGCCGCTTGATGTGAGTGTCGTCGCGAGCCGTGTAGGGAAAAACATGGAGCGCTTGTGGTTTGGAATGTATATAAGGCCAAAGTCGACGAGGGAGGGTAGCATGTTTTTGCGCTGCTCGGTCAGCGCATTTGTATCGTACGCACGGCCGAGCTCCATGCTGGCAAGGACGAAGAGAAACGAGAGCATGTCTGTGGCTTCGAGACCAGCCATCTTATTGACGTCCATAGCTTCAAGCCAAAGAAGCAGAAGCGTCCACACCTGGGCATTGGCCTCCTGCAGCAGGAAAGTGAAGCCGGCTTGCGTGATGCCAATAGCACCACTAGGTCTGCGGTCCACCAGACGGCCTGCGACGAGGAGTTCTTTTACGCTCTTATTCGGTCCAGAAGATTCGCCGGCGCTCTTATAGCCCACACTAGAAACGACAAAGTGCAGAATATCCTCCCACTTCTTCCTAGCGTAGCGGTCGAGGAAAGGGATGTCGATTTCGGGAGGGATCTGAAGGTTGGACGGTACGCCGAACGAGTTGTGGGAGCCGCCGCCGGAAAGCGCGAGTCGGAGGGATATCTTGAAGTTTGTCGTGAGCTGCATCTCCTGAGGTCGTTCCTTAGACGGAGTCGAGATCTGGACGATGTGCAGGACGCGCAGGATGGACAGGGCCTGATCCTTTTGGCGTTTGGCGCTGGGCTTTACCCAGTCATCGAGGTCGCTTAGCAGAATTGGGTTGGGAAGGTAGAGGATTCGCATCACAAAAGTCTTTGCTATCGGGTGTGTGTTAATGGTCGCCCAGCAGCGGCAGCTCGGAGCGAGAATGATGACGAACCAAGATGCGGCAGCATGCGACGAAAGATGGCGAACGCGGTCGAGGGCTGCTGGTAGAGTTTTCTAAAAGTCGTACCGGGGAGTTTCTCGAGGTACTCCGCGAGTTGAAGCGAAGGCGCTGGGCTGACTGACATGTTGGGCGACGTCGAGGGGGGGTTGAACGCTCAGTCAGTCAGGGTGTTGCAGAGGGTGCTATCTCATGATCGATGAAAGGGATATTTTTTGTGTTTGAGAGGACGACTCGAAAGAAAGATGATGTTTGTTTGTTTCGATAAATACTCGGTGATGGATATTCGTGGTTGTTACAGCTGTTGTCTTTTGAGTAGTATATATGTGGTGGTTGTGTTGAAAGATTAAAAGATTTGAAGTTGTCTGAAACTTGACGAAGCTATTGAATGGAGTGAACCTGTAGGTCTCTAATCTAGGCATCGGCCAATTCTTTTCAGGCTTGGCTTTAGTGGTAGTCAGCCCAGGGACGCGGTTCTAGCGGGAAAAGCCCGGGAGATTACGTCATGCATGCACCCCGGAAGTTGATCTACCGATCAGCTGTCATGGAACCGTAACTAATCTGATTATCATGACACAGGGTATATGAGTATCTAATAAGCATGGTAATCTAGGTTGTGTGATGTTACATATGTTGTGCACTTATATCATAACCCAAGAGAGACGGACTTGGGTAGAGAGAGTGCTTATATACTTCGTGTCGTCTAGTATGCGATTATAACATCAACAATGGCAGTTCTGGTTCAAGAGTCATTAGGGTCATGTTTGATTGCAACTACATGGATCCCAGAATTGAAAGTCAGGAATGAGAGCGTCCATTGTGCTTCCTGGCAAGCCCAAATAGCATGGCCAGCAGCAATATCCAGTCACGTCACACAAACATTATGCCAGTATCCATGATCAAAAATAGTCTAGTTTTATTACCATTATAGCCTCTATCTGCTTGACCCTGCGGTGGAACTTTACCATGATACCAAACGATGATGAACCCAAATGCCATGCCATGTATGTAACCATGCTTTCCCACAACCATGCCACCCATTCCCAATTCGTAAACAAAGCGCTAATAACAAAGAACGAAATGTACCAATACCAACTTTCGGCTGAACATTCGTTTCAACTTTCATACACCTTCACCATGCTGGACCGATAACAAACAAACCCATATAACAAAGAAATCAAACAGTGTCGAAGTCGTTCTGGCGTTCTTCCTTTAGACAAAGACCTCTAGTGGAAAGAGAGTCGTTTCCCGTATTCTCTGGCAGCCAGGGTAGAGTTCTTCTTCTTCGATACTGGAATGGCTGATGACTCGACCATGACTGGCAGGCTTCGTCTTACACCAGACTTCGGGCCTTTCCCTCCGCTGAAGATCCTTCCCATCAAACTCTTGTTTTCCATGCTACCGCCTTGGGGTAGCAGGTGCGGCTTATTCATGCGGCGGGCATATGTCTGCTGCCAGGCGAGCAATGACCGACGTGCTTCACTCGTGGCGCAAAGGCTTTCGAGGTGTTGAAAGACACGCATGCACCGAGCATCCTTAGTGCTTGGTTTGTTGCGAGGTTTCGTGCCAGTCAGACTTGTGAGAGCTGATGTCGTGGTAGAATGGGAAAGATGTGTTGGACGAGAGTTGACAGCAACTCGGTCGGTTCTCATGGTGAAAGCCTGGAAGCCACTCCCGAATGACGAGTCTGACGAGAATGCATCTTCATTACTGAACTCCTCAGCAAGGAAGCGATCATTAAGAGAAACGAAACGGCCGGACCAATATGCTGAGGGTTGCGATGTGGTGATCTGGTTAGGGTCCGTCAGCAATTCTGTCACCGTGGTGCTTGCGCTGGTAGATCGAGATGCAGAAGTCAAAGAGGATACTGGTAAGCGAAGTCGGGAAGTACTTGATGTGAATAGACTGCTCGTTGAGGATGCAGAGGTCTTGCGAGACTGATCCGCAAGAGGTCGAGGGCTAGACGACTTAACATTCATGGATGGTCGAGAGATGGATGTCTTGATTTCGCTCAAGACAGTCAACGTGCGGGACTTGGGGAGGCGGCTCTTTTTTGTGAGCTGGGAATTAGACTCTGCTGGGGCTGCTTCTTTGTGATCCGGAGGAGGGACGTTCTCGTCTTGGGTGAAAGATTCCACACTTGCATAGATACCAAAGCTAGAGCTGTTGGCCAATGTCTTTCTGGAAAAGTTTGTAAACGACAGAGTAGTCGGTAGAGGCTTGATAGGAGCGGCAGACAAGAGAGATTGATGAGAGCCTGTTGCGGTGAGGGCGGATTTAGCAACGGTAGGAGGACGGGTAAGGGATCCATGAGTCGAGAAGCTGGCAGAGATGCGTCGAGTGGTCTTTTTAGCTTCATCATTCTCTTTGTCTGACAGTGAATCGTCTGAACAACAGTCCTTGATGGTTGGAACAACAACTAGTGTGTCGCTTCGTACAAAGTCGGGGCCTCGAGAGTTCTTGACGGGCCCAATTGGCCCTGAGATGACGGGACGCTTTCTCTTGGATCGTGTGAGGAAGTTGCTGGTTGTTGGAAGTCGTAGTTTAGAAGATGGGAGGCGTCTTCCCTCCAATCCAGCACGAAAGGTGTCCATTGTTGCGGTTTGTATGTTGGGCCGGTGTACCAAGACGACGTGATGAAGAAAGCAATGGAAAGTAGTTGCGGTTGACCGTGAGCTACCAGGTTATGAGGATATTTGACGAGGTCATCCCTAAGATTAGGAGACTTTAGACTTACAATTGGCAGGTAGTGACGACTAGAAATAGAAAAGGATTGCTCAAGTGTAAAGGACAGTGAATTGCAGCGTCTCTCCTTCCGCCAGTCTCCTTCTGTGATCTGGTTCTGTTGACGGCTGTTTTGAAGTGTCAGCCAGCTGGCAAGACCCGACCAAAACAAACCACGACCAAAGCATTTCACAGAAAACAGCAAATCCCATCAACGCGTCGATATTTCTGTCAATTGAGTTAATCAGTATTTTATATCCCATTGTATCAAGGCATATCACAGACTAACGACGACAGTGATAATAGTACTAACTGCACAGCCTTGAGCCACAGACAGATTACAGAATCGTTAGGTCAATCTTTACAATATTGACAAAGATCTTTAGGTTCTTTATTTTCCGTGCCCTAAGTTTAGGTCTTATGTTTTATTCTTTAGTATCCTGATGCCGTGTCCTCATCTAATATCATCATGACTGACATGCCTCCTCGTAGCTACCTCTACTATATTGGTTACACATGCCCATTAGTCTCTCCATTCACACCTTGGGTTTCCTCATTCCACCCATTGATGGTGAATTCAAACTTGAGGTCACCCTCTCCTTTAGGCACTGCGTTGCCATTACCATCCCAAAGCGCTCTCTCGACCATAGTAACGTTGCCTTCCCAATCAACGAGAACCACCGTCTGTCTCTGAGTGCCGTACATGCCAGTCTCGAAGCCCATGATGGGTGTTGTGCTTGGATCCGGTCGTCCTTCCGACATGAGCTCTTCAGCTGCTTTTTGATCATCTGTTGCCCATTCGCCAGGACCTTTCGCCATGGCTGCTTCCATCGCCTTTCGATGCTTCTCGTCGCCGATCAACGGGATGAAGACACTCTTCTTAAGCTCGTTGATGTACTCGACCAAACTGGCGTTTTCGTTCCTTGGCAATGTATCGTGGCTGAGGACGTCCAAGAGGTTGGAAACAAGATCTTCTTGTGTCGACTTATTGGACACCGCATTGTCAATGGCTTCACGGAAAAGTCTCTTTCCAATGGAAATCTTGGCCCATTCGTCTTCCTTCCCTGTCGCATCGAATGCCGTGTTACTAAGACCCCACATCTCGCCGCGCTCTTTGGCGATAATAGGAACCTCGTCAGAGTGGCTCGCTCGATTACTTATGATGGCGATACCAGGAGACTTTCTTCTCAATTTGCCGCAAACCATGGAGAAGCCGCCGACGCCCTTTACTCCATCGTTCTCGACTAGTTTGTGGACGCTGTCTTTCAGACTCTCCTCGGGTGGTGTTCCCAACCAGGCGGTGACCATGCCGCCTCGGCTTTTGGCAGCGTGAATAGGATGGTTCTGGTCCTTGATGTCGGTTTCTCGGTAATTTGTGAGCACAGCCATGTGACCATCCTTGCTGAGTCCCATCCATGTTCCTTTTTCTGCTCGTTGGAGATCTCTTGATGATAAGACTGGTCGGCCAGATGTGCTGTGAGTCCACCAATGCGGTCGCGATGTAGGCCTGAGGATGAATTCATCCCGGTTGTCGATGGCGATTAATGCATAATCGGGATGAGCGGTAGTGAGAAGTACGATGCACATGGTTATTATGTGTAAGTCTAATTCCGGGGTTTTGTCTTAAACAATTTGATGTTGAAAGAGTTGACGCAAGTGGCGGGTAATCAGGTACGCTGTAGATCTTGTACTGAGTTGTTTATAGTGGGGGAACTTGAGTGTATTTATGGGAGTCTGTTCTAACAATCGACAAACAATTTGTTACCTTGCACTTTATACCAACAAATAAATACCTGTTAGTCAGTTCCAATCAGCCTCGGTAGCACGATGGGCGTAGTTAGTTTAGATGCCGAATGATCTGATCTGAAATCGTGGCCCGATGTCCAGGCTACGGGCGGCTTCGGGCGATGAAGACAGTTGAGGTTAATTTACAGGGGTCAAACGTGGGATGCCAAGTGGTGAGATTCAATATCTTTGTGTCACAGGGTCGTCGGCTTTCCGATGTCCCGACTTTCGGGTCTAGGCGAATCATCATACCACTGAGATCTCAGTAACTAACTTGTAGCGAAGCATCATAACATCGACACTCTCTTGGACAAGCATCAGCTAGCAACACACTCTTTAGACAATGAACTCATTTCACTTTCTTTTCTTTCAACCTTTTTCAATGTTTTCACATTATTAGGCAAAAAAAAGACGCTCATTACGAACAGCTAATGTCAATATAAAGGCTTCGAGTTTAAAGGCCTTTATCGTACACTGTCTCAGGCAAACTTGCTTTGTTTAAATGAAGAACAATGTTTTATTGCAGTAACAAAGTAACAAGTACAAAACCAATTAATACAATCCTCATATTTTCCCATACTCATTCAACACTCAACCCTCTTCTCCTCTCATACAGCCAAGGTAACCTAGTCATCTTCGAAGCGGCGACTTTGGCTCAGCAGAAGACCTACGACGAGTACCAGGCTTCTTCGTATCCCCATTACCGCTCCCATTGCTTTGCGCCTCCTCCAACGCCTCTACGGCGGTAGCTTGGTCAGATCTGAGCACCACTCCCTCAGCAATGACTTCGTCGCTACATACAAACTGAGGAAACAAAACAGCCAAAACGGTCGGCTTGGGACTCCCCTTGACCGGCTTGCGGTTGTTGACGTTGCCAACATCGTAGTCATCATACTGCCCGGCGCCCCTTGAGTCTTCCTCGTCGGGAAGCTCAGCGGTGATCATATCCCTCGACCGCTGCGCATCCGCCCAGAGACCAACGGCCTGTCTGAACAGCGCTGGAACGGCATTGTAGAATCCCGTCTGCTTGTACGCCACGACCAAAGGGTGGAGCGTGCTTCGCACCTCGTTGCTCGCTTTGCGGACAATGTCCTCCTGGATAGTCTCAACTTGCTCAGAGTCTGTCAGCGAGCCGAGGATCTGGCAGCGGTATACCGTCTCGCGGCGTTCGTCGCCTTTGAAGAAGCTCAGCATGCTTGAGGCTGGGGTGCGCATGTCGTGGGCTACGTAGAAGGGTACGAAGACGTGGGAGAGGAGCGTCTCTGCAATGACAGCATCTGCGACGGCGCAGCGCATCTTGGCGGCTGCTTTGGTTGTGCGAGTCGAGAGGGGGATCTTTGGGAAGCGTGCGTTGAGTTCTTGAATCTCGCTCGCCGAGTCCTGATGAACAGTTAGCATGTGCCGTATGACGAGCGATTCCCGATGCTTACAACTGCACCGTCGTGAAAGTTAAAGTACTCATTTACAAAGTCGTGAACTTTTTTCGAAAGTTCTTGAAGATCAGAGCGCCTATAAACGTTAGATCAAACGCCCATCAACGGCTCAAGTACTCACAATTTCTTGACCTCCTCAGAACCATAATCCTTCAAGATCCCTTCTCCAAGATCACTCTGCGCCTTGCTCAACTTGGTCTTCACACTCGTCAGCTCCTCCGCACTCGTCTGCATCTGCGACCGATGCAGCTCGCACTCAGCGTTCATCTCTCTAATCTCAGCAGCGTGGTTTTTAGCATGCATCTCTGAAGAGCTCAGCCTCTGCTTCAACTTATCCGCCTCGGCAGCTTTCTTCTCTGCCGTGGCGAGCATCTCCCTCGCTTCCTGCACCTCTTTCTCCATGGCTTCGACAGCCGCCTTGTTGGACTCGTACGTCTTGTACTTTTGTTCAAACTCGGCAAAGATCATGTCCGTCTTTGCGCTCGCTGCTTTTTTGTGCTCCGAGAACTCGCGCACGATCTTGTCGTTGAACTCGCGAAGACGCTTGTTCTCGCCCTGCTTGACTTCGAGCTCTGTTTCGAGGGCCTTGCGCTCCTCGGTAGACTTCTCGTAGTCCTCGATTGAGCCAACATCTTTGGATACCTCCTTTGCTAGAGCGAGGAGCTGCCACAGCTTGGTGTGTTTGTTGGCGGGTGTCTTTTCAGGAGTGGCAGTGCCGTTGCCGTTTATATGGCCATGGCCATTAACCTTGACCTTGGTATCTGCCATGGTTGCTTAATAAATGCAAAGAATATAACAATTGATCTATTTACATTTTATTGCCAGAGATTGTTCATATTATATAAATTCGTCGCTAAATATACGATATCAGAGGAAAAAAGAATTCTCAATTTTGAGGCCCTCATCGCAGAGCCTCATCGTCGGTTCGTAGGTATGAGGACAACTCATCACCACCACACCACTACACCGGTCAGCCTCGAAGCAAGTCATCTCTCGTTTCCCCGCCAATTCATCCTAGTGGTTCAACGCCAATCGGTCTACCCAATCCTCACAATAATCAGGCTGGGCCGCATCAAATGGGCGTTGCACCACACGCGGGGTAACTCCAATGGATTTGAGTCTTTCATGGCAAAGACACCATCATCGTCTGCAGAAGGAGGTTTCATAGCGAGTGTGTCGGAAATGGTTGCCATGATAGCCTATTGAGGGTGCATGCTGTAGTTTCTCTTGGTGTAACGGTGAAAGCATCATCTACACAATTGGCTGTCAAGTTTCCGGGACAGCTGGTGATGCGGTCGCCTTGCGTGTTTGGGACGCCTGAGGCCATCTCGGCGCTCATCTCCCAGCATCATCGCCTCGAGTCTAATCGTCCGACTCCTTCTCCTTGTCCTTCGTGACTTCCGCTCTCGTTGCGCTTTGGCCCTCGCTGAGTCCAGACTTGTCAAACAGATGTAGTTCAACAATTTGAGGCGCGCCTCCGAGGACAGGCTTCGGAAGAACTTGCTTGTGAACGCTGTACCAACCTTGCTTATCCATGAGCTCATACAAAACATCCTCTGAGTCGTGGCGGGGCTTGGTAGCCAAGAAGACTTTTGTAGTAAACGGTTCGCCTTTGGGGAAGTAGGTCAAATTGGCTGTGTGAATGGCCGAGAGCGTTTCCACTAGGGCAGGAAGCATGTCGACATTGTAAGTGCAGTCGCTGAGCATCACAAGATCCCAAGGTCCGGATCGAACTTCTGAGCCAAAGCGACCCTGCCGACCCTCCTCCCAATCCAGGTTTTCGTAGAGCATCCGTACCGGGTTCTCCTGGAAGCGCAGGTGTGAGTTCTCCAACCTCTTCATGTTGGCTCTAGCTCGCTCCTCAGCCTCTGGGAGATCTGTCATCAGGATAGTGCAATTGCCATCGAGAGACCCCAATTGGGGGTACACGGCCCCGAGCCCGATACCTAAAATGCCCACGCCGCAACCCAATTCCAACACACGTATCGTCTTTTGGCGGCTGAAAATGTTTTTCATGGTCCTCATGCAGGGATTCTGGCTTGACTCGCTATCAGGAGCAGCCTCAATTCCCGCCAATGCACATGTCGCTACCACGCCTCCATCCCATATATGGCGTGCTATGCTCTCTCCAATTTCCTCCTCAATCTCAATCGTCCCCAGGCCGTCAGGTGTGTCGTTCAGCAACAGCCTTCGGATAGACACATCTGTCTCTGAGGGTTGAAGGGTCAACGGGACCCAAGCTGGCATGACGGCACCCTTCTCCGCAGCCTCTCTCCGGTACCGCATCTTCTCGGCCGACAAGGCCAGGATGCGAGGAACACTCTCGGCGGTGTGTTTAGGCTCCGACGCTCTCACACAGACGTGAACTCTCATTCCAGATTCAATAGCTCGTTCAAGTGCGATGGGAAGCTCCAATGCTGGCTTGGCGACACGCATACCAGGTTCCCAGTCGAGGTGTCCAGGATCTGAGAGAAGCCATGTTGAGCTGCCTTCAGGTGATGCAGCAACTGCAACGACTTGTAGGTTCAGGAACCTCTCAGGGCACAGGAAGGAATCTCCGAGGTCAGTCGTTATGGTGAAGAGCAATTGGACAGAGGCACCACGTCGGTCCTTGACCACTTTGGGAGCTCGAAGGAATCTGATATAGTGCATTGTTGCGATATGTGATATGAGTGCAGCTCAACAACCAAGAAGTTTCGGTCCGCAAAAGACCGCTGAGCTCGATGACTTCAGGTTCAAACAGCGACTTGCTGTTTTGTTTGTTGACTTTATTGGACCTCGGGTTGACCTGGTTAACCCAACCTCGCCTGTTCGCTTGGTGGGGAATTTTGAATCTGCAAGCGTTCAGCTCGATTAGTCATCATCTGCATATGCCTTCACATGCCGCCAACCGGAATGACTTTCTTTCTCAAATGCTTAATGTCCATATATTCTTTTCAAAGGCTATTTCTCGGAAGCATGATATATCCCTGGCTCAGTGACGTATCTCTGAACGCTGACGGTGCACTTGACCGCTACATAAGCTTAGACGAGATCTTCAACCAGCTCGGTCCTCTCAAATGAGGATCCCTGTAATCGATCAACTAAGTTTATGGCTGGGAACGTTCGGCAGAAGCACTTGTGGAAGGCAATAATGTTTAGCTGTCAAAGGGTACTGGCAAATAAGCCTAGGGACATCATAGGTTGCTACGACCTGTTGACCCATCTTGCGATGCAAGCTGGAGCATCGGGCTGGTCCTGACGTATCGATCACTCACGAGTCATAGACCTTGACCGACTGAGGATGGGGTTTAAGGAGACATGTTCGCCTATCCACGTTGTATAGAGATTTACGTGTCGCTGGACGGCCTATTGGTCGTGTCGGATCATATGACCTTTTGCTTTTGCCTCGAGTTTTTGGCGAGAGCTTATTTAGGGGTGCGAAATCGAGAGTCATGTGGATTGTACACTTCATATCTAGACAGTGTTCATAGATACCAGTTCAGGATAGTTCCAGCGCTATGGGGCGCTCTTGTGGCTGGACAGGTTGAGTCTGTCTCGTCCCATTCTTAACCACCAACACCTATCGCATCAGACTCTACAATAGCCTTAGTATTAGCTGCCGTGATACTTGAAACGTTTATGGATCCCTTGCTTCTTTTCTGGGTCTTCGTTCCTATTTTCTTTCTTCGAGCAAGGGCGTATTCCTAACATTCAGGAGTCCATCAATCGGGATAGCTTCCTCACCAACCCCTTCGAGTCTCCAATAGAAGAAGCTTGGGAGCATGGAGGATTGTGACGGAGACGACGATTATGAAGCCATACAATTGGATATATAGTTAATTCTGGGTCGGGTCTGGTGGGAGAGAGTACACCGAGTGCTCTTTGCCTCCAAAGTGTCAACTGCTGTCTACCAAACTGTCTGTTCCTGCAGAATACAGGACAGCGGCACGGGCCAAATCGAACAGCTAACCTCTTTCACCTGGATTCTTCTGTTATGTCACTATCTAACTTACTATACGATCAGACGGCTCGTTTATGTCATCGTGCCAACTCTGTCCCTTCCGACGGATGATTTGATTAATAACTGGGAACTGGAGACACCAATCTTAGCCTGGCTCTTCCACCTATTGGTCCACTCAACTTTAGAAGTTCCTACTCCCGCTAATTTACTTTGGAAAGAATTCATAAGTGCTGGATCTGTTGATAGTTTTGTTACATGGTGCTTTTCTGCTGGATTAATATATGGCTGATCTTTGTCTGTATGGTCTTGTTCGCCGTAACCAGGCCGCTTGTAACTTGAACGAGAAGTCGAAAAAGAAGAAGGTTTTTTTAGTGTGATTGTCCAAACCACAGGACTTGTAACTCGTTACAGCTTGAAGATACTAACAAGTTATCACTTTCACAGCAAACCATCACAGAACGAAAGTCGGAGTGAGTGCAGGGTAGGGAATCCAAGTCTAAGTCATGCTGGGGAAGACTCATTTCAATATTCAATTTACTCTTCAATAAGTCTCTATGTACCTGTCATGTTTTGGCCACCGAACTTTATACTAGATATCCCCTGACGGCAGCGTGAATGGTAAACCCGTTGCCTATTGCTGTTGATACAGAAAGTTACCAGCGTCTTCAATAACAGTAAGGTCATTAGAGCCAACCATCCATTCCTACCATACCCATCACTGGGTTTTAAGGCATCAGTGATGTAACTACAACTTCTCTACACATCTTCACATGTCATCATCTACAAAATATTGCCAAGGCTCATCCGCCGCGATGGAAGGTCTCGTGATCCCATTCACGCTCGATTTCTCACCCTCCTGTCCGGTGACAACTAACGTAGCCATCATCCACATTTCTGCTACCCAATCATCTCATCTAGATCACCAAGTGCCAGGAACTTCATCGCCAACCACTTCATATATCTGATATATCCAGCCCTGGTACGTGTCCATATCACGGATCCCAAACCCGGCATTCCGAAGGCAAAGATGTAAACCCCTGACTTACACTACATCGCCACCGTGAATCACGGACACTTGGCCCTTTTTTGCTGCTCCGCGGATCTGTATTGGCTCGTCAGATTTTTGCCTCGCGCAAGATTGCCGCCTGGCGCAACGACACGGTTCACGTATGAGAATCTCAGATACGCGATTTACCCATCTATCACCCATGGGCTCCCTCTCGCGCACTGTTGCCTGTTCAAACCCCCTGGTTGTGTACCCAGATGACTTGCGTAAAGTCGTGAAATAATGTAATTGATTTGATGTCCGTGTTTACGTATGGGTGTGGCGGTGCACGGATGACTACCTAGGGTAGGTAGCCAATTGTTTTCCCATCGCAACAACCCCCGTTTTTGCTCAATAAACGATAATGTGAGTCATCTTGCTTGAACTAGTCATTTCTGACAGAACAGCTACTTGATCCGTGAACTAATTAAAAATAATAAAAGCAGGGTGTGCTTTTTTGTGCCATGTCAAAGGGGTGTGCTACATGCCCAATCTCAAGCATTGAGAACAATGGCAGGGGGGCGAGAAATTAAGAATTTTGGGAATGACGGACATAACGGATCTTTGGGGTTAGGCAGCAAGGGACTACCCTTATCTAAACGGAACAGCACAGACAAAAATTACAGAGAAAAAAAGGGTCAAGCAAAGTAGGGAAAGAAAAGAAGGTAAGCAAAAAGATAGGTCCGTGGATATCTTGCTTACACTATACGGCACATTTAAACACATACGTCACATAACCTTTTTTTTAAGTCTCCCGATGGGGGGCCGCGCATCGGACGGAAGACCCAGAAAATCGGGTTCACCTGCATGTGCCGTTCCCGTCGAGCGCTGGCGTCCCCCCCGGCCTTGCCCGAAGCGGATCCCCCGTCACGCAATTCCAAAAAGAGGGTCTTTTCTTTCCCCCGGGTGGCGGACCCGGCCGAGTGGTTGTGGCTTCTGATCGCACCGCCACACGTCTCCACGTGGCTAGAGATCAACACCACCCAAGTGTCAATTTTTTGTCTTCAAGGATCATGCATGTTTCTGTATGGATGGTGACATGACATTGACATGGGTGTGGCGGGGAAAGAAAACCACACACACAATTTTGAGGCCAGCTGTTTCCGCCATGTTTTTTTGCTGGGTGAGTTGTATGGGCAAATGATCTCTCTTGCGTGAAGAGGAGACGGACAAAAAACTTGGCAGCAGACCACTTTGTTTTGCACATGCGACATTTGGCATGTTTTTATGGATGATGATCACGAACTATGACTTACACCGATATATTGTGAAACCCACTAGGCTAGAATACATTGCATCTCGTGAAAAAAAAAAAAAAAAAATTCATTTCTGTGGTCTAGGGTTACTGCAGTGAAGCACCTCAGCAACATCAGGGCTGGCCACATATTGGAGAAAAAAATAATTGCTTCTTGAGACGTGCGTCGAGCCCCATGCTCGTCAAGTTTGCCCTAATTCCGTTATTGGTTCTCTATGCGCAGTGCAGTGCATTTCTTTCAGTAGGTCAAACAAACGGTGGAGGACGGAGGGGAGGGTGTTTAACTTGAGATGTGATGTGACGTGGGAAGCGGTTCTGGTTCCCGACGTGCAGATAGTCTAGTGAATCCATTTAAGCAATTGGGGTCTGAATTCTAGACTGTACCACCTATCATTGGCTGTCATCCTCAGATCTGGAATTTATTCTGCGGCCGGACCCGAACATTAGCATCCATCCCTCGAGGCATGAACAACGCAGACAACACCATCACGGAATTAAACTCAAAAACGCTGGGCATGAACGCATCTGAGCCTTGAACTAGAGGGGTTTTCCATCATACTGTTACAGTATGACTCTTCGTCTACTCTCTCTTGACCACAAGATTGCCAGGATCAGGTTATTCTAGACCTCTCTTTCGTTCCCGACACGCGCGAGACGCTGATGCCGTGCTAGAGTGTACATACAATACCTTGTTTAGTTTCCATGCTCCATCGTGATGCAGCACGTTGTCGCTCCAACAGAATTGCTGCTTCTCTACCGACATGTCGAAAGAAAAAAAAAGACCCTCTTTTGCTCCGTAGCATATGCATGCAGCTGCGTGTCTTGCCCTAATGGCCTTGGATCGCGAGACACACACCATTATTAGACGCTATCGTGCATTCTGGAAGAGATTTTTGCCCGTCTTTTGTGCGAAGAAGCAAAAATTTAGTCGTGATGATCGACCCTGTCAAATAGCGGAGAGCGCTATAACCGGGCACTGCGTTCTAGTTCCGCGATCTTTAAAACGGCGGTGTTTTGCGGTGTGCTTGGATCGTCGGCGCTTGTTCTTGTCTTGTGTTAGTACAGTGTTACATCTGCAACGGCCTGTATCTGTATGTATATGTATATGTAAATGTATGTATATATCTTTGGCATTCAAGACACTAGCCTCAACTGCACGCCATGGAACGCAGTAAACAGAGATATCTTTCCATAGCACACACACGATTTATCTGAGCTCTTCAAAATCGTCTCGCTAACAACAGATATGGTTCCACGGGATCCTGCATACGTCACTCTGCGGCCAACTTTGGGTCCGGTATGCCTTCAGCCTTGGCCATTTGATGACCACGTCGTGACTGTGACGGGGAAGATACAGGCAAAGGTCCGCTACTCGAGTCTTTGTGGCCTATTCGGGTCAGCGATTTCAAGCGCTGTACTTGGTTGAAAGCGGCCCGTCTCCAAAAGGCCCCGCGATGGCGCATCCCATCAAATGTACGCACCAGCGCAACGGGCACCGTCTTTTCTAAGAGTCGGTGAGAGATACGTCAAACCAGAAATTTTAAATCGCCTTGCTATTGTAGGCTACCGTAGCGTGTCTCCAAGTCTGCAGTAGTAGGCTTAGCTGTTGGAGGGGACCAACCGAGGGGAAACCTGGACGAGCCCTATTTTTCGATTTTATTTTTGGGGTCATTGTTGATATCTTTCGCTAGGGATAACGAATGGCGAGGATGCGACATGGCAAGGATAGAAGGAGCACCAGCCAGCCTGTCAAATCGACCCTAGGTCTAGAAGCGTATTGGACATGGCATCCGCCTGGCAAAAGTCCTGATCAAAGAAAGCTCTTTGTCCTTTGTTCCCCTCTGTCGGCTTACACGCCGGGGGTCAAGCTCTCTATCGCGAAGCTTGATTGACGCTGGTGCACACAGCAACGTGTCTGCTAGACCAGGCAGTGTCTGTGGTGGATGCCAATCGGCATCCATCTTGGGGTGCATGCGGGACCGATATGACGGGGCCGCGGGTTTATTTGGACATCAATACAGCAAACCAGAGGGTACACGCAGCGAGCTGCAGACACTGTCAGCGCCAGCATCAGGCGAAGGCTGTTATGAGTCACCATCTCATCCACTTGGAGAGGCAGCCCTGGTGTAAGAGAAAAAAGAGTCCGTCGGTGAACAGCTTGTTGCAAAGACGACCGAAAGTGCCGAGCATCGAGCGATGACTTCGCGATGCGATGGATCAATCATTTCGGAAATAACAAAGCCACCGTTAGAAGAAAGTCCTCGCTACGACTCCATCCGAAAGAAAGAGCATCGAGCGAGGAAAGTTCAACCAAGAGAGCCAGAGGAGTAAAAAATTTCACATCCGAGCTTTTTGACCAGGTTTGCATCCAGGGCTGTCCAGGACTGCATGTAGCAAGGATGGGAATGGGGATGGTATTCCACCCAAATGGCCGACAACAACAAGACCGTCAACATCTCAAAAAGGATGGCTCCCATACGCCGCAAGGGCGTGTGCGTCTCGATGTTGGACATACATATCCATCTGCCACAAGCTTTACCGTGCAAGAAGCAAAGATGAAAGTGCACTTCTCTGTCATTTGAAACAGTAGCTTAGATGAAGAAACGCATTAGTAAAGACAAACATCAGTATGTTGATGCCCAAGCTGTCCATCGCAATATTGCCCTCTGTTGTCCTGTTGAGTTTGTTTATCCGTATTGAGAGATAAATAGTCCTAGATAATTTACTTGGACTCGGCTGTGCACCACATGCCGTCAAGGAGTCACCATGGAAGACAGGGACAAGGCGCTGTACTCGCATCCATTCTCTTATTATTAGCGTATGAAACATGGTGCCCAGCAGGATAATTGCATCGTAGCGTTGGGCCGCGATTTTATCATTACCGGCCGGGCCCAATGTAGGGGCGTGCGGGGTGTGTAAGTGTAAATTGATCAAATCCTTTGACCTATTGTCTCTGGCCTTAATTTCGGGCCCATCAGCTAAGGTCAAGGTCAAGGTGAGGAAAGCTCAGACCGAACGCCCGGGTCTCGTCAACTTCGCACACTGTATTGTCGCATTCTCGACCCTTATTAGGGTTGTGTTGGCATTGCGTTGTCATGGTATTGTGTTGGTCTTATTGCGAGGATCAGTGCTGAGTCTCAGTGGTGGGAATCCTTGTCTCAAGGTTCTGCACACTGACCGATTTTTCGATATTTAACATTGTGGGCGCCATCCACAAAGACGCACACAATTCTTTTTCAAAATGGCATGAAAAAATAATTGATGCTGATAATATTAGCAACAAGACCAGACGACTGGGGTTGAAGCTGGGCAATGTTTTACGCAGACTCCATCCGGCTGTCGTCCGTCATCCGCGCACCCACCGAACAAACTTGGGAGCTTCTTAAGCCTCTGAAAGGACAGGATTTCTCCCCGCGTCCCATCAAGACTCCATCCTCGTGTCTGGATCGCTGAGCCGCTGTCATTGTGGGTGCCTTAGGGCAAGTTGTCGGTGCAAAGGCCGCTAAACCTCAGTGACCGAATTCTGGGACTCAGGCACGCGTTTGGACGTGCGCATGGACCTACCTGGTCATCTTGGACGGGAGTCAGGGTCTCCCAGACACGCCCATCCAGACTTTGTCCCCCCTGGCAATGAGCACAAGCTCCGGCTGGGAGACACTTTTTCTGCTCTGCAGTTCCATCCTCCGGCTCCAGGAATTGTCATCCACCCCCTGCTTTGCCTGTCTTTTGCAAACCCTATCCATGATAAGTCCAGGATGATTGATCAAAGCCCCTGTCCTTGCACCCGGGGCACAGGTAAACTTCGGTCCGGTAGAAAGCCATTGTGTCGTAAAAGTGACGGCCGGATAAAACCTTCTAGGATCCTGGGAGTATTCCAAAGCAAAGGAGGCCAGAGCAGTGACACTCGCAATCAAAGGTTGATTTCATCGGTCCGGATGCGGACAGACAGGATAATTGTGTCTTCCTCGGTCTCGGAATCGGAATTTAGAGACAATCCAGTATTCAAGTATCCCCTTTTGTTCCAAAACTTCAAGTAATCTGTGTCATATATGTCATCACGACTCAGCGGGTGCCCTTGACGGTAGGGATTTAAATGGCGAGGAAAAAGTTTTGCAAATTTTGATTCATGGTGCAATACTTTGAAGGAGCAGTTACAAAGTGCCTGCATGTCTGAGACGATGTGAGCGATCATGGATGGCATGGGTATCTGGTGATTCTGTAAGACACAAACTTCAATTCCCATCGCCGCTGGTTCGCAGCATCGTGCCCAATCAGCATGACAGATCGGCCAGCGAAGAGTAAAGACCAGGCAAGCAGGGAGCGAGGGCCGAGGCCCATATCGAGTCGATGAAAATGCGATTACTGGAAGCAGCACGGCTCCCTTGTCGGTCGCCACATTTCGGAACAAGATCTGAAAATGGGAGGCCGTCAAGGGCGAATATGACTGACATGAAGGGGCAATTTGCCTTTAACAATGCAGTCACTTAAAGGGAGGCGCGACCGAGCGTCTGCCAGACCAACCAAGTTAGCGCAACAAGACTCAAAGTCACGACTAAAGAAAGATGCGGAATTGGAATTTGACGAGAGCTGTAATTGAAAATGGAAGAATGGAACAAAACTGCGGCTCGTAGGGACGCTTATCCATCTCTGGGAAGAAGGCTTCCGTATGTGTTTACATCACATTTGGTTAGTGTTGCAGGCGATGGCTGCTGGAAACGACCCCATTCGCGAGTTGGTTCTCCAGTGCAGGGTTTGACATCTGTCGTCTCCGCTTCCGCGCTTCAATCATCCAGTCCCAGTACCGAACCGAATGCACGATCTCTCAATCTCCATATTCATATTTGTTTGGCCCCCGCCGTTCCGTGCGGAGAAGCTGTCGAAAGCCGGCCGATCCACTGGTTTACCTGTGGTTCATCCGTCAAGTCGCGTGGCATGGTATCACATCTTGTTGATGGTGGTAAGAGATGGTTATCTGAACGTCGTTGTTCGCTGATGTGAGGGAGTTTTTGCGTCGCTCGCTCATGCAAGGAGATGACCTTGGCCCAGCCTCTTGATTTCTTGCGCTTCTTTCACGCAGTCGGCCATGTGAAAGTGACAGTCTAGGACTCTAATCAATACAACAACAGGGTTACAAAACTTGAGTAACTTCTCAAAAAGGAAAGCTGACAAGAAGGAAAGAAAGAATAAGATCCTCCGGTATCACCTCTTTTCGTAAGCCTCAAATAGCCCATCACATGCATTTGGATCAAGGATGCGCACCCTCGAATTAATGAGTGCTTACCGATTGGTAGTGACCAAATTCACGGCGTTTATTGTGCGGCGTGATGTGATGCGGAGAAGTTGCAGTAATGTCCTTGCCTGGCAGTGGATGAAATACCTGTCACAAGGGAATGAATATGCACGAGAGAACACTTGGGGAATCGGGGAAGGTGGAAGGTGGGATAAAATGCACGACACTGTCGCTCCTGCTGATGATGTATGTATGCGAACTTGCCGTCAACCGCCCAATCAGAACTCCATGACAATTAAACGGCAGCAACAACCAGAGTGTGATAATAAAACTGATGGTGTGAACAGCCTGAGGCTGATTGATAAAAACCGACAGCCTTCCCTGGATTTTTGCGACATTCATGTTCCGACTAATTAATCTCTGAGGCGGCACAGCTTTTGCTTGCTTGTTTACGCTGCGGAGTTTATCATCAATCTCTCCGCCACCGTGACAGTTACTTCTGTACGAGGATTACTGTTACCTAACGACGTGCCACTCCGTATAATCAAAGGCCAGGCAACCCGTCACAAAGTCAACTTACCAAGGCTCCAAGGCTCGCAACTCTATTGCTTGTCTTATTCGCGATCGTCCATTCCAGGCTCCAGCCTTGTTGACGTTTATCAAAACTTTCAAAGCCCTGGCAACCAACCAGTGGATTTCTCACTCGGCTACAATTTACAAGACAAGGTCCAGCCATTCAACAACGGGCCTGACTCGGCTGACACTCAAGGGCAACAACTCCAGGTGGTAGCCTGCCAGCCTCGTGTCGTACTGGGTTTACACAAGTTGCTATTAAGGGCCGACCTGATAGTGTTTGCATGGGTTCCTGGGACCACAAGCAAACGGTGCCCCAACAAGTCCATCGTAACTTTTGGAAATCCTTGCGCTCGTATTCCCGTGTCTCTTTGCCTACATCACTCTAGGCTACACTAATCTAATCTAACATCATATCAAAAGCAAGTGCACGTCCGTCCAGGGGGTGTAACGGTCTACTGAGCGCCCTGGCCTTGAATCACACCGAGCTGGCCTGTCCCCTGTTGGTCCGTTGCCGCCAGCGCGCCTAGAAGCTCAAGGAGAAGGAAAATTTTTCACCGGAACAGAGTCGCGGGCATCCGGGTACGCAAGACGTTGGGATTCTTTGGATTTGGACCCAGGCCGTCAATCTCGCTTACTGCCCGCCGGTAAATTCAACTGGCATTTTGGTGGGGTTTTCTTTTTTTCGAAGACCTGGCAAGTCCTGCAATCGAATTTTTGGGACAGGGGAATTTGAAGAGGTGTGCGCTTTGCACAGAGACACCGAGTTAGAGAGCAACAGTCTCTCACAGGCCCGGAAGGCAACTACGAAAATCCCGTACTGTATGTGGTAGGTGACTTTTTTCATTTTCTCTCACCTTACTCGAAAAGTCATGTTGTGGGATTGCTTCTTTTCAGGGATCCGCTCAGTTTGCAGACTTTTCTCTCTCATCCTGGTATCACTCTTCTCCTTGCATTCAGATCTTCCTGTGTTACAAGAGGGCAAGGAGAGATACGTAAAAAAGAAAAGAAAAGAGGCTCACAAGAAAGGGGAAGTCGAATTGTGTGTGCGTTGTGTGTGTGCGCGCGCACTATCCCTGATGTTGCCTGTCTTGTTGTTGAGAGACAAAGAAGCAGTGCGGCACTATACACACACCCAGGAACATTGTGAGCTGAATTTTGTGGAAAAGCAATCAATCAAAACACCTTGTCCTGATTTTCATGCTATTTTCCAGTCTCCTTTTCACATGAAAAGGCTGCCTCTTTATATCGAGCCTACCTATCACTGCCATTATTCTTATTGCCCCTTTTGTCGCGGCTTATTCGCCTCTTAATAACTTGGAATTGAAAGCTGACAAGTGACGAGAAGTTGAGTCATAGTTGCGCGTGAATATTCAAATTTGATTCATATTTTGTCGAACCTGAAATACCAGTACCCAACAAGAAAGGAATTGGGTTTTGTGGCAGAGAGCGGTAGGGCGTCTAAGAAGGAAAAAAGTCAATCTATCAACCCACCACCAGCTACGACAGAAAAATAAAACTTGGCCTGCAGCGCCGCGCCGCACTTTACAGCGGTCTCCTGGGCCGGTACTGTACAGACTGCGTCACCGTTTGGCTCATTTCGCCAAACAAATCTGATGTGAGGCCAGTGCGCCGCACGTTGAGTTTGCTGGTTGGAGAGAAATTGAGCCACCAGCGCACAGTCCGGAATTTTGACTGCTCTTACACCCTGATTATCAATACAATACAATCGGAGCCTGCAGCGGTCGAAACAAGACTGCGATAAACACTGCCCGCTTCTCTGAGTCATCATATTCCAGTCAATTCGAGGAGTCACCAGAAGGATCCATGAACTGAAGCATCTCAGAGAGTCTATCTGGGAATGAATCTGAGAACACAAATAAACCATCATCGTCATAAATCAGCGAACCGCAGCACTGCACTGCAATTACCTTCAGCCACTCTGTGGGAGAAAACGACAGAAGGGAGGAGTACGAAGTGCAATTGCGAAGCCTGCATCAGCCAGGCTCCCCTGTCTCTCTCTGAGTAACTCTTCACACCCTCACGAGCCTGCGGCTTCACCCCTACCCCTAAACTTTCTTGTACCCCCCCTTGTCTTTTCTTACTCAACCCCGGTTGCGCCCCTCCTCGCACTAGCGTCCTCCCCTGTCATCACCCGCTAAAGGCAGGCAGGTTTGGTAGTCGGCCGTGCGGTGTCCACAAGCAAAGACGCACACAAATCTCTCGCTGGCGTAGTATATATCTAGGTCACCACCCACTCAACCCTCCTTTCCTCTCTCTTACACGTATCTTGGCACTTGCCAATCACAAAGTCCCCCCAAACGAGTTCACCAAAGCTTTATCAGCACGTCGTTTCTCGACGTCATCGCTCATTTTTCTAATAATCGCTTATCTGCTGGATCTTCCAGCGTCTTCTCGATACTACCAGGTTCTTTGGGATCTGGTGCCTATTCCTCCAAGTTGAGGAGAGATTTAATACCCATTGGTCATGTTTGCCGTCGCAAAAGAATCTTCTAACCTCTTTTCTTCCGACTACATACCGAGGTGACGGGCCTAATCCATCACCTCTCCTTGGGCGTCTCTTCCCCGGCGCATCTTGATTGTTAGCTCTGCTTGCATGCAGTCTTGACATTTCTGACAGCCAACTCAACTTAACTCACTAGAACAAAACTACAAACCACGAAAAACATATACCCGAAACATCCGCGAGCGAAACCATAACCCAACAACTGCGGGTGCTCGGGAGGAGAGCAGTTGTTTGAAAGCCTGGAAACAGTGGATGTCAGTTGGGCATCTCTTCACAGTATCATGAGTTACCAATCTCCACGAACTCCTGGATCGACCCCGATCCACGACTACGACAGCGTTTACTCGAGGATGTCCTCCGCAACCCCAACACCTTCACCGAGGCCGACCTGGGCAGACTCAACTCCCAGGCGGCCAGCGACGCGAGTGGCCCATTCGCGCTTCAACAGCTACTCTCAGGCTAGCGACTTCAGCCCTCGTCCTCCAAAGGACTCGCCTCGCTACAACAGCAACGGGCAATATAGCACGGCAGATGTGAGTCACAAAACTTTCTCGTCGCGCAGGCCTTCCGAGTCATCTCCGCGCTCCAAGCGCGACCGCCGATTCTCATTTACCTATGTCCGGGCTTCCACTCCTTACGGAGAATCCGACGAGGACGAGATCATCGAGGCGCTGGGACATACATATGTGCTTCCCGCACAGTCCCGCTCCAAGAACAATCATCACCGCAGATCCGCTTTCCTACCTCGAGACTTTGATGATGACCGAGGACGGTACACTAATTACGACGACTACCAGGGTGCTACCACCGTCGGCTACGATGAATTTTACACACGAGACGGGGCCGCTTCCATGTACACGTCCCCTCAAGTCCGACCTCCCACAAGCTTCGGCCACAGCCGCCGATCCTCCACCGTTGTTCCTCCCTCCCGTCCTCAGACTGTCCGCCCCCCGAGCTCTTCCCGCAGCAAGCCGGCCTCAACCCCCTCCACTCCCAAAGCCACCGAGGCCGATGCTCGCAAGCACCGCATCCCTACTGGATACTCACTCAAGAACTGGGATCCTGCCGAGGAGCCTATCCTACTCCTCGGTAGTGTCTTTGATGCCAACAGCTTGGGCAAATGGATCTATGACTGGACCGTTTACCACCAGGGTCCTGCCACTCCCATCGCTGAGATGGCCGGCGAGATGTGGCTCCTTCTCATCCAGCTCGCCGGTAAGGTGAAGCGAGCTGAGGAGACGGTCGGCCGCGTCCGCACACCTGACAACCGTGACCTTGTTGAGGAGTTCATCGAGGCCGGTGAACGTCTCACCGAGAAGTTCCGCTCTCTTCTCAAGGCCTGTGAAGCGCCCATGCTCAAGGCAGCCAAGCGCAAGCAAGCTGGTCTTGGCAAGAATGCCGGTGTTGAATTCGTCGAGACACTCTTCGGTCGTGACCGTGAGCTTGACAAGACTGAGAAGTTTATGCAAAACGTGAGGCTCTTCAACCTTCGCTTTGACGCCAACTGTGAAGAAATTCTCCGGAACCCTACCAAATAAAGCGGACCACACTATTCCACAGGATCATCCAGGATCATCATACCCCGTTTCTGCTTTCTACCTATACCCATGGACTCCTATGACACCGGCCAGTGATATTTACCAAAGCTCGCCGGACTGGATGGACCATATCATACCCGTTGTATACTACCACTTTCGCTGGAATCCATGGAGACGCCAAGGATTTCTTATATTTTCTTTTTTCACGACATCTCTATCTCGTCCCAGGGAAGCGATTTCTTTTTATTGACTTGGCAATTATTATCAAAGACACCAAGAATCAAGGGGCGACCTGTACCACCAGCAATGCAACGCACGCGCGCAGAGGGAGTGAATCGATATCAAGGGGACTTATTTTTCTTCCAATTCGAGATACCCAGTGTTTACTTCCATTTGGAATGACGCGAGCAGTTGGCGAGGGAGAGCAAAGCAAGCGAGCGAGCTACACAGCTATATGCGAAAAAAGGATAGCAACGAGGAGGGATCGACAGGACACGATGATATTTATTGTTCTGGAATTTTTGCTTCGGAGCTTGGATCTTTTTAACATTTTTATTTTCTTTGTCTTTTGTTTTTGGGATCAAGCGCGTTAGGATAACAAAAGTGATTCGCACTTAGAACGGAAGTCTTACTACACGGTAATTTGGAGGATCTAACGTCTTTTTAACGTTCCTCATTGATGGATTCTTTTGGAAGGCAATGCCCCTCATGCAATTAGAAGCTATGAGGAAGGAGTTGGGAGCCAAGGATGGCTATTGATTATACCACTTTCAAGTTGGATATTATTGGATTGGGTTATTTAATTAGCAGGCAAAAAAATCGCAAACTTATTTCAACTTTTGTTTTCTTGATGTAATGTCTTGGCTGACTATGAGTGTTGACTGACTTGTTCAACCCCCAGTTGACGGTTCAGTTGATCATGTCTTGTGATTGTACAAAGTACCTGATTTGATATTCATCACTCGTTTCCTTTTATTTAACAAAACCCCGCGCGCACGAGAAAGGAGCGAGAGGGGTAAAAAGGGAAACGAACGCAAATGGCTTGGTTTGAGGCACATTGCTTTTACAAGGCATGGATTAGGTACAGAAGTGGAAAGGTAAAAGTGAGGAGGGAATCGGACCAACAAACTGAACAAAACCCCTGGTCAAGAGTTGCGTCATGCAGTTTCATGACAAAAGCCCATTCTTTCCCCTCCCTCAGTGATGTAATCCATAAACCTTTTTTTGTTTGAGATGATCAAGAATTGATTCTCTTGGGAGGTGGCGGACAAGAGAGAGCATTGTCTCAGTCCACGGTAGAGGCTTGGGTTATAACAAATGCATATGAGTCGTGTTAGAGAAACTGTCCCCTGACCTACGTAGCTCTCTTTTTTTGGAATTATTACTGTGAATAGGAATGTAAAAACGGCGCATGGACGCAACGCTATGTGAAACTTAATATGGATGATTTGCAGTTGGCCGGCCCATCAAGGGATGCCCTGGGCAAAGAAAGGCAAATACTTGAAAGAACGGTTGGAATCTGGTGTGTTCCAGAAGCAACAAAGAGAACGGTTCGGAGCATTCGTTGTGATAGGGGGGAATGGAGTTTAGCTTCATGAGCGTAGGAATGAATGAACGTCTTGTTGAAACGTATGGCTTATTACTCCACTGCTCGAGTCAGGGTTTTTGTCCACTGTTAAGTTTTTGACTATGAGTAACGAAAGCGTTTGAGTTGATGCCACCCACGGCCCTGGAACTGTAGCCGTATTTGCTTTTTTGCTAAGTCAGTAGTTTGTGCTTAGGAATAACTCTCTTTTTCTTTAAAGATTCTCGTTAACTGTACTGCACTGTATTGTGATGGTGGTTGGGAAAGGGTGCTGACTTGGAGGTGTGTGTGCAGCGAAAGCGGCTAAAAGGCCAATCAGTTGATATTTGACCATCAAGAGAACTGAACTGCCTTGTTGTTTGCTCCCACGTGTAAGAAGGAGGTTGGGGGTTGATGGGGGGCTCAGATTGATATGCTGGATCTTGCATCATGGATTCTAGAGGAAGCACATGCCAAGTCAGGGTCTGGTCGCGATTACGGTCGCATTTTTCTAGTTGTAGTATTTACTTGCTTTTTGTTTGTTTGATTGTTTGCTTGCTTGCTTTGAACTGATGTCTCCTCTATTTCCTCACATACATGGCTTACGGTTCAGTCTTGTACCACCCTCCCTCTGTCCCTCATCCATCCTTTACAATTTATCCCGGACCGAACCTTGACACCCACTCATTACAGAAGCCATTTCTTCCCGGTTTTGGTCAAATGTGACAGGATGGAAGTCCCTCATGCTTTTTCTCACCGGCAAAGGTTCCCCGTGCTTAGCATCCATGTCAATGTGCGGCGTTTAACTCACGGCGACGCCCGTCAATCGTGAATGATGGATGTGGTACATACATTTAGGTAACTTTTAGTATCACAAAATGTATCCAGCCGAGATTTTTTTTTTTTTCTTTTTTTTTCTTTTCATCTAGTTATTTGTACACTTCTCGGAACATGTATGTCAGGTTGTACACACAGGGATTAAATTAAATGTCAGTCGTTACGGGATGACAATGTGTAACCTTTGGTGCTGGATTCATACCCAAGCTGCGAGGCTCAGCCGTTGTCAGATTTAGAATGCAGCTGGGTTAATTTAGGAAAAAAAAGAAAGAAAACGGTCTGTCGGTATGCACAACGTCAGCAGAAGTCATGCATCGCGTACCCGCATACAAGGCTGAGTGAGTGCGTTTTTGATGGGTTTTATAATTATAGTTGTAGAATCAATTTCGGACGTTGATAATAGGGTAACGTCAACCTCAAACATGTCACCTCTTGGATCACTGAGATTTCAGCTGCGTATGTCTCGGGCTCATGACTACTGAACCCGGTGGTTGTTTATCACTGTACCACACAGAAGCTGAGATATCTTTGGTGTCACAAGCGTTGCACTGTTGTCTGATTTGTTTGCTAGCCGCAATACACGAATCTGGTCATTCCAGTCTTGCCGAACCATCAGTTTTCGAGATCCTGTGAGAGGTTGACACGTTGAACGGGGATTGTATCATTTGAGCTACCATTTAGATCCGATGGTCTTTCTTTTCAGCCTTGTAGCGCTAGATCGGTCACGAGCAACGTCCAAACCCCGTCTAGTGCCCGTGCAGTTTGACAAGTGAGCGATAGATCTAGATTAGACGAACTAGGAAGTCCAATGAGTTGACGCTCGGAGGTTGCAGCACGAGAGACTCCGTTTGGTCCTGGTGTAAGTGAATCGCGTATATGCCCTCTCTGGTCGCAGGCTCGATATCACGCTGTTGCGAATCGCCGATGTACACCATCTCATCAGGTTGAATCTTGAGATGATCTAGGACTCTGATAAAGAGCCCCGAGGTCTTGGCGACGCCAAAGTAATTCGTGGTAGCGAGAAAGTCGATGTACTTTTCGATGCTCAGATCTCGAACGGCTCGCTCCTGGGCATCTTGAGGGCCTTCTGTGATGACGACAATCTTCCGACGGGATTTCTTGATAGCTTCGAGAAGGGAGATGGCTCCTGGCTTGAGAGACAAGTTTTCGACGAGAACGCGTTCGTAGTCGTTTAACAACTCATCAACAGAATCATGACTTAGTCCAAAATGACTCAACGCAGCAGCGAAGCGTGCTCGGCGGTAGTCGTGCGAAGTTTTTCCGTCGGTGAAAGCATCGGCGGTCCCTTGCTTGAGGATGATTGCGTATCTCTCTTCAAGATCCTTCAGTGTTACGTGTGTGCTGTTGCTAGCGATGGTGTTGAGGCAATATGTTGTTGCTGCGCGGCTTGCTTTGCGGAACTCATGTAGGGTATCATCTAGGTCGAAGCCAAACCATGTCTTGGACTGCAGGATACTGCGCAGTTGCAGTTCATCTTGGCTGTTTTCGGATTGCGAATCCATTGCGTATGTCGTTTTTTATGTTCAGTTTAGCATGGCTGATAGCACAAGACATGGATAACTTTACTCTGTGTAGATGTGTTTTTTTTTTTTTTTTGTTAAAGTTCTCAACAAAAAGTATCATACTCAGATACCTTTAGTCTTTAGCATAGTTTAGAGTAGTTCCTTTGTTCAATTGTTTAATCGTTTTCAGCTCATAGTTAGGCCATATTCTTTGCCACTGCTGTTGTTGATGATATGTCTTACCCATTATCTCTAATTGGTAGTCGTGAATGCAACGCGTCGACCAACGACGCTCTTACAAAAGTTCCTCAACCCCAAACCTGCGTGTGCTAACGCGTATGTAAATCGTAAGCAAGGGCATTACGTTTGTTGGTAACAAACTTGCCAATCTCGTTCTATTCGGCAGATCTTTAGCCCATCTGACAGCGGATCAATTGCTTATCGAGGAATCGCACCTTTATCGTCCTCACCTCATGAGTAGAATAACAGGAAGGCTTTTGCTCAACGTTTATTCCCCAGACATGTCAGAAACATGAATTCAACTTGTCTTAACGACGGCGCCTGGGGCCCTGGCGTTCGAGGATGTCGAGGCGACTTTGACTTTACGCAAAAGTTTGAGCGCATCTTCTTTTCGATTATACCCACTGTCATCTTTATTGCCTCTGCAATTGCGCGCGTGGCTGTATTGGCGCAGAGGGAGAGGATTGTTAATGGGGTTGTCTTGCAGGCTGCGAAGCTCGTGAGTGTTTTTTCTTTTCCAGAGGTAAAATGGCAATTTTCATTGACTTGGTAACAGGCTTTTCTCGTCGTATATACGGCCACCCAACTTGGGTATCTCATTATCATCACAACTGGTGCTACGGGCATAGTTCATGACCTTTCTATCGCAGGGTCGTGTCTGGCAATTGTTGCTTCGCTCTTAGCATGTGCACTTTCGTACAAAGAGCACTCTTGCACTAGAAAGCCATCCACTCTACTGAATATTTATGTTTTGCTTACGCTCTTGTTCGATATCGTGCAAGCCCGCACAGCATGGCTTCTCATCGACGGATCGTCGCAACAAGCTCGTCTTTTCACAGCCTCCGTCGCCGTAAAGGCTGTCATTCTCTGCTTAGAAACAATTCCCAAAACGAGATGGATTCACTGGAATGCAGAGGAGCATAGCCCTGAGGAGTCGAGCGGCGTCTTTAGTGTAGGAGTATTCGCCTGGTTGAACCAACTCTTTATGCGGGGCTATCGAGGAGTCTTGAAGATAGAGGACCTGTATCCTCTCGATGAGAGTATGGCCTCTAGCAGATTGCAGATCCGCTTCGCCAAACACCTCCGTATTCATCGATATGAACAGGAACCCAAGTCGGGTCTTTTGAAGGATTTGACCAGGACACTTATAGGCCCGTTCCTCCTCCCAATCGCTCCTCGCGCCGCCCTCATTGCCTTTCAATTCTGCCAGCCCTTCTTCATCGACTCGACCCTAAAATATCTTCAAACCCCAGAGACGCCAACTTCAAAAAACGTGAGCTACGGTTTAATCGGCGCTGCTTTCCTAATCTACGCCGGTATAGGAATCTCCTCGGCCTTTTACGGCTACTACCAGGAGAGGGCCATCTACATGATTCGGGGCTGCCTGGTTGCTGCTATATATAAAAAGACGACACAGAGAAAAGTGACCGCTGCTGAAGACTCTGCTGCGCTGACTCTTATGAGCTCGGATGTTGAGCGGATCCTCAGAGGTGCTGCGAGGGCTCATGATCTTTGGGCTAATCCTGTAGAGGTAGCCATCGGGTGTTGGCTTCTCTATCAGAAGCTTGGTGCTGCCTTTGTCTCTCCCCTCGTTGTTATTGTCGTCTGTGCCCTGCTGCTTTCATGGCTGGTCACCCTCGTGGGCAAAAGACAGAGTGAATGGATGAAACGAATCCAGAACAGAGTCGGCTTGACTTCCAATGCGATTTCGCAGATGAAGCTGTACAAGATCTCGGGTATCGCTGGCCCTGTGGCTGATTTGATCCAGACACTTCGTGTGGGAGAGATCAAAGTCGGCAACAGCTTCCGTTGGCTATTGATCCTCGCTGCTGTGTTGGGCTTCACGCCATTTGCTATCTCACCTCCGATCACTTTCGCCTTCACCTCACGAGAGCTGACCGTGAACACGCTCTTCACTTCGCTGTCGTATATCCTTCTCTTCACAACGCCCGTCATTAGCCTCTTCCAGAGTCTTCCTGGCATCTTTGCTGCTTTGACATGTGTGGCTCGTGTTCAGAAATTCCTTGCAGCCGAACCACGCAACGACTTCAGGCAACATCAAAACAATTCAGTGTCAGAGAAGAACTCTACAAATGACTCGTCTGAGAATGCCTTCACAATTGAGAACGGGTCCTTTGGATGGGGAGGCAAAAAAATGACACTGAGAGAGATCAACGCTTCCATCCCTGCCAATAAGCTCACCATTGTTGTTGGCGAAGTGGCTTCGGGCAAGACAACCTTTTGCCAAGCGCTTCTTGGTGAAATGCCCGTGTATTCAGGCACTATCAAGGCCTTTATACCTTCTCATCATATCGCATATTGCGATCAATCTGTATTCCTTTACAACGGGACATTTAGGCAAAACATTATTGGCCACTGTGCATTTGACCAAGCGAAATATGACGAAATCGTCGAGGCTACCATGCTCTCCCAGGACGTAGCACTCTTGCCGCAAGGGCACGATGCCAATATTGGGAGCAACGGTATCATGCTCTCGGGTGGCCAGCGGCAGCGAATCAGTGTAGCGCGAGCACTGTACTCGGAGGCTTCTTTGATGATCTTTGATGACATTCTCAGCGGTTTAGATTCGGGCACTGAATCAGAGCTTTTCAGACGCGTGTTTGGCCCAGGGGGTATCACACGTCGGAGAAACGTTACCGTCGTTATATGCACTCATTCAGTGCGACATCTTCCGCTGGCAGACCATATTATCGCTCTTGGTAACGGCACGGTCATTGAGCAAGGCGACTTCGTAGAGCTGATGGCGAACAACAAGTACGTTCATAGTCTTGGCGTCAAGCACAGAGATACAGGTTCTTCTTCAGATGACGAAAAGCCTGAAACCCCAGTCATTACCGCTGCTCGGGCTGTAGCAACTCCCTCTACTGCCCAAACAGCGGAGGACAAAGCAAGACAACAAGGCGACTTTTCCATCTACAAGCATTACTTCAAGAGTGTCGGAGCATGGGCAGCCATAGGTGTTGCTTTGTCAGGAATCCTAGCCGGTACCTCTCAAAGTCTTTCGGGTGTATGGATGAAGTTCTGGGCTGAGGATGCATTTGATCAATCCTTCACCTTCTATGTGGGTATCTTCGCCATGTTGAGATCAGGATTTGTCGTATTTTTGTTCTGTAACGGTGTCATCACCTTGATCGGCATGACTGCCTCTGCAGGCACGGAACTTCACCAGCGAGCCATCTTCACTGTCATCTCGGCGCCATTGAGGTTCTTCACGACGACTGATACGGGCGTGGTGACGAACCTCTTTTCTCAGGATATGACCCTTCTCGACAGCGATTTGCCCCTCGCGTTGACCAATTTCACCTTGGATATCTCCAACACTATAGGTTCAGCATTTGTGGTAGCATCTGCCAGTCCATATCTTGCCATAGGTTACCCTTTCTTGGTCGGGATCCTCTATTTCATCCAGATGTTTTATCTCCGTACCTCAAGGCAGATTCGACTCCTTGATCTCGAGGCAAAGAGCCCCTTATAGTAAGTAACACTCCACGACTGTTTTGTTACAGACCCCTGATTTGATAGCACACACTTTACCGATACTATGAAAGGTATCGCGACCATCAGGGCTTTCGGGTGGGAACAATACGACATAGTGTACAACAATCAACTTCTCGATACGTCTCAGCGACCAGCCTATCTCCTGGCAATGATTCAGCAGTGGCTAGCCTCGTCACTTCACCTCATCGTTACCGGCATCGCTGTCATTCTTGTCGCACTAGCAACTCAGCTCCGAACCAATGCGGGTTTGACAGGTGCTAGTCTAATCTCTCTCCTAACCTTTAGTGAGTTTATGTCCGATGTCATCAAAAGCTACACATCCCTCGAAACGTCCTTGGGTGCCGTAAGCCGTTTGAGATCCTTCAGCGAGACCGTCGCGACAGAGAACATGCCCGGGGAAGACATCGAGCCACCCGAGACTTGGCCACAGAATGGGCGCATTCAAATTGACAAAGTATCTGCCTCTTATGAAGTCGATGCTTGTAGTCAGGATGAATCTGATGTCAACCTTGTCCTGCGAAACCTCGAGTTAGACATCCTTCCAGGCCAAAAGGTTGCGGTTTGTGGACGTACAGGAAGTGGAAAGTCCACACTGATACTGCTGCTCCTAAGACTCCTGGATCCTCTCCCGTCTTGCGCCACAAACATAAAGATCGATAACGTGAACTTGCACCAGATTGACCGCGCCACTCTCAGAAAAAGAATCATCTGTATCCCCCAAGACGCAGTCTTTCTCCCCGATGGAAGCTCCGTTAAAGCCAATATCGACCCATACGGCGCAGCAACAGATGCAGAATGCTTCAGTGTGCTCAACACGGTCCGCCTCACTCATTTTGTAAACGATAAAGGCAGTCTGAACGCCGGTATGAGTGCCGAAGATCTCAGCGCCGGCCAAAAGCAGCTCTTTAGTCTCGGTCGAGCGATCTTACGACGCCGGGTCCGCGACCGGAGCGAGAAAAAGCAAGGCGGGTTGCTTTTGCTGGACGAGGTGAGCAGCAGCGTGGATAGAGTGACGGATAGGACGATGCAGGAGATTATCCAAGACGAATTTGAGAGTTATACTATTGTCATGGTCTCGCATCGGTTGGAGATGGTCATGAAGTATTTTGATAGGGTTGTTGTCCTTGATAGGGGGAGTGTCGTTGAGGATGGCGACCCGAGGGAGCTTGTTGAGAAGGAGAGTCGGTTCGGCGAGCTCTGGGGGAAGTCTGAGTAACTCGGGGTTACGTAGTACTTGACTGTACTTGTTTACGACACAACATATTTTGATGATAGGCGAGACCCGTCCGCAGGCTATTTATTCTCTGTATTCTAACCTTGGTTCTAAATACACTCGGCCTTTTACGGCTACCACCAGGAGAGGGCTATCTACTTGATCAATGGTATGTCAGTCATGATGATTTACAGGTAGACATGAGCAGTGATTCACTTACTTAGTCCGGGCGGACCTCCGGACCTGTTTGGGCCGAGGGATCGGGTCATCGTCGTCATCTTCATCTTCGGCGTCCAAAGGACGCTTGACCCTCTCGGTAAGAGCCTCCTCAACCTCCTCCCCTGGAAGTCCCTGCCCAACTTCCACCACCGCAACCCGTGTTGTCATCTCAGAGGCAGGCGTAACGGTGTTGGTGGCTGGGGAGGGGTCGAGGAAGCCTCTCAGCCGCGAGGATTGTCTCGTTGCGCTAGTCCACATAGTTGTTATCCGTTGGCTTCAGCTAGATACATCTTATATCAACTTACAGTATGTTCTCGTGTTAAAAGGTGCCTCTTCAGGGTCCACCAGCTCTGGTGAAAAACCCCATAACAGGGGGCGCCGACAACACGACACCGCCAACGGCCTTCCAACGACCAGTCAATCTCCGACAAAGGGAGATGGGCGTATAGAGGCCCCAAAAGATGTTTTCTTGCGGCCACAGCCGCCACGAGGACCCGAGCGTCGATCTCGTCTTTGATCTCCTGGACTACATATCTGTTAGTCATACACTTGTATATTATGTAGCCAGTTATGCTTACTGGGTCGGTCATCGGAGGCCGAAACCTCAGGAGGAGGAGGAGACGGCGCGGGATCTGGTTGATCCCAAACTGGATCGGTCTCAGGAAGGACCAGGCTGAGACTCTCGTCCCAGCCTGTCCAGTTGGCAAGCGCCTCGTCCATCGTCAGGTTTGGAGTAGTTATGATCCTATATATAAGTTAGCAATAGGATTCTCTGCAATACAGGTAGACAATAGGTACTAACGATCGGTTGGTTGGTGTACAGTAAGCTGGTGCAGTTGGAGAATGATTTGTTAGGTTTTGATTTCCACAGCGATAATATTGAAGGTGTGCGCGTACGTAATTGTGCTGAATCGTTGAGGAAAGCGCGTCTGCCTGCCTGGTGAAGCAGGCACCTGCCAGCTCGCTTCCGAAGGAAGGAGTGAATGACCCCCAACCAAAAACCCAACTCTAAGCGTGACACTAGATATAAGGGAAAGCTGAGAAAAGATTAAAGGGCGGTAAACTTCTTTTTGAGGGCCAGTAATGTCTTCTAATGACATATATTTGACCACTACATTCCGGGCTGTTATTTCCAGCATCTAACATCATCTCGACTGTGTCCTTGGTCACATTCAGGGGAACTTGTCAAGACAGAGTTGAACTACAGTCCGAGCGACGGCTTACCATAAAGATGGCTACAGTTTAGTCAAGACTTAGGGTATTACATTTTAGCTTAGGATTTAGTCTAAAGGATCATAAATTCTAGAGATTATTATCTGCATGCTTCAGCCTCCAGGCTCAAGTCTTCTGCCATCCCATACGTAGAATTCCACCTACCCGGTGATCTTGGAGCACACATCAGGGGATTGCCTCAGCTATCAAGGGGCTGCGCAACAACTTGTTTGCTAATTGTCACACAAGGATAAACAACCCAAGAGTCTCCTCAAGGCAGAATAAATTGGCATACTGCAGCAATTTCGTCCCTGATGCTTCGGTGGTCAAGTTATCTAACACTTATGGGCTTTGTGTGAGTGACTGGTGAAGTAATATAGAGGCAGACAAGACATTTACAATGCAGACTAAATCTAAGAAGAAGCCATACCCTATAACACGTACTTAGACATTGCTCAGAGAGCACTGAAATTACTTATCAGATCAAACTGTTAACGTTATCTTGTATCCAGTGCGGAGTTTGTCAAAAGTTGCTATTTCCGCTACAAAGCCACTATTCGGCCGATGACGGACGAAGCGGCGGACTTTTAGCGGAGACCGTCTAGAAACGTCTATAACCGGGGACTCAATTTTAGTCTAGTTCAGTTCAGTTGAAAAGCTGAAACGCCACAAAGTATCTGACAGGGGTCTTTGTCTTCTACCCCTGATGCCAGCTTATCGGACAAGGTTCTCACTTCCCTTGACCGATGTTGCCATAAAGACGACCAAGATCTTCACATTTTGTTCTGGAAACGTGCAGTCGGTGATATCTACCCGATGATTACCCCTTGGTCGAAAGCCACATTTTAACCAGAACGAAACAATGTGTCACGCCGAAGCGTATTGCTGCACAATGACTTTACGCACTGACTTGCAGCTATGGAACTATTCCGGAAAAGGGCATGAGTCGAAATGATGTCCGTCTGATGTTTATAACAACGTCGAAAAAAAAGCACTGAATCAGAGGCTTCGGACTTAAGGGAGGCTCGCGGAATGGCGAAAGTCAGGCCGTTGGGTTGATTAAAGATGGACATTTCCACTATTCTTCTCCACAATGTGAGATTGGGTGGGTAAACGTGTAGATGATAGACTAGGTACATATTGGGTTTCAACGTTGCAAAAGAACGTGGGATCGACGCTCTAGAATCTACGATAGATAGGAATTTGCGAGAACAAAGCAATTGTTTTTGTGTATTTTTTGCTGACAATATGGCTTTATTCGTGAGTTCACGATGACCTGGTCCTTTTGCTATGATGATTGCAAGGCTGTCTCGGATGTAAACGAAATATCCCTTTTATGCGTATCTCCATTAGGCATAGATGTCATCTTTGACTTTATTCTTCTGACCAATCAGACTGTCGACTGCTTCGGCCTTCACGATGACAACTTGTCCGAGCTAGGTGGGTAACAGAAAAGTTATCCTTCAAAGCTTGGATTGACAGAAATAAATAGCCTTAAAGCCCTGTTTACGCGGCGAAAGCTGACTACTTAATTTCGTCTCTTGGCTACCAGCGGCCACTTCTTCTGACACCCTGGGGGCCGCTGTGAGTCAAAACTTTGAACGGTGCTCCACCGACCTGACTTGACATGCCCAAACGAGGAACTAGGTGACAAGGATTATACGCTGAAGCAATTCGCGACTTGTGGAGACGAGGCCCCCTAGAAGCGGACATTTTTGAACGGATCATATTCTTGATTGGTAATGCCGTACGGACGGATAACTAAGGGGTGCAAGAAATACATGATCTTAACTACAGGTCTAAACTACCATAAAGTGACTAAACTATTTCGTTCTGTACTATAAGAGCCAAGCCTTTGGTAACCCCGGGGGTTACTGTAAAGGAGGAATTGAAGGATTCTCCGTAGTTCTCCATAATAATCTTTTTCGACCAGGGAGCTCTTTTGCCATTGCGACTTGACTTATAGGGCGGCATGTCGGCTTGTTTTTCCTTTGCGCCCTTCCTACCTTGTTGTTTGTTGTTACAGCAAGCCTTTGGTCAAGACAGGCTGCTACATATATATACATATTTAATATCTTTCTTCACTCCTTATAGTATACTTTTAATCCTCGACTTCAATTGAGTTGAGTTCAGTTCAGTGAACTAGCTCTTTTGCGCGACGGGTGACTTTGGGCTCCCAGCACAGTCTCATCGTGAGAACTGTAACAAACAACAACATTCGGCTTTCGCAAACGATACAACTCATCCAAAATGGCCGAAAGGGACCTTGGAAAGGCCGAGGAGGCCATTGCCGCCAACCACCACACAGATCAGGCCGATCCTGCCTACCGCAACTCTATCGAAACCGACTCAACCCGCGCTGAGGGACAGACATCAAAGTCGCAGAACGTCGGTGTTTCTGTTGAGCAGGCTGAAGCTGACTTTGCTGAGCTTCAGCGCGAATTCACCGGTGTTTCACGTGCTAGTCGCAGAAAGAGCAGAGCCAGCGTTGGAGACCCAGAGAAGAATGCCGCCGCCGACGAGGCCGAGGTTGAGTCCCTCTTTGACCTAGAGGCGGCTCTTCGCGGCGGCCTCGATCGCGAGAAGGAGGCCGGTATCAAGTCCAAGCATATTGGCGTTTACTGGGACGATTTGACCGTCAAGGGTTTTGGCGGCATGTCGAACTTTGTGCCCACCTTTCCTGATGCCTTTGTCGGCTTTTTCGACGTTATCACGCCTGTCATCAGCATGCTAGGTCTCGGCCCAAAGCCTCCCCAGGTTGCTCTTCTTGACGGTTTCCGGGGTGTTTGTAAGCCCGGCGAAATGATCCTTGTCTTGGGAAAACCAGGCTCCGGCTGCACCACTTTCCTCAAGACCATCGCTAACCAGCGTTATGGATATACCGCTGTGGAGGGCGAGGTCCTCTACGGTCCCTGGTCAAATACCGATTTCGACCAATACCGAGGAGAGGCCGTGTATAACGCAGAAGATGATATTCACCACCCTACGCTCACGGTCGAGCAGACCCTTGGCTTTGCGATTGATACGAAAATGCCCAAGAAACGCCCTGGAAACATGTCCAAGGAGGAATTCAAGGAGAGTGTGATCAGTATGTTGCTCAAGATGTTCAACATCGAACACACCCGTCACACCATTGTCGGAGACCACTTCGTCCGCGGTGTCTCTGGAGGAGAGCGCAAGCGAGTCAGTATCGCAGAGGGTATGATCACCAACGCTGCTGTGCTCTCATGGGATAACAGCACTCGTGGTCTTGATGCCAGTACTGCACTCGACTTTGCCAAGTCCCTGCGCATCCAGACCAACCTGTACAAGACGACCACCTTCGTGTCTCTGTACCAGGCTTCCGAGAACATCTACAACCTTTTCGACAAGGTCTTGGTCATCGATGGCGGAAAGCAGGTCTACTTCGGCCCCGCCAAGTCTGCTCGCAGCTACTTTGAGAGTATTGGCTTCGCTCCCCGACCTCGTCAGACCTCCGCCGATTACCTCACCGGATGTACCGATGAGTGGGAGAGGGAGTATGCTCCCGGCCGATCGGAGGAAAACGCTCCTCACAACCCCGAGACTCTGGCCGAGACCTTCAAGAAGTCTGATGCTTTCAAGTCTCTTGATGCCGAGATGGCCGAATACAAGGCCTCTCTTGCGCAAGAGACCGAAACCCACAATGACTTCCAAATGGCCGTCAAGGAGAGTAAGCGTGGTACTTCCAAGCGCTCCATCTACTCTGTGGGCTTCCATCTTCAAGTCTGGGCTCTTATGAAGCGTCAATTCACCCTCAAGCTGCAGGATCGTTTCAACCTCTTCTTCGGTTGGTTCCGCAGCATCGTCATCGCTATCGTCCTTGGTACTCTCTATCTCGATCTCGGTAAAAACTCGGCCAGCGCCTTCTCCAAGGGCGGTTTGCTGTTTATCGCTTTGCTGTTCAACGCCTTCCAAGCCTTCTCTGAGCTCGCGGGTACTATGACAGGACGGGCCATTGTCAACAAGCACAAGGCCTATGCCTTCCATAGACCATCTGCTCTGTGGATTGCGCAGATCTTTGTCGATCAGGTCTTTGCTGCTAGTCAGATTCTGCTCTTTTGCATTATCGTCTACTTCATGACCAACCTTGTTCGAGATGCTGGAGCTTTCTTCACCTTCTTCCTCATGATTCTCAGCGGAAATATCGGAATGACTCTTTTCTTCCGTATCATCGGTTGTGTCTCGCCTGACTTCGATTACGCTATCAAGTTCGCTGTTATTGTAAGTTCTTTTAATGTTTTCTTTGCTTTCTCATCACGTTTCTTCCATGTGTTGGGCTCGTGGCGCATGTACGGAGAGTGGACCCCACGACCGTTAGCGCTCGGGCCACAAACCTAGACGGCTAGGCCTAAGCTTAGCCGTAAGGTTATGATGAGGTCGTCTAACCTTACCTTCGACTTATGATATTCAATTCCCATTCAATTGCTAACAAACATTTTTCTAGGTCATTACTCTCTTCGTCGTGACATCTGGATATATCATCCAATATGCACAGGAACAAGTGTGGCTGCGATGGATCTTCTGGATCAACATCTTGGGTCTCAGCTTCAGTTCCATGATGATGAACGAGTTCCAGAGAATCGACATGGAGTGTACAGCCGATAGCTTGATTCCATCTGGACCCGAGTACACAGACATCGACTACCAGGTTTGCACCCTCGCTGGATCCAAGGCCGGAACTACCTTTGTCTCTGGTAGCGACTACGTTGCACAGGGCTTCTCCTACTACCCTGGCGATCTCTGGAGAAACTGGGGTATTGTCTTGGCTCTCATCATCTTCTTCCTCTTCCTCAACGTTGCTCTTGGTGAACTCGTCAACTTCGGTATGGGCGGTAACGCCGCTACCATCTTCGCCAAGCCCAACAAGGAGCGCAAGGCTTTGAACGAGAAGCTTAACGCCAAGCGCGATGCCCGCCGCAAGGATAGGTCCAATGAGGAAGGATCTGAGATCAACATCAAGTCCGAAAGTGTGCTCACTTGGGAGAACCTCAACTACGATGTCCCCGTTCCAGGTGGCACTCGCCGTCTTCTCAACAACGTCTTTGGTTATGTCCGTCCTGGTGAGCTCACCGCTCTCATGGGTGCCTCAGGCGCCGGAAAGACTACTCTTCTCGACGTTCTCGCTGCCCGTAAGAACATTGGTGTTATCTCTGGTGATATCCTCGTTGATGCCATCGCTCCTGGCAAGGAATTCCAGCGTTCTACCTCATACGCCGAACAACTTGATGTGCACGAGCCCACACAAACTGTCAGAGAGGCCTTCCGATTCTCTGCTGAGCTTCGTCAACCCTACCACGTGCCTATGGAAGAGCGCTACGCCTACGTCGAGGAGATCATTTCCCTCCTTGAGATGGAGAACATCGCTGATGCTATCATTGGAACCCCTGAATTCGGTCTTACTGTCGAACAGCGCAAGCGTGTCACAATCGGTGTCGAGCTCGCTGCTAAGCCTGAGCTGATGCTGTTCCTCGACGAGCCTACCTCTGGTCTTGACAGTCAAAGTGCCTTCAACATCGTCCGTTTCCTCAAGAAGCTCGCCGCCTCAGGCCAAGCTATTCTCTGCACTATCCATCAGCCCAACGCCGCTCTTTTTGAGAACTTTGACCGTCTTCTCCTGCTCCAGCGTGGAGGTCGCACTGTGTACTTTGGCGATATCGGCAAGGACGCTCATGTTCTGCGAAGCTATCTCGAGAGCCACGGCGCCGTTGCTGAACCCACTGATAACATTGCTGAGTTTATGCTCGAGGCCATTGGTGCTGGAAGTGCTCCTCGCGTTGGAAACCGTGACTGGGCCGATATCTGGGAGGATAGCGCTGAGCTTGCACAAGTCAAGGAGACCATCATCCGCCTCAAGCGCGAGCGCCAGGAAGCTTCGACCTCTAATGCAAAGAGTGCTGAACTGCAGAAGGAATACGCTTCGCCCTTTACCCATCAGATGAAGGTTGTCCTGACCCGCATGAACAAGAGTTTCTGGAGAAGTCCCAACTACCTGTTCACCCGCTTGTTCGCCCATGTCGCAGTCGCTCTTATTACCGGTCTTATGTATCTCAACCTCGATGATTCGCGTGCTTCTCTTCAGAATCGCGTTTTCGTCATCTTCCAGGTCACTGTCCTTCCTGCTCTCATCATCACCCAGGTTGAGGTCATGTATCACATCAAGCGAGCCCTCTTCTTCAGAGAACAATCTTCAAAGATGTACTCGCCTTTTGTATTCAGCGCTAGCGTTGTTCTCGCTGAGATGCCTTATTCGATCATGTGTGCTGTGGCGTTCTTCCTGCCGCTATACTTCATGCCTGGTTTCCAGACCGATTCCTCCAGAGCTGGTTACCAATTCTTCATGGTTCTCATTACAGAACTCTTTGCAGTCACTCTGGGACAAGGTCTTGCCTCTATTACACCCTCGCCGTTCATCTCGAGTCAGTTTGATCCAATCTTGATTATCACTTTCGCGTTGTTCTGCGGTGTTACCATCCCTCCTCCTCAGATGCCCGGCTTCTGGAGAGCCTGGATGTACCAGCTTACGCCATTCACTAGATTGATTGGAGGCATGGTAACCACTGCTCTTCATGGTGTGAATGTCGTTTGCAAATCTGGGGAGTTGAACGCGTTCAGTGCGCCACCCAACATGACCTGCGGAGAGTACATGGAGCCCTTCTTCGAGCGCGGAGGAAATGGATACCTTGTGTCCAATAACACACAAGACTGCGAGTACTGTGCCTACAAAGTAGGTGATGAGTTCTACAGTGCTTTCAATCTGTCGTTTGATAACCGATGGCGCGATTTGGGCATTTATATCTGCTTTGTCGCCAGCAATCTGATCATTCTATTTACGGCGGTAAGTAACCTGCGATACGATAGTAAGAGTATATTGCTAACTATCATTTTAGAGTCGCTTCCTCAACTGGAACCGTCGTTAAAAAGTGCATAAGGGGTGGTATATAAAAGTGGTGGCGGTAATGGAACGAACAGAAGTGAGCAGGACAAAGTATAGATGGAAACACGTGATAATGAGTTGACCATACGTCTGGAAATATAGAAATAGATTAATAATAAGATAACAAATCAGTCATGCTTGTAGTTCATTGAATGGGTAGTGTTGTGGGAGAGTGATAGAGTGATGAAGGACACTACGTGATCGAGTGACAAGTAGCTTGGTCAACACAACCCGAGCAATACACAATCGATAGAATAATCCCATTCAGTATCAAATCTTTATAGAGTTGGAACAGTTTAACCCTCCTGTCTAGAAGACGATTCGTGCTCAGCGCCCAACAATCAATGGCTATTGTGTGACTGATACGCAGAACAGACCTGGTAATAAATCACCTTGGAGACTAAAACAGCCAGGTCTTTATCAGTAAATAGAATGCACGTTTGTTATATAAAAACTACCAGATAGTGGCAATTGGTAAATGTCAAGCAGTGCCAACAAGTGAAAATGAACAAGCAAAAAAACCTTTGGTTACTAAGCATCACTGGTCCTGCCTTATTCTCTTCCTCCTTGCCCTTCCTTCTTCATCCTACGCACCAACATAACCTGGGCCCCCGGTACATTTACTACAAACATCATCATTCAAATTACGAAAGAGAGATGAAATTATCGACGAGATAACTCCCAAACCGAGTTACTTCTACCCTTCTATTCTTTTGCCGTCCTATACTGCCTTATGTCAGTGAGTCTTCCCCAGATCAACCGGAAGGCAATTCTAAAAGATTGTCTATAACAGTGTCAGACAAGATGGCGACGACTTCTCGTACCGACTGGTTCATTTTATCGCAACTACCTGCACAACCTGCCACAGCCCTCTGGTAACTCGAAGTTCGCCTCTTTCTCACTGTCCTTCGCGTTACTGAAGGTTCAGACTCCCAAGATTAGCTTACCTTAGGTTAAGGAAAAGAAAAGAACCCCCATTCCAATCGCCATGCCTTGCCTAAGGCTAGTAGTGTAGTTCCTACTGCTCATGCTGCACTACCTATCGAACCAGGACCCTAAGAGATTCTTGGCGTATCAGAGCCTAGCATCACAGGAGCGAAACATCACGAGGATATCAGTATACCATGAGAAATATAGAGCCGCTTGCGAGCTCGTTCTGGGTTGCCGTCTTTGCTCTTCTTTTTGTTGTCCGCCAAATTGTCTTTACGAAAGTCTCTGTTCACCGAACGCTAGTATACCTATGTCCTATCAAAAGACAAACTTAGGACACCACTTCGCTTGTCGCTAGGACGCCAACAGAAAGAATGTCCAATAGGTTACGCAACTGTTCGCATATTCTTCATCCCTGCCACCCCACGACGTCACTATTCCGGAAAGACAATCTTCAATTACAGCTTCAACAAGCCGAAACTCGATAGATATCCTATTGAGAACAAGCAGAACAAGAAAAACTACAAGTCGCAGACACATATCTCGAGAGTGGGATCAGGAAATAGGAAAGCATCCACCTTCCCGGCATATCAGGCCTGACGGACGAGAAACTTACCGACAAGCAACGGGAGCCGATTACGGTCTTGGCCTCTACTGTTGGACTCATCCGTTGCCTCGAACTGTTCATCCCTGCGCGGGTGAGCGCTGGAATACAAACACTCAACAGAGACGTGCATATTTATATGGCACCATGTTTCCCAGTCCTTCCGATCTAGCACTGTCACGAAGACTGGAAGTCAGGACAATGACTTTGGGTTCAAAGCGGCTACCCTACAGCTTCGGAAAGGCGTTTTTCGAAGCAGTTGCAGTCGTCGAAAGTTGATTCATTACAACCGGTCAGCTGCTGATTCGAAGCTGTCAATTCATTCCAAACTTATCAAAGCTCTGGTTTTTTGTTTTATAAACAAATCCCAAGAGTAGCAACCAGCGTCCATACGTCGGGCCAAGTCACTGACAGAGATGGCGGAAATAGATCATGCTGGGATTGGAGGTTTCGACAATGTCGGTTATTTCCAAAGTTCAGGCCGGAGGAATCCATTGAGAATGGCAACTTACGGACCATCGCTGGAAGTGCTAGACACACTATTGATTAACTTATCACTGTCAGCAGAGGAGGTCACGGCCAAAAAGTTGCAATTTAGTTGCCTCATACGGCTAGTCTATCCGGACATGGTATCCCCGCCCGGCGCCGGCCTGGCCATTACGAGGCAAGACAAGGACGACTGATAACTGACGTTGGAAACTCAGAACCTGAACTGCCTATACTGGACGAAAAGAGCCTCTCTTACTACAGAATTGAAACTGCACTTGTCGTTCGATTGACGAGTACCAGGTTCGGTCCCGTAATTGTGACCCTCTCTACGCCGCACCCCAGAAGCGGTAGTCTCCTCAACGCTTATACGCTGGAGCTGGAATCCTTGTCTTACTGCTTCAATCAATCATTGCATTCACTGCATTGAACCGTTTCTGGCACTCTTGCTACGGAGTATCCCCATGGCTCCAGGAAGAAGGAAGAAGGGGAAAAAAGTACCTTCTGGCCCTGTTGCTGACAAGCCATGCCATAACTGTCGACGCCGAAGACTTCGTTGTGACCGTTTGCTTCCACATTGCGCAAAGTGTGAAGCAAAGGGTGTTGACTGTCTTGGCTACTCTCAAATCTTTCAGTGGACAGGCGCTGTTGCGTCGAGAGGCAGATTGGCAGGACAGCAGTCGAGCGCTGCCTTATACACCCCGGCTCGCTCCAGTACAGGTCATTCAAGAGCTTCACTTTCTTCTGTTTCTTCTATTTCCTCCAACTCCCCAGTGTCTTCCTCATCCGCCTCCTCCGTCGCTTCTCCCTCTGTTCCATCATCATCACCAGCATTCATAGCCCCGAGCCTCTCACAGGTTGACGAGGTCACCGAGACTTCAGAAGCCGAGTCCGAGTCAGAATCAGAACTGGACATCTTCAATGACCATTACATCAATGACCAAAATGATGGTGATGGTGATGATGACGCGACCCCCCTAGCGAGTGGTGATACGCAGCTCGTCTGTACCACCAACAATAATTATCCCCTGGCATCGGAATCCTCGACCCCGTGGGTGCTCGTCGATCCCTTGTACCAAGACATTACGAGCAACCACAGGCAGTATCTCGCTTATTGTACGCAGCCCTTGGTCGTTATTGGTCCCGAGAAACAGACAAAGAAGAACAAGAGACATGTACTGACAGATTTCCAGTTGATGCGCGGCTCAGTCAAGATTTTGTAGCCTACGACATGCCCGATAACCCATTTCGAAACCTACTCAAATTTACTCAGGCCCACCCTCTACTTCGTCAGGTCATTATCGCTGCTTCAGCGACGCACATGTACAACCGCTCGAGGCCGTGGCTGTCTCCGGAATCGCTGGATAGGGGGCTAGGCCCGAGGAATCTGCTGATGGACGCCCTCGAGGCCAAGCACCAAGTCTTGCGGATGTTACCTTCTGCTTTGCAGAGTATCGATTCTATCGGAGGTGACATCGTTTTGGCGGCCATCTTGTTCCTGATCAATGTAGAGCTGATAGAGTCTGGCAAACATAATTGGAAAGCCCATTTTGATGGCGCTGGCAAGATCATGAAGTTGCTAGGACCAGTGTCAGATGTAGACGAGAGTTTGAGAGACTATATTGTGTCTGACTGTTTCATGTAGGTCGAGAGCATCCCGAAATGGATCACTGTCACTAACTCGCGTCAGCTACTATATACTGGAATCAACTTTTAGGCCCACAGCTTCGGATTCACATTCATACTTCGAATCATGTCAAGCATTACAAGTGCTTGGAAAAACAACAAACAGCTACTACTGTTGCCCACCTGAACTCCTCGAAATCATGCTTATAGCAGCACGACTTTCAAATACAAAACCCGACGATGTCGTTTCAGCTGATATGGTTACAGCAGCTGGAGCTGCACTATTAGACCGAGCTCAAAATTTCGACGTCCTTCCTTGGGCGCAAGATATAAATCTCAGTAACATACCATCGACTGAGCATGACCCTATACTAAGTCGATTTCGCGTAGCGACATCTCACCGACTAGCTATTTGTCTCTACATTCTCAATGCCATACCAACAGTGAGAGACTGGGTCGGCGAAGACCTGGCTGATGCGATTTTCGCGGAGCTACACCAGGTATTGTGTATGATACCAGACGATGATATCAACTTTAAAGCAACGACGTGGGTGACGTTTGTCTTTGGGGCATGTGCCAGAACCCCTGAGATGAAGGATTGGGTCACGGTTCAGATCAAAAAGCTTATGATTGAGAGTCCTTGGGGATTCTTATACGCAGCAAGGGATGCTTTGCAGATGCTATGGAGTGTACAGGCCGAGGGCATGCCCATGACGAGCTGGGTGCAGACGTTGAGGGATCTACATATGGACTTTCTAATTGTCTAAGGATGATGGACCGGTATCATCGGCTTTGATGAGAATTTATCATGATTGATGTACGAGACTTGAGATTGCTTTGACCAACCCGAGAGTGAAACCTGTCGTTGGTGCGATATGGCCTTGGGCCCACGATGATCATGTCTTACACAGGGATGTTCCCGTGGGATTGGAAGGCCGCAATGCGTAGGTGCACGGTGCCATCAAATATAGCGAATAATGTTCCTAAGTGATGAACTGCTCCTTGCTACTTTATTTAATTCGCATGTTTGTCTTTCGAATGAGTGCCAGTTAGCTCTAATCTTGGACATCAACAACAAGATCCTTCTACTCAGCCATAACAAGGCTGATCAAAACAAAATAGCACAAGCCTCAAAACCCAGCCGACTATTTTCGGAATCCCAGAGAGAGCGAGGGGCTGAGGGAAACCAAGAATGAACAGACCACACGGTCAGCCTTGAGGTTGTACACCACATATCAATCAAGCCGACCGAGTATGTTGCACAGAGTACGACGTTTTCTGCCCCTGACTTGACGGCTTTCGGAGAACATGCGCCCCCCGGAGAGAAGAGCTGAAACATTGTTCCTTATTCGGGTGTGAGGTCTGTAGTCACATGCGGGAAACTTATTGGGTGTTTCTTTTGTTTCTCTTTTCTTTACTGGAGACACGTCTGGGTACAGGAATAAGTCTCGGACAGTGACATGTTGAACAAAGAGTGGTCAACAGCCGTCAAACGAAAGATGTGAAGGCTACAAACGGGTTGGCGTTCCGGAATCTTTGAGTTACTGGGTATGGTTAAATTAAACTTGTCATCGATCAACTCGAGGCAAGGGCGGAGAGAGACAGGTGCCGTCGGCTTGATTGCACAATATAACTCCTGTAGAGTATGAATAGACCATTGGTTCGCATGTGTATATGCTTGATTGGTGGAGGTTCTGGGTTCACGGTTGGGCTGATGATATTGGATGACTCGATAGTGGAGTATACATGGTGATTTCTATTCTTGTCAAGGCATGAATATGGGCTTCAGAGCGCTCAGAATCAGATGTTCCTGTTTGATGATTGAGTTTACTTTGCAGAAAATGAGAAGTGGTAGTGTGTCAGAAACGAGGGAGTAACTCCAATAGCACATAGCCAGCCCAGAGGGTCCAACAGACATATACAGGAAGATGAACGTAGGTATTATTGCTGTTCTCATACACTCAACACTCAATTAGTAGCGTTGGTACAATGGTCACTATATCGTCTCCTCAGTACAAAGCCGCAAACTCCTTATCTAGTAGCCCAGCATTAGATATTCCTTCGAGATACTCCGTTGGAACCAGTCCAGATTCATTGGTCAACATGCTCAAAAAGAACACAGTAAGCATCACAAAAACACATACAAATCCCGTCATATCCTGGCAGCCACTCGGGTTCCGTTTTTAGAACATAGTGCCAAGGCATACAACTCCATCCACTCCTCATCATCACGCGACTCAAGCTGCGTGTAGGTCTGCACCATCCTAGCCACCACAAAGTGCGTTTCCAGAAGAGCATATTGTTCTATTTTATGGCTGTCAGCTTACAGACTACTCAAACATGTCCGGCACTTACGCCCAATGCAAGCACGAGATCCGCCGTTAAAGGGCAGATACCCCCAGCCAGGTCTCAGATCCTGCCACCTCTCGGGGATGAACTCTTCGGCTCTGGGGCCAAAAACATCTTGGTTTCGATGCATGGCGTACACGTTGTAGAACATGGCTGTTCCCTTGGAAATGAAGAGTGGCGACTGACCGTCGGCGCCGCCACCACGAGGGATTGTCGTGTCCCTGACTGCGACACGGGCGTTTGTGGGAATGACAGGATGCAGTCTTAAAGCTGTTTTGAGAGTCTGCGTTAGAAGGAAACGGTTGTAGGGCTGAGTCGGGGGAAGCGTTGGCTTACACTCGTTGACACACCATTTGAGGTAGGTCATTTCTTTTAGTTGGCTTACAGTAGGTGGTTCTTGACCAGCCACTTGTAGAACTTCATCTCGGAGCTTGATGTATATGCGAGGGTTCTTTGATAGGAGGAAGAACAGATTGCTGAGTAGACTTGATGTTGTGTCGCGGCTTGCGAGGAGTATATGTAGGATATGATCACTGAGATCTTTTCTGTCATTGGCTATGACCATCATGTCTGTCAGAAAGCTACCTTCTGAACTCTTCTGGAGACTGTTCAAAGACTCTTCGACAAAGGTGTCAAGGTAGCTGTACACTCTCTTTTTCGCCCTCCTAGCTGCAAAATTGAAGTTGAGGCAGTGTAGGGGACCAAGCTGCATTTGTTGGATGATTTCCTCAGAGCAAACCATATAATCATCGACGAATTGCTGCTCTAGAGTATGATCTGATTTCTCACCAAGCATATTTGTCGAGTGCCCCATGAGAAACTCTGTTGAGACATCCATAGCGAGAGCCAGGAACAGAGGCTGAAGGTCAACTTCAGACCCGTCAGTTGGAATATGTTTAGTGAATGCTTGAAAGTTTCGTTCCAACGTGTTCAGAAACAATACAGGGTCGTCTTTCTTGAAACTCTGTCTCAGTATTGCCCGAGTGTGTTTCCACGAATGCCCGGATAAGACAAAGATACCCTGCCCAAAGACACGGCCAATGACCGAAGTTCGAAACTCTGGAAGATCAAAGTCCTCACTGGCAGTGGCGAGGATGTGCTTTAGGTTCTGGGGATCGCAGGTATAGACACACTGCCACGACCACCTCCTCTCTATATAAGTGGTCCCCATCTCCTTGAAGGCCTGCCAGGTGCTGTCCAGGTAGTGTTCTGGAGCCTTACCGAACAACACCTTGTATAAAAAGTCCAAGCCGATGATGGGGTCCTTGACAGGGACTTTGCTCGCGGCGTCTTGACAGCCTTGGGCTTGTGCGAGTCTCCATCTTCTGAGGTATGTCTCAAGTGTACGAAGAGGGATCGGAAGTAGGAGAAGAATGGTGGTGGCGATGAAGTGTTGCTGGAGGAACTGGAGGAACAGTAGACTGAACATGTCGAAAAGACAAGACTTGGTTCTGTAAGAAAAGGGGAGTACGGATCAGAGACGATAGAAGGAAGGAGGCTTGCTATGAGTGGGATCGGGGAGGGTAAAGTACCTATTGGAAAGGTTGAAGGAAAACACAACTCAGATATCCCCGAATGCCTGAATCAAATGTCCCAGATCTAGAGCACAAAGATTGATTGAATCAATCCATTCCAGCATATACACCCCTCCTTTGTCCTTGTCCAAGCCATGGTCATGAGCACCCATTCAATATCATGGAAATACTATCGTGGCACCCAACAAGATGATATATGCAATACTATAGGTTAAACATGGACAATGATACGGGAAAAGAATAGAAATGAAGCAGGGCTTATACCGAATTTAGACCATCAGCTCCGTTTCGTAGTATGCATATCTTGTATAATGCCCCAATAAAAAAGAAGACCATCCATGGATACCCAGGCTCTGCTTAGAATAGGATTCCTGGTATATACTGCCCCCACAACCCTACTCTAGCACTCTACGCTGTAACTAACAACACACTCCTGCTGTGCGACGGGAAAAGCAGGGAAGAAAAGGGATCATGGGAAAGAAACTCTATCTCTATGACATTTCACACGAGAGTTGACAAAGGGGACGACAAGGTCACCGGGACCTGACATAGATCGAATAGGCAGTTCTGTACTCCTACTCTATATCATGATGTTACTCGCATTAGGAAAGGACCTGCATACCGGCTGTACTCGCAAATGTTTGGTCCATTGATATACATCAGCTGAGGATATTGCATGGTCTTTTTTTATTCTCGACCCGTCACGTCCAAAAAAACGAGTCAACCCTTTTTCTTTCTTTGCTGTCGTGGCACGAAAGAATGACGACGGCTTGCTTGCTTTATCTGATCAGGAGTAGATGGAGACAAAAGACAGACATGGGTATATAGAGAAAGACAGAGAGTACTCGCTGTACCGCGGGAACTGACAGCTGCGCTTCCGCTGCAGGTTAGAATGGAGACGCAGATGATTTCAGATGCGGCACAGACCGAGACAACGTAATTCACCTCAAGACAAAGGATCAAGACAGGACGAGACATGGGACATGAGTTGATCCCAATCTATGCACGGCTTCGTACTTGTACATGACTCGACTTGCATGGTATACGTACATAGACCAAAGATGTGATGGGTATGTGTCCCTTGGTGATATATACTTGAACGAGATAGATATAAAGAACCCACAAGGCGGAAACAAGGTCTACAATAGGTTAGTTATTACTAAACAGAATCAGCCTTGTTTTTGGAATGATCGGTCCGTAGAAATGTCTTGCGTATTGGCTCGGGTCTTGAATGGGCACTTGTATTGAGTCTTGTTTCAAAGGATCCATGGTGGATACGGAGCGTTGTATTGGTCTGAGCTGACCGTTGCGTATCATCATCTTGACTAGTATTGTTAATAATTAAAGTGCTTTTTTGTGTTGAACCATGACGAGGCGTTCGACGGCCCGCGATATCCGGGGAGAAGCATTGACTTTTTTACTATTCCCACTTTTTCAGGGTCTCAAGGTTTAGGACTAAGACTATGATAGATGGAATAGTGATGATCAAATCTCATGACTCGATGACATGCTATAATACCTGTTCTATTCCATCAACGTAGAATGTTGGAAACAAAACGCCAAGAAGATCATGTTGGACGGTTTAAGTCTAGCTTCCCCTAGTCTACAGACGATCCGCCTCACAGTATGATACGGCTGAGTACTAAACTAAACATTCTGCATTAGGAACCAGTGTCTCAGATAAAACACTCTTGGTTTGTGTAGCCCCTCCTCTTTCAAAAAGCACGTACAAGGACACGCCCCGTGCTCAAAGATGCTGGAGACAGACAGAGAGACAGAGAGACAGAAAGTCATACCCCGGAATAGGCTGTGCTGTGTTGCATCAACGATGGGGACGAAAATACCTACTGCCCCGTCGTTGGTTGCCAGAACGAGTGGCTTTACCTCTTGTTATTGATTGGAACAACTCAAGAGTTTGTCCTACTGTTGAGATGCCCTCTCCGACGTGTACAGTGTCAGCCGGGCTCGGGCGGCCCAAGCTGTCGGATCCTTCCTGAGATGTGACAATCTTGGTTGCATTGATTGATCTGACATGGATCTACGGGTTGAGGTTGAGTTTCGCTTCTAATTAGTTGCGGCTGTAGTGTATCTCCCGCTAGACATATACTAGTTTTAGTGCTGAGTGAGCTGTCGTGCTTCTTCCTGCCTTCTATTTTTCTTCAGCAACTATCCTTTAGTCATGTAGTTCCAATGATCGACAGTCGTATTTAACCCTGCATCAGCCCTCCTCATACGCTTGGACTTCATCTTGGTTGGTCTTTGTACCACTTACACGCCTGCGTCCAATATTGGTTCATGATTCAGCCTCTTTCTTTCCTTTTTCCCTCGTTCCCCTTCCTTCTTCTCTTTTTTTCCCCTTCCATTTCTAGCAGTTTATCCTTCTTAGCCACATGATGAAGCCAACAGTCCCACAAGACGGTGAATCTACCGAGGACAAACCCTCCATCTCCCAAGTCTTTGGTGAGCCTGTAATCGACTTGCATCTAAAGCTATGGGACATCTTTGACAACGCCGTGGCTTTAAAGCCTGATGGAGACGCCATTGTCTCGCTGTGGCAGCCACGCGATCACTTGTCCAACGGTCATCTTCCTCCACCCGGCGCAAAGGATAGGCCCTACCTCAATTGGACATACACTCAATTGAAGGACAAGGCAGAGCGAGTAGCCGAGACTTTGGAGAGTCTGGGTTGTCGTCCTGGCATGCGGCTGGCCGTTGTGCTTTCGAATTGTGCGGAATGGGCCTTGTTCTTCTGGGCGGCGGCCAAGATGCGCATGGCGTTTGTCCCTATCGATCCAACCGTTGCTCGAGATGCTAGGGCCACGATACTATCCGTCAAGCCGCAAGTGGTAGTTGCACAAGATGCAGAGGGTGTCAGGGCGCTTGATCTTTCCACAGAGTCGAGTATCTGTATAGTGTGTACAGGGGAAAAGGTTGACACTTGGTTGGGGCTATCCGACGTGTTGAGTCCTGGAAAGCAACTGTTAGAATCTGCACCCAAGGTCTCAAACGGAGAGAACTCAACAGATACCAGCAAAGAAGAAGACGCAGCGTTGATCATCTTTACCAGCGGAACAACAGGCCAGCCCAAAGGATGCTGGCATACAAACACCAACGTCATATCCCAGTGTTGCGACTTTGACCCAGAAGTCAACGCAATGGGAAAGCTGAGATGGCTCATTCACACGCCCGTATCCCACATGTTCGCCATCAACAACACCCTCCGCGCATGGCGTTGGAGTGGCTCAGCCGTGATCCCCTCCAAGTCCTTCAACGTGGATGCCACGCTCAACGCTCTCGTCAAAGAGCGATGCCACATCATGTCAGCCACTCCCACCCTCGTCAAAGCCCTAATGTCGCACCCAAACTTCCCCAGCGTGGACCAACTTGACCTGCGAATCGTCACCATCGGGGGTACGTCCATCGGACCAGAAGACATCAAACTGTGCCGCGAGGGTCTCGGTGCGCAAATGGCTATTCAAGTATTCGGCATGAGCGAAGGTGCTCCCATCATCACCTGGAAGAGGACGGATCCTGATTTGGTGGATAGTTGGCATCCTGGAGTCGGCAAGGTTCTACCAGGGGCGGCAGTGAGGATCTGCCGGCCCGAGACGCGTGAAATACTACCTCGATCGGAGATCGGAGAATTGCATATCGGCGGAACATCTGTCATTTCAAAATATTACAACAGGGATTCTGATGGAGCCATGTACACCGACGAAATAGGGAATTGGTTAGTGACGGGTGACCAGGCCAGAATTGATGACAAAGGAATTGTCTATATTCTCGGTCGCTACAAGGATCTCATCATTCGAGGTGGTGAGAATATATATCCCATCAAGATAGAACAAGAGCTTCAGCAGCTCAAAGGACTACAGGTAAGTAGCCTACAGACTTGTAACAACAATTTACTTATAACGACAGGTCCAAGTTGTTGGCGTTCCAGACGATTTGGCCGGCCAAGTCGCTGTCGCCGTCGTTGTTCTACCAGAAAATCTAACAAAAGCCCAAATCATCGAAAAGGCCAGAAATGCCGACCAAAGATACGCTCTAGACGGTGTATACACCCTCCAAGAACTGGGTCTGGAAAAGTTCCCGTTGACATCACTCGGAAAAGTCAAGAAAGAGCAGCTCAAGACATGCATCCTCAAACTTCGACAAGCAAAGACCTCGCCAAAAGGTCCCATCAACAAGGCAGCTCCGACGCCGCCTTTTGTTAATAAGCTCCTTGGCGTGTGCGAGCAGCTTATAGGTACTCGACCTTCTATCACGGAAAGCTTCAAGTATCTCGCCGACAGTATCACCTTACTGCGCTACTGCGACCGTGTGCTGCGCGTCTGCGGTCAGAGACTCTATCTGCAAGACTTTGTCGAGCATGACACAATCGAGAAGCAAGCGCATCTCCTGCTCTCCCGGAAATTCCAACAAGCACGTCTTACCATCGCTCCTGAAGCACCCAGACCCAATCCTCCCCAGCCCAAGCAACACGTCGTCCCAGCCCCCAGCCATGCCGTGCAAATCACCGCTCCCCCTTTTCAAGACAAGGACAAGGACACCTTCTGCTACGCTAAACGTGCTGTGACACGCGCTGGCTTCCCCCCGTCGGACATCGAAGACGTCTTGCCGATCCGACACTCGCTACATCGGACGGCGATTGGATCCCGTCCACAGTCCTACCATAACCGCATGGTCTTTCGCGTCTGCAACGTTGCGCAGCATCAGATTCTGCGCGCCCTCGAAAAGGCGCTTGCCTCTAGGCCGATGCTGAGAACCGTCGTGTTCCCTGACTCGAACCGTATCCCGTTCCACGCCGTGCTGGCCCCGAGTCCCGCCCTCTTTGCCCAGCTTATTCACGAGGTTGACGTTGACACTGAGGAGGATGCGCAGGAACGTTTCAAGGATGGGTCTGCCCAGGGTCATTCGTCACCATTCATGTTCCAGGCGGATTTGGTGAGGACGTCTGAGGGTCAGGTTTTTCTTTGCTTCACCTTTAATCACTCTGTCTTTGATGTTCTGTCAATCTTGCAATGGTACCACGATCTCGATCATTGGATCCAAGACATCAAGACCAATATCCCTGCACTAACATCCTATCGGCTCTTTTCCGACCTGTTCACTCAGTATGAAGAAAGCGAGCCTGCAAAAAATAACGTTGCGTTTCATGTTCAGAAACTTCGCGGCATTTCTCGCTATGGTCGTGCGCTGTGGCCTCCCCAGAAGTCGCCTGGTATGATGATAGCCAACGATGAAGGCTCATCATATACAAGAGAACGGCTTCAAATTCGAAAGCAGGTCTGGAATGGCGATTGGGAATGCCGTTCCCACGAATTTCAGTACCCGCGAACAGGTCGCGTCACAACACTGCCGAGCCTCCCAAAGCTTCAAAACGAACACAACATCCATCCGGCACTATTCACCAAGAGTGCGATTATTCTCTTTAATGTTCTCCAAACTGGTTCCTCACATGCTCTTCTCAACGTCTGGGAAAGCGGACGCTCGTGGCCGTTTATACCACAATGGATGAATAAACTGCTTCCTCCAGCAATGAGTATTGACGGCCCTACCGTTCAGTGGATACTGAACATGACAGAAGTTATCCGCAATGAAACACTCATAGAGTTTCTTCAGCGCATGGTCACTGAGAGCGAAGAGATCAAGCAGCACGAACATGTCCCCTGGAACAAGGTTGTTGAAAAGCTCAGCGACGAAGGAGAAGCCGCAATCGACGCATCTTTCAGACAATCTTTTGTCTGGGATGTCTCCCTCGCCATGAGCTTCTCCAAGCAGTCAAGTTTCAAAACGTTTGAACCTGTCGCCCGCTATGACTGGGCGGACTGGTAAGTTTCAAGTTCTCATCCATGTCGATCAATCCATCATCTAACCAATATCGAAACAGCGGCTTTTTCTGGAATGCGTTCATGGTCGACGCGACGAACTTGTATTTTGTTGCTTCTTGGGACACGGCCCAAATGAATGACACCGAAGTTGGTGGACATTGTGATGCATTGTCCGAGGTTATGCGAAAGTTGGGAGATGAAAACAACTGGGAAAAGAAAATAAGCGATGTATTCACTTTATGAGTAATGATATCTACGAAAAATCACTGGGAGGCGTTCTGAGTTTTTTCACATGGATCAATTGTCGACCATTTATGAGTAACGATTTTATGTCAATTTGTTTTTATGCAAACCAATACAAGGGCTCGAAGCCTATCAAACGCCGTACCCATCCATGTCCCAAGAAGCAAAGGAAACATCTCTCCAGTGGCGACCTGCACACACACTCTCCCCGTAGAAACATCTACCTCTCACCCCCCTTGGAATCCTTCTTCCAAAAAGCAGGACTTAGTGGGTTCTTCCCATTGTCCGAATCCCTGAAAGACATCATCTTCTCAAGCGTAGGCTTCGCCGGCACCCAGTGATCACATCCCTCTTGATGCGCAGACTTTCCGTGCTTCTTACGGGAATCGGAAGCCTCGGAAACAATCGCCTTGACTTCTCGAACTACAGCAGCACGAAACTTTGGGTGAAGAAGAACGTGAACCCACTCGTATCTGACATCGCCGCGGGTCAGATACTTTCTTTTTGGCAGGAACTGCTTGATCTCGTCGTCCAGGAAACCGAGGGCCGTAATGGCAATGTGAGTGTCTTCGGTACCATCGGTGCCATGCTGGGCTTCAAGTTCCCGTAAGATGTGCGTGAGGTAGTCTTCTAAACGGAGAAGGCCTGCTACATCGCGGACGCTGAAGCACTTGTCGTCTGAACGGCCTGGTTGGTTCGACTTGGAGTTGCCGAAGAGGCGTGTCCAGAGATTGATCTTGCGCCTGGGGCGCTTGACGGCTACCAGACATCCGCAAACCAGCTTGGGTGAGTTCCCACAGGTGTTCATGTCTGTCCGAAGAAGCAATTCCAGACGACGAAGACGACGACGGAAATACTTGAGCTGCTTCCTTGCAGTCTTGACTGGGTGCTCAGGTCGTGTTTCGACAAGGAGTCGGGCAACGGAGAGATCCAAAAGGAAGTCCACGGCCTGTTTGGTGTACTCAGCGTCCGACATGATGCAGTTTGGCTGCATGCGAAGAAGCAAGTCCCAAAAGTTCTGAAGATCCAGCCAGATCCCTTCGAACTCTTCCTCGACGTCTTCCATGTCTGACTTTTCGCGTTCAACCTCTGCTTCGAATCTCGGTCCATCGTGAGCGTAGCTGTGAGTGAAGTAGCCTGCAATGGTTGAGTTGAATGAAGACACGCTTAGGAGTTCCTTCTTCACAGGGTTGGTGAACATACCTGTTTCACTGAAGCCTTGATCCACTGTGGATGGAGGATAGATTCCTTCAGTGGAGTTGATGGTGCGAAGGCTGATGGAATCCATAGCTGCAGAAGAGTGGTTGTCCATGGTTTCGTATGAAGGCTCAAAGTCTTAAGAAAATCTTGACGTTGAGGTGTTTTCTCGAGTGGAAGATCCTTTCAATTGACGATTGAGTAAAAGTTCGCAAGTGTGTGATGATGAAAGATGTAGATCGGTTAACTGTGAAAGTCAAGCTTGGTGGTGGAAAGAAGGTCGATGAGATCTAGGGATACAGAGGAGATTATATAGGAATCTGGAGTAGCTGGCAAGATAACTCTCATTTATTCTTTTTAGAGGTTATTCCATGAACAAGACAAAGATCCCATCTGAACAAAGGCCATCTCTCGGTGACCATTCCACTGATCATACAGAAAGACTCCTATGAATACGCGAGCTCAGAATTGCGTCAAAGATCAAAGTAACTATACATACCAGGTGTCCAAGAGAACTAAACACATGTATTGAACATAGCATGAGTTCCTTGATTGTTTCTTAAGGAACACAGACCATCAGTTCATTGTGCAGATATCTTCACCACACACTCTTTGTACTGCGTCTCATTGTTCAAAGAACGTCCCGCTCACACTCCCGCTCTTCGCTATACCCATCTAGTATAAATCTACACAAGGGCAAGGCGCCAACCGGCCAGGCCAAAGCTTTCTTCATCATATTTCTTCATTTCAAGCTTGAGAATTCGTACCTGCTACTATATCCAAGCTTATGAGCAACGACCAACACTCCATCACAACTCACATCCAGTCTACTTGCAATCATGAGTTCCCATCGGACAGGTCTCCAGCACTACCTGGAACCTCTTGCCTTCCGTCGTCCAGCCTTTGATCGCCCGCTGTTCTTCTCAGAGCAGTGTGATCGCGGCCATCGACCTCCGCCCTTTGACATTAGCAGCATCTCAAACTTCTTCTCCCCTAAGCTAAAGTCGACCGGGACACTCTGGAAAGAATTGCTTGCAGAGTTGTCCAGGATGGTCCCGCCAGAGAGCGCATTGTTAGGATCGGTATTGCTGGGCCCTGAGGCATCTGGCGAGCCTTTGAAGTCTCCTATTGATCGTTTCGCGGTCAATGTTTTCAAGCAATGGCACAGCAAACGTGCAAGGGATGAGTTTGGCTTTATTGACGTATCACCTGTAAGTGACCGTGAGCCACTTCTGTCAAGCATTTCCGTATCGCCTCTGGAAGAGTCTCTTGCTTCAGCTGCAACGTCTCTCCTCTTTGGGTACAGGGACAATCGGGCTATGGCTGCTCGTCCTGACATCTTAGTGATGTTGGAACAGGGGGAGCTCGGTCCTTACTCCGTCTACGATTTCAGTGATGACAGTTCTCTTAGCTGGAGCAGCTCAAGCTCCCCCAATTCACTATGGAGAGAAGGGCTCGCTAGCCCTCCCATAGCTGACAACATGTCCATCATGGTTCATGAAGCAACCACGCCTCGCTTGTTCCTGGGAGATCTCAGTCTTCTCAACAGAGCCACCGGTGAGTATGAGTACCAATCTCCCACGTTCACTTCCACTGGGTATGGAACCTTTATCGTGAACATGCCGTTCACGCCCAGATCGCCAACGTCGTCAGATTACAGTGAGACTGATAACTTGCTACTCCCTCGAAACGACGTGATGGATGAGTATCTAGGCGATGAAGATTTCTGCGTATGGGACGTATTGTTTCTTTGCATCGGAGTGCTCTTGTTGCTTGGTACGTGCGCATCTTCCATGCTTGTGTGTCTGAAGTATTTGGCAGGAGTTTAGGGCTCAACTCGCGATCTCAGCGTAGCGAGCAACGATCGTAGCGTGTGTTCGTTGGAATTCGGAGGTTGGAGTTTGGAGTTTGCATCTGGGGATAGAACAGGAAGTCTTCCGGTGGGTATTTCATTTAGACTTTGTTTTGGTGCGAGCTTTGCAGAAAAGGGATCTTTAGAATGAACAGTCTGCTGGTCGGACATTCAGGATTCTGAAATAAAAGTTATTGGATGAAATAAATACTACCATTAAATGTGATATATGACCATCATCTGAAGACATCTAGCCTTGCAGTTCCTATTCCCATGCTAAACAGAATAACTTTCAATACGCCCAACACCATACTTTCATCAAACATCATACATCGCTTACTCCTGCTTCTCTCTATCCTCGTCGTCCTCATCCTCTTCAGCGCCCCAATCCTTGAAGCCCTGACCCTGAAGCCAGCTAACACCCTTGCGCCAGTTCGTCTTGCGGATTGCCTGCGCATCCTTCTCGTAGACAACACCGGTGACCATAAGAGCCAGCATAAAGACCCACACGTCACCGCCCTTCATGCTCTTCCACCAGCGTCGCTTCACACCAACCTTCCAGAGACTATCAACGCTAGTGCGGGCGCTGTACAAGAAGAGGCCACGGCCGTTCTTTCGCTCGACAAAGGCCCAGAGTCCGGCAAAGAAACCACCGAGGAAAACCCGCTGCGTCGCTAGAACGTGGCGAGGGAGCCATGTCTGGAAGAAGCAAATAGAGGCCCAAGCTGTGGATAGGGCACCGGTTGCGAAGGTTGACATGCGCAGTGCCTTGGTGATGATGCGCTGCAGAGTCGCTAGGGGGTTATGGTAAAGGCTGGAGAATCGAGGGATGACTGTAAGTGCAGAGAAAACTGCAACGAAGAAACGAGCAAATTGTGGGAAGGACTGGAGCCAGAATGTCAGATACGTTCGGGCACAGGATGGGTCTCCTGGGTGTAACGTTGCGCATGATAATGAGGTAATGAGCGGGTGTGCTCGAGATGTCAAAGGCGCGATCGCGCTCAGGCTGGGAGGAAGAACTTCTTTGCCAGGGAACAAAGTAGGAGAAACATAGGCACTACCAACAAGTCAGTAAGAAATCTTCCACTGCGGATTTGTTATACTTACGGCCAGCTGAGGCGTGCCATTTGAGCCAAGCTATCGACAATCTCAGAAGTCTGAGGCCATCTAATACCAGAAGGCCAATCCTGAGGGCGTGGTTGCAGATAACCTGACGAGCTCTTAAATATCAAATCTCCAAAGGGCTGAGGGAAGCAATCCCGATCGAAAACCGCCGCGTGAAGAAGCTGCCCAAAGGCAAGAGGCTGCAGCATCCAACTTCCAAACCACCAAGGTCTCTCCCTCTTGACGCCGTTCTTCTTGCCCCAGATAAGACCATCGGCCTCACAAAAGTTGTAGGCGAATTCCAAAGCACGGAAGATGGTGTAAATGGCGATGGTTACCCGCATCTTTTGAGCTGGGTAGATGCCAAGAGCAAGACCGGCGAACGAGGCACCGATGGCGGGCGCAGATGGCGATGTCAGCATCGCTGCAGTTCGAGGGTTACGGGCGCGGAAGGGCTCGACTTGGGGATCAAGCAGGTGCACGCGCAGTCGGGTAAAGAAGCGGAAGAGGATTCTGTACAGGAGAAGGATGGTGGAAAGAGATATGGATAGTCTCAGGGCTGGAGACTTGTAGAAGGGCTTCTTTTGCCCACTCGTATTGGGTCTGTCAAAGCATGTTAGCCATTTATATCTGGGCCTCATTGTTGAGTTACTCACTCTTCTTTGCCCATCCTCTTGGCCACAGCGTCCCATCCCTTCATGCCCAAAAATGTCATGACAAACACCCTTAGCGCATGGCGAATCGTCCTAGCATTGTAATCATCCCCTCCCTTTGGGGGCTTCAACGCCTTCTCCACGCGGTTCGGGGTGGGCGTCGAGCGACGGAGCACGCGTGAGCGTGAAATAATGTATTTGTGCAGAGCAGCATATTCGTGTGCCGAAATAGTGTAGCGCAACGTGTTGCGAAGAACGGGATCATTTGTAGCACCGGATGATCTAGAAGATCGCGAGCTCGAGGCATCGCTAGAAGACATGGAATAATCCATAACGAGGTTATTTTACAAAAGGAGCGGATATCGTGATGATGTTATTATCGTTGGTTGGAAAGGATCGTGTGTCGGTTGATTCGCGATGGCGTGTGCGCGGTTCCACGAGCTGAGCTCCAGTGGCGCATTCGAGAAACAGCTTCAGACGGCATCAAGTACGTCGAAAAGGACGACAAGAATTGAAAGTTGAGATCTAGACCGATTCAATCACAGCGGAAATGCTGAGGGTCCAGATTGGATACTCTCACATCTGTCGAATGGATGTGGTTGTGATGATGATGATGAGGGAGAGACAGAAACAGGAGGGATCAAGTAACAAGAACCTGGAAATGAGCGAGACGACATAAAGTGGAGATGGGAGACCTCGGCTTGAATCCACCATTAATTATCAAGACCCTGCTAAGACTGTCCCAGTTAATTAAAGTCATGCTCAGTTAGGCCCCTATGGATCAACGGAACAGGGGTTCCCCGCCCTCGGATACGCTGTTTTATTCTCTTGGACGACACCATCACATGAAATTCTCTACTTCTTCGGTCCAGCTAGACAAGCTCAGACCGAAACTAGACCGTTAAAAGCGAACGGCCAAGCTTTACGTCGTCATGGATGCCCTTCACATTCAAGGCATGAATCGTAATCTGGGGTATTATGATTTATCAAACCATTCTCGAACATGCTACCTAAGTAATATCATGCATGTCATCTCTCAAATTGAGAGACACAACGACGCATACTCCATTCGATGCCATAACTACCTTTTTTAACTTCCAATAGTCACTTGTCATTCATCATAACCCTCCTAATCATGTCCCAGACGACTGAGAGTGTATCACCGCTCAAGGTCCTGCCACAAATGTAGAATCATTAAATACTTTTTGTTTCTTCTTTTTTCCTTTCCGTGAGTGCCCGCAATCCCCAAAGTCCCAGTCATTAAAAACATTCCTCGCTTCATAGGCCCCAATGTTGACATGCCCCCCAACGCCGTTCATCAACCAAAAGTCTCTTAAGCGCATCACATCGCCACAAGACAACCCTGCCAAAGGATTCCTCAAGCGTGACTCTTTTTCCGTAATGACAGTATTCAGAACGCACTTGCGTACCAAGGTTCTGATCAGTATGTGTACAGGCACGTAGCTGGCAACAGAGATGATATGATCAATGTCCATAATATCGTCCATCAAATCGAAAAACAAATGCCACATTAAACGAATTGGCTTCAAGGATATGCTGCTTGGGTCATCGGCTGAGAGTTCGTCAGAGGAACCCAAGTCCGGCTGAGAGATGGGCTCTCTGAAGGCCCAAAGGGCAGAATCTCTTCCTGCCAGCCGAGCGCACCCCAGGGACCGATGTAGTTTCGAGGTTCTGGCGTGGAGAGCTGCTTGGAAACGATTTCCCATTGTGGGATCAGACGGTTCTTAACCATCTCCGTAAGCTGGAGTCGACGTCGTTCTCTCTCAACCACCGTGTCTTTGACCGCGTGGAACACCACATCTGCGTTAGCCCAGGCACTTCCTTCTCTGGTTGCAGTTTCAAGCAGCGCCTTAAGCGTTTCGAAAGGGAGATTGAGAAGAATGCGAGAAAGAATAGCATGAAGTGGGGTTCGCTGTTGCTGAGATGAGGCCGAGGCGTCCGAACCTGGCGACATCTTGCCCTCGGTCAAGGAAAGGTCGCCAAACTGGATGCCAGAAATTTGCTGAGAGCGGCGTCCCTTGCCAAGATGAACTGAAGTTCCTCTGGCGATGGGTGGGGGTGAAAGCTTGCGGGTCGTGGCGTTGTTAGCCAGGGTGGCTTGAGGCGGGAGACGAGCGTAGTTCGACGGGTCGGTAACTGAGGTGTCAATCTTGAAGTTAGGGTGAAGGTTATTGGTGATGAAGGAGACAATCTCTCGAAGGATTGCTCGAGATCCATCACCATATTTGAACACGTCGTGGGAACCCTCATCACGATGTCCCTCTAGAGCAAACTCGAGAGCCTTTTCCACCGTCTGCAAGTTCAAGAGCTCAATAGCAAGCTCGCAACCGCGTCGAGTGACGGCATCCCAGCGTAGAAGATGACCAGATGCAGCATACCCAAGGGCGAAATCGAAGCGGTCTGTCAGCGAGCCGCCCTCGGTTGCGGCGTCCTGCTTCAAGCCAGCGGGAGGTGGGGTGAACAAAGGCAATCCATAAAGGCGCTGCACGGCGATGTAGAACGATTCGGACTGAATCCATTTGCTCTCCGTCTCAATAACAAGAGCAGGGAGTTGTGCGACGTCGGAGTTTGATCGAGAAAAGCCCTTTGACATTGCGTTTGCGAGCTCAGAGCTGCGGGAGAACAGAATTCGGTGGCCAGGGATACGGACTGGGGGGACTCTTCTATTTGTGTATTGAAGCTCCAAAACGCAATCAGCGAACTCGGGAGACCCAAACTGTTGCTGGAAGTAGCTAATGAGACCCTCAGCATCGTCCATCGCAGACATCATGGGCGGAGGACCGGCATTCTGCATCATGCGCGGATATTCAGGACCTCCAAACATTCTGCCTGGGTAGTTTGGCGACTGGCTATCCTCTCCCGGGCCGGGAACACCGTTTCGGACTGGACCTGAAGCAAATTGGTTGTAGATGCTGACATCCTCTGGGCCGGATGCCTGTGAGTCATGATAGCTGTGAGGAGTAGGGGGCCCGTAGTTGTTACCAAAAGGCGGAAATGAATCCATCGGTCCATAAGCTATCGGAGGTCTTGCGAAGTTATCGAAAGTAGTCACAGGGACGTGTTCCGCTCCGTATGGCATCATGGGAGGGAATCCGTTGGTACCAGGGGCCATATAGGGAGGTCGACCATCGTGTCCTGGCATACCAGGAGGAGGAGCGATACCCCCAGACAAAGGAGCTGGGGACGAGTTCGTCGAACCATGAAAGGCGCCAAAGTGAGTGCTTCCGTTGCTGGGATGCGGCTGGTGAAGCGGGCCATTGGGCATCAGGGGTCGGGGACCTCGCAGATCGCCGTTCGCAGTTGGTCCTAGAGGTCGGCCAGAAGGTTGGAAAGCAGGAGGCAGTTGGTATCGACCTGGTGGGACAGCGGGAGGAGGACGAGACTTGTTCATCTTGGGTACGTGGCTATTTCCTATATTTGAGTTGTGAGCATTGGGATAGTCTTGATGGTATCGAAGCGCCTCACCAGACTGAGGTTTAGTTTCACCCTTACTCAAGACATCGTTTGACTTTTCGTTCACTTCAGCAGTGGTCTTGTCGGATGCTCGAGCTACAGTTTCAGCCTGGTTCTTGGTGGTGGGCTGATCGGCACGGTCTGAGACCGCAGAATTTTTGTGGATGTTTTTGTTCTCGCTGGTGGTGGGATGCTCGGAGACGGATGCGACTGAAATAGAGTAATCCTGTGTCAGCAAAGTATTCCAAGATTCACACATAGTAAACTTTGAGTACTTTATACGTACCAGAAAGTTTGTGCGAATTGGTCGTTTCTGCAGCATCGTTCTTTGGTTTTGGGAGACTATCCGCCTTGGTCTCGACTCCTTCCTTCTCAGCTTTGGAAGCTGAAGCAGAAACAGGGCTAGAAACCGAGCTAGCTGCAGCGGCAGAAGCTACAGACCCAGCCTTTTTTACCCCAGCAGATGCAGTACCATTCGTGAGCTTCAATTCGGAGGAAGGAGGCGCATCAGGTTCCTGGCTCGCAGTGGAGGCAGCACTAGCCCGAGCAGCGGCAGCGGCCTGGCGCTTCACATAGGGTAGTGGGATAGCCGGGACGGGCTTGGAGGATTGAGCAAGCTTGCTCCCTCCAGGTCGACGAGGCTTCGTGTTGCCATTCTGAGGCTTGCCGTTTTGGGGCGCCATTGCATGGGCGGGATCGTTGACGGTTCGGCGGGGGGAAGTTATCGACGAACAGGGAGGGGAGGTGGGCAATGGCAGTGGCCCAGACCTCAAGTGAGGATTCGGAGGGAGGGAGGCTCTACGGATCTAGAGGAAGAGGCATGGAGAGCAGACGTCGTCGTCGAGGTGACTGATGTGCCCTGCGGTCGAATGTGGGCTCGAGGATAAATCGTTGGCCGTTGATCGGAGGCGAACTGGCGATGCACTAGAAATGAGGGTCAAGGTGCAGCTTGTTTTGTGCGGAGAGCAGGAGCTCAACCAGGAGCAGCAGCTTGTATTGGATGAAAGGTGGGTAGGCTTCAAGAAAGGTGAATTAAGGAATGAGGGCGAAGGCCTTGTATGAGTGCGAGACTGTAGGGGAGAGTAAGGAATTACGCTGTAAGGATTTTGCCAACCTGGGGATGACGATGTCGAGTTTGGTCCAAAGGTGCCGTCTGCTGTGGTTTGCTTCCAACGGCTTCCAAAGATGGAGAACGAGTCGCAAGGTAACAAAAATTGGGGCTTTCGTCACAATTTTTCTTGAAATCTCCCCGCAGGTAAATCCACTAAGGTTTAGGGGCCTAGCAGTAGTGGGCTTAGTGCAGTCAACAATCTCAAGGGCTCTCGGTGGACACTCCCGTCAACCAGCAAACCTACAGCTGGATACAGCCCAGTCATCAACAAAGAGCCCGGCTTCCGATGTCCTTTACCAACATCTTTTGTTTGCATCAATGCTGATAGGCTGAGGCTGGCGTTTGCCTGCACATCTCATCTTGGCTACCTGCGCAAGCTCCGTTTCTAAATGACTTGGAGATTAGCCCCCTTACTTTGAAGCTGAAATCGAAACTCATGGCTTGCATAAAATCTACATGCTGTATTAAATACTGCTATCTGGTCGTCGCTGCTCTAATCCTGCCCGTCGCGAAGCAGGTCTCCAGCAAAGTGAAACATCAAAGTATTTGCTGAACATGCCCTGAACGCCAAAGACGCGAGGGTGCATGGCTTGCTGAACCATATTGCGCCCGCCAGCCCGCTGTGATGAAACAAAAATCCCAAAGAGTGGGTAGAAACATAAACTCCCATTGTATTAGTATATTCTCAAATTACTCGTCGCCGGTGATGATCCTGGCAACAAGAACGTAAAAGAAGATGGCCGCACCAGCAACAAGGAGCTTATTGCGGTATATCCATCCTGTACTCGCATCCCTCTGTTGGTTGACCACATCGACAACGGCTTGTGTTTGATGTCCGCTAGTGCCTGCGATACCTAGTTGAGGACGACAAGGTCCGTTGTTGTCGGCATCGAATCGGCTACCCGTTGCAGGGTCAAGTTTGTTTTTCGTCATCCACGCCCAGTTCTCAAGGTCAACTTCGGGCCATTCTGCTCGGAACTTGGCGCCGCCATCGCCGGCCTTTACGTTGCCCTTATTTGCTGGGTTGCTCTTCGCATTTGAGCCACCACCAGTCGAGTTCCACCAACGCGATCGAGCAGCAAGGTACTTTCGTTCGGCAGCGGTGCTGGAAACGGAACCTGTCGTCATTTCTTCGCTTGTCATGAATGAGAGTAGTCCGATCAGAATGGTGGAAACTTCCCATGCCGGGTTAAAAGATTTTGGGTGGAAATCGGAAATCGAAAGACATAATCGCGTCGAAGGCTGGAATCGACCGGACGGGGTGTGCATGCGAATAGCGGGAGGGGCGAATGGGTAGTTTGGGGGGAACATGAGAGTGCCCCAGTACTGGCCGCCATGGTAAGGAGTATCCTCAGGGCCGGTGATTATATAGTGCCATCTAGTAATACCGTCAGCAAAGTTGACTCGCGACCGAGAGATTTGAATGTGACGTAACATACTCCAGGATGTTGGATTCGGATGGATGTGCAACGATATAAGGAGGAGGGTTCTCAGAGATGGTTTTGTATTCGCGTGTCAACTAGCAAGAATAATCAGTATATCGTATTCTATCAGCAATATTACCCATACGTACACGCTTGGTGGCGGCTTTGCTAGCCATGCTGACGATCGAGAAGCGTTGGGAGATAACAAAGAGAATGGGACAGATTGCGGGTCGCGTGAGTCGAAAGACGTCGAAAGAAGATCTATTTTAAAAAGAAAGATCGTCGCTTACGGAAGAAAGTAAAAAAGAAAGAAGGGAGTGCTTTTCCGAATGCTCCAAACGTTCGATATGCTATGTATGCTGCACAAGTGATTGGGAGACGGAAATCCAGTTGAGATGAACAAGAGAAACCCAGGAAGGACGTATACTAGACGCTGGGGTTCCGCTTAGGATAGTCTTTGTGGCTGTGCATCACATGCCGCTATGACGAAGTTTATCAGGGACCAGGGACGTATCCGTACAGTACAAAGAATGCGAGCGCCACAAAACGATACGAGCCACAGATTGTCAGGGTCGGAGCTCGGGAAGTACGTACCGAATCGTTAATTGGGAGCTGCTGGCCGGGGTCCATGTGGTTCGACACTTTCCAAACGGCATCGTGAGGGCTTGCAAACTAACATCTCGGTTCGTCGGGCTACAAAAATGGCTGCACTTCCTGGCTCGACTGGGGGTCCGGTAAGTATATCTGAATTGAAACTTTGGAGAGGGCAAAATGTCTAACAAGCAATAGGCTATGGACCCTTTCAGCAAGCTTCATTCCGACACCGGTTCTTTGTTGCACGAGGCAGAGTCGAGGCCCGAATTTCAACAAACCCAGGATGAAGTTAAGCAACGGCGTATGGCGAGGGTGGTAAGAATCTGAGACATGTTTGGTTTTTCCCAGATCTGAGCTAATTCCGTTTAGATCGGCGATCAGCAGTTGGCGCCCATGACAGTTAATGAGCTTCGAGTCCATGGTGCGGTCAATACACGAATGGAATTCCTCGACCCCATTTTCCACCCCCTCGTTGCTGACAAGAACAACGAAAACTCGACCGTCGGTGGTGTTGTGAACCATCTTCGTATTGCTAGCCAGAAGCTTGACGGTCTACGTATGTTTTCCTGCTTCCTCACCACAACACCAATCTAACTGGTTTACAGAAATCTTCCAACCTCAACCCGAAGTCTTCCTTACATCCGCACAGCAGACAGATCCTTCCACCTCGCCCACTGATGTGAACGTCGATATCCGAGTCAAGGAGCTTTCTCGATTCAAGCTGCAAACTGGTACCGATGTCGGCAATGGGGAGGGGTCTGCCTACGGTTCGCTGCTATGGCGAAACATGTTTGGTGGTGCTGAGATGTTGGAGTTGAACGCCAAGGCTGGTACTCGTACACGATCGGCATACAGCGCCAACCTAACAGCACCTGTCTTTAGCAATCCCGATATGAGGATATCGTTGGAGGGCTTAGCTTCAGCTGCTGAGAAGCCTTGGGCATCGCACGAGGAAGTTCTTAAAGGTGGAACACTGCGATTCACTTGGCTTAACGAACAGCGCGATCAACAGTCCGTTGAGTACTCGGGCATCTGGCGACAAGTCACTGGTCTGGCCGAGGGTGCCAGTGCAACTGTCCGAGCAGATGCTGGTGACTCCATCAAGAGCGCCATCAAGCACACATTCCGCAGAGAGAGACGTGATAATCCTCAGCTTCCCCAGAGCGGTTATATGGTTCGATCTGGTCTTGAAATTGCTGGTCTCGGTCCTCTCGCTGGTGATGTTGCTTTTTCCAAGGGTGAGATCGAGGTTGGTGGTGCCGTCCCTGTCCCCCTCCCTGGTATCCGTGGACGAACAGGTATCTCCATTGGTGGTGGACTTAGGCTGGGCATGCTTTCCCCTCTGCCCCTCGGATATGATTTCGGTGGCAAGCTTCGCTCCACTCGCATCAACGACCGCTTCCAGCTTGGAGGACCAACTGATGTCCGAGGCTTCAAGCTTGGTGGTCTCGGTCCCCACGATGGTCTCGACTCTGTTGGAGGCGATGTCTTTGCTGCTGGCAGTGTCAACATGCTCCTCCCTGTTCCTTACAAGGGCCCTGACTCCGGTCTACGATTCCAGCTCTTTGCTAATGGTGGACGTCTTGTCGCCATCAAGGACACCAAGAAGTCCTCTAGTGGTGCTTCGACACAAGAACTCACCGGATCGGATGTTCGAAAGGGTCTTGTAAATGCTGTTGGCGAAGTTTTCAACGGTATCCCGAGTGTTGCTGCCGGTGTAGGTCTGGTGTATGCGCACCCTGTTGCGCGATTCGAGCTGAACTTCAGTCTACCATTGGCATTGAGAAAGGGAGAGGCTTCCACCAAGGGACTGCAGGTTGGTGTTGGAATCAACTTCTTGTAAATATAAAAATATAGATATCCTTGTGGCTTGAAATCTCGCTCTAGCAATTCATACCCTGTGTTCTTGGAGTTTCTTGTCCCCACGAATCAACCTTGTCCTCTGTCACGATCAATCGGGCGGCTTCAGCCAACGGCTGTAGGTTGTCTTCTCCAAGAATGGGATTCCCTCATTATGGTAATCACTTACGCCGAACGTTTGAATGTGTTTGGTTTCTTGTTGGCCGTGGATAGAAATGACAGTATATCTTTATGACCGTAGTCACACATTCACTGGCGTCCCCTCGCACCTTCTCATAGTCTTGGAGAAAAGTTCAACGAGATACAGCCTATCGCGATAGTGCTTGTTCTTTTATACAAGCATTAGTGAATGCTTATTGGTTTCTGAAGTAATTACTAGCATTGCTTTCGGGGGAAACAGTGCTCGCTCTAGGTTAGGTGAATACACGACGGCCATCTGAGCGTACATAGTACATAAGTGCAATGTGGACATAAACAGATAACCCTTAGGGATTCAGATCCATTAATCACAAAAAGTAGGAGAGTAGGTAGTGTATGGCAGAGGGTTTGGGTTCGGATTCCAAGAAGGTTGAGGGTCTGGGGAAACTCACCACTGCACCACTTGGTACTACACTACCTATCGTCCGACGATATTGTAAGTTATCTCAAAATATGAAAGGGGGAATAGGCGGCAAGACATGCTATTTCCTCAAAGAACCACACAATACGGGTATGCTGTCTCTTGTTTACTGATATCAACGAACGGACAGCATCGTATGGCATCGTCAGGATGCTCTTTGATACAAGGTCAGAATATATGCAGATAGCATAGAAATTATGAAGGACAGAGGCTCTATTTGCCAATCTTCTGTAGAAGAAGAGTTACAGCTTACAGTTCTTAGAAGAAAGTCTCTTTCAACCACTCGAAGTCGTGGATGGGCGAGTAAATTCTACCACTCTTCAACAATGGTGTATATGGCAATACTGTCGTATGAAGGCCAAGACTCGTTTTGCAATATCTCCGAATCCCGCATTGGTACACCATCAGAATGAGGCCTTGCTATCAACGATTCAGTTACAAATATCATACTCCGCAATAGAGTTATTCAAGCTTTAATTGTCCCGTGTCTATCCCCGAAAGTCGCCGTGCTGCGGGGCCCGGACCGGAGACTTTCAGCGGAAGAGAGCCAACAACATCCGGGAGAATGCAGAGCGAGCGGCCGCTTCCAACAGAAAACGCCATACACCCTGGTGGAATTCGAGCTAAAAAGTGCAAACACAGCCTATCACCAACAACAAACTGCGGTCAGCAACCGAAAGCTAGCGGAGACAAAGAAGCACAGTATCCGGTCAGCTTGATCCCTGTATACGTGGGCGAGTAAGACGGACAGTCGGAGAGATATAACGACACGCAAGCATGATTGAACAACGCTCATTTAGCTACTCTAGTGTTCTGATATATTGAGCTTAATTAGAAGTATAGTTCTGGTTTTTGAACCGGCGGACTTTGATGCGGAGCGGGCCTCGTCTATGATCGCCAATGCCCTTGTCGACCATGCACAAAGGGGCTAGGTAGGGGACAGAGACGTTGAGTGCTGCGGGGACCCTGAGATGAGCTGTAAGATTGGAGGGGTCTTTTTTCCCTTTGCGAGTACGTATCCTATTCGCAAAAATCGCGTTCGCATTCGTGGCGTAAGGAACCCTGTTTGTATGTAATTGGAGGTGCGGAATTAGCATTCCACGCAGTTTTGGATCTCGCGTAATATTTATGGTGAGTGAGGAAGACAAGAAGTAAGGGATAAACTGGTATACTTTGTGATAAACATGTAGCAACGATCTAGAAGACATTTAGTACCCAAAGGTATCTTGACTTTATCTCATCGTGACATTGGATGCACGGGAGAACAAAGGGTTTCGGGATCGCCAATCATTACCGCCAAGGTAACAATCAACAGTAGCCTGATCTAATCTCGATTGTCCCGATCGAATGGCAAACAATTTTGTGCAAGGTGTTGTATCAGGTTTTATTATGGCATCTGCATACCTCATTGAAGAGAGATATGGCGAAAGTTCAAAGCAAGATGCTGTCAAACATAGATGCATAAATTGGCTCAATCTGACTCACGACTTGCAGACTGCACATGAGAAGCCAGAGGTGTATCTTGTCTTGTACACAGTAGATCTCATTGATCTTGATACCAGTCTTGCATCACCATGGATCGGATCCACCTCTATAAAGTATCAAAGCGAAGAATTCTAGACCAATTGCCACTGGCAACAATTAAAATGGAAATAAGAGGTGCTTCCTGCTAGCGGGCCGGGTTCACGGACGGACGGGTTGTCGGGTCGTTGGAAGACTCCGATGAGTAACTAATTTGGGGCGTGTATCCACCAAAACATCAACCGTACGGAAGGACTCTAGACAAACGAGCCTATTGCAACAGTCAGAGAACGAGGATTCATATGAGAGTTTTAGAGCAATTTTTATGCTGACGGCCAAGCTTTTATCAACACCTGTCGGATCTCTTTTCAGCTTAAAGCAAGGATAATGGAAACGGAGTGAGACTGTCAACACCAAATACTGTAAGCTGGCCAATCAAAGACTATCGTTGCATCTTGCCGGGGAGATTATCCTCCCGATGCAGTCTATGATTGGTGGGCGGGACGGGTTTTTAGAAGGGCCCGAATAGGGTATACGCGTTTTCGCTTTTGACTTTTGACATTGTGAAGGAACGAGGAGTCATATGTGGAGGGAAGCGGAGAATGATTATCTTTAAAGGAAGAATAGGAGACATTAAATGTCATCTTGCATTGCGTAGAAATATGTAGTCCGATTCAAGATCTTTAAAAGGTGTCCAGGTACATCCCAGGTACCCAGAATAATTAAAGTTGGAATGCAGAGACGCCGTTTGAATTGGCCAGGCGTGCTAGTTCCAGCATGTACGACTACATACATGGATATTGCTTGTCTGTAAGGATACCTTTCCATTAAAGTATTCATCTGGCTGATGTGAGCCACAACAACAACAATCAGCATTTAACTTGTAGCCTTACTTGTACATACAATAACATCTAGGGGTACCTATATAGTTACCAATTCTGAGGTCCTCCCGTTGCGGACTTGGGATTTAGTGGGGGCATGGATGCAGTTCATTCCCGGGATCCCTCGCTTATTAGTCCAGGAGTGTCGGGGGGTTGAAGGTACCCGTTATCCGCTTTTGTCTCGTTTTTGCTCTTTGCTCATATTTTCTCACACTCCTTGTCGGGTCGGGTTCTTGTAAGCATGCGAAAATGCCAATACCGGGGAGTTATGGAGTAGCAGGGGTGGGAAGGCGTTGCGGAGTTTGTAGGCATCATGGTCAAAACATCATTTTGGATGATCGTCTGCCATGGTAGGCCTAAATCAGGGACAAGGTGGCTGTGAATATTTTGAGTCAGTTGGTGTTTGGGAGAGGCGGAATTCATTGAGTACCATCCATAGTAAATAAAGCACCGATGATGTAGATATAACAGTTCGCCATGCCTCTAGGAGCGGCCGCCCTCACTACATGTTTGACACTGACAGCAAAGAATAGTCTGCAGCCACATCCGCTTGCACTTCCAAAAGACACGCTAGAATTTAGCTGGGCCCATCACCCTTGTCGTCTATAATTCACTTTACGGGTTAGCGCTAGACCCACGCGAGTTTATCTCCATCTGTTTTATGTACCTTGAACTGTGGATGACGACCTGAGGGACGGACGGGACCTCAATCTGTTTTTACATATTCCCCTTACCTCCCTCCTCGTTTTGACTCTGCTTCTCTTCTTACACGTCTTGTCTTTTAGGATTTTCAAATCCTTCATGGTCGGCTGTCTTTTCTCTGTCGATCATTAGCAGCACTTTTAATAACCCCCATTCTTGTTTCGTTTTATTTAATCTTGGATGTTATTGTCTTTAATCACATACGACAATTACACCCATAACTAACACTACCGACTCAACCTTAAAAAAACCGATTTTCGCTATCGCATTCGGAAACAGCGCGGCAACAGATTCTCTACTGGGTTATCACCACCCAAACACCGAGACTCAATTGCGAGATCTCTTTTTTCAGTAGATTCCGCCGTCACAACTCACAATGTCGGCTCCTTTCTACGGGATCAACGCTAACAACGACGCCACTGCTGCAAGGCAGGGTGCTCCTGGCGCTGGTTCAGTGGGCAATAATGTGCCGCTCGCCGATCAGCACGATGATACCACCGATGAAGCGATTAACGAGAAACCGACCTCATCACCCGCCGACACTCTTGGTAAGGGTGATGACGAGGATGATTCAGAGATGGAGCGAAGAACTTCCATCGTCCAGGCCCTTGCGCGCTCTTATTCTCACGCCTCTGCCTCTCACCCCACCGGGCAGAACCCTTTCAAGGCCGGAGATGATTCACCCTTGAACCCAAATTCTCCCAACTTTAACGCTCGCGAATGGGCAAAGTCTGTTGTCGAGCTGGTGCGCCAGAATGGCAACGGTTTCCGATCCGCTGGTGTTTGCTACCAGAACCTCAACGTTTACGGTTACGGTGGCGCCAGTGACTACCAGGCCGATGTTGGTAATGTGTGGCTAGGTCTTGAGGATGTCGTCGGCCGAATCACTGGCAGAAGCCGACAGCGCATCGATATCCTGCGCAACTTTGACGGTGTTGTCCACGCTGGTGAAATGCTTGTCGTTCTTGGACCTCCCGGTGCCGGTTGCTCTACTACGCTCAAGACCATCGCTGGTGAGCTCAACGGTATTTACGTTGATGAGGGTTCTTACTTCAACTACCAGGGTAAGTGAAGTCGCAGAAAGTCGTGTTTTGGTTTCACGAAACTCGATCGTGGTTGCAATTGAGCAACGCGGGACTGTTTCGTGTGGAACACGCCTTTTCTGTACTTACATGCGCCTCAGAATCAGTATCACTAATGCATCACAGGTTTGTCCGCCAAGGAGATGCACTCTCATCACCGTGGTGAAGCTATCTACACCGCCGAAATCGACGTTCATTTCCCCATGTTGTCCGTCGGTGATACCCTCACCTTCGCCGCCCGCGCCCGACAGCCCCGCGAGCTCCCTGGGGGCTTGAACAGGAACGACTTTGCCGATCATCTCCGAGATGTTGTCATGGCCATGTTTGGTATTTCTCACACAGTCAACACTCGAGTCGGCAACGAGTACATCCGTGGTGTCTCTGGTGGTGAGCGCAAGCGTGTTACCATTTCCGAGGCTGCCCTCTCTGGAGCTCCCCTGCAGTGCTGGGATAACTCTACCCGTGGTCTCGACTCTGCCAACGCCATCGAATTCTGCAAAACCCTCCGTCTGCAAACCGAGCTTTTCAACAACACCGCTATCGTTTCTATTTACCAGTCGCCTCAAAGCGCCTACGACCTGTTTGACAAGGCGACCGTCATCTATGAGGGCCGACAAATCTTCTTTGGCCGTGCCGATGCTGCCAAGCAATACTTTGTCAACCTTGGTTTTGAGTGCCCTGCTCGCCAGACTACTCCTGATTTCCTCACCTCCATGACTGCTCCTAACGAGCGAATCGTGCGAGAAGGTTTCAAGGGCAAGGTTCCCCGAACCCCTGATGAGTTTGCGACTGCCTGGAAGAACAGCGCTGAGTATGCCGCTCTGCAAGTTGAGATTGAGAACTACAAGGTTGCTCATCCCATCAATGGTCCTGACGCCGAGGCTTTCCGCGCCTCCAAGCAGGCTCAGCAGGCTAAGCGTCAGCGCCTCAAGTCTCCCTACACCCTTTCCTACATGCAGCAGATTCAGCTCTGTCTCTGGCGTGGATGGCTGCGACTCAAGGGTGACCCTGGTATCACAGTCGGCTCTCTTATTGGTAACTTTGCTATGGCTCTTATTATCGGCTCCGTCTTTTACAACCTGCCTGAGACTTCAGATAGTTTCTTCCAGCGTGGTGCTCTCCTGTTCTTTGCTGTTTTGATGAACGCTTTCGCTAGTGCTCTCGAGGTAAGCTCTCACAACTCGGGCCTAACGACAATGCTAACCGTGATTAGATTTTGGCCCTGTACGCGCAACGTCCGATTGTGGAAAAACACAGTCGTTATGCTCTTTATCATCCGTCGGCTGAAGCCATCGCCTCCATGCTTTGTGATCTGCCGTACAAAGTCTCCAATGCGATCGTCTTCAACCTTACGCTTTATTTCATGACAAACCTGAAACGGGAACCGGGAGCCTTCTTCTTTTTCCTTCTGATGTCTTTTGAGGTCGTTTTGGTCATGTCCATGATCTTCCGTACCATCGCCTCTGCTACTCGCAGTCTCTTCCAGGCTCTCGTCCCCGCCGCCATTCTGATTCTGGATCTTGTCATCTTTACTGGTTTCGTCATTCCTAAGCGTTACATGCTCGGATGGTGCAAGTGGCTTTACTATATCGACCCCATTGCCTATGCTTTCGAGTCTGTTGTTGTCAACGAGTTCCACAACCGAGACTACGAGTGCAACCAGTTCATCCCCAACCCTCAGATCGCCGGATACGCCAACGTGCCTCAGGACAGCCGTGTCTGCAGCGCTGTAGGTGCTGAGCCTGGAAGATCGGCTGTCAATGGTGACCGCTACGCTGAGTTGCAATTTGGCTACAAGTGGGAGAACCGCTGGCGCAACTTTGGTATAGTCATTGCTTGGATCGTTCTCTTCACCATCACCTACATGACTGCTGCCGAACTTGTTTCTGAGAAGAAGTCCAAGGGTGAGGTTCTGGTCTACCGACGTGGTCACAAGCCTGCCGCTGTTGCCAACGCTGAGAAGAAGCACAGCGATCCTGAGGCTGCCATGGCTCACATTGGTCCTATGGTCACTGCCGAGCGCACCCGAAGCCGAGCTAGCGGAACCAAACAGGCTGGTGGTATGCTCCAGGAGCAGACCTCTGTTTTCCAGTGGCACGATGTCTGCTATGAGGTCAAGATCAAGGATGAGACTCGCCGTATTTTGGATCACGTTGACGGTTGGGTCAAGCCTGGTACTCTGACTGCTCTTATGGGTGTGTCTGGTGCTGGTAAAACCACTCTTCTGGATTGTTTGGCCGACCGTACTTCTATGGGTGTTATCACCGGCGAGATGTTGGTTGACGGTAACCCTCGAGACATGTCCTTCCAGCGCAAGACCGGTTATGTTCAGCAACAGGATCTGCATCTTCAGACTTCAACTGTCCGAGAAGCCCTCAACTTCAGTGCCCTCCTCCGTCAGCCCGCCCACGTCCCCAAGCAGGAGAAGCTCGACTATGTGGAACAGGTCATCAAGCTGCTCGATATGGAAGAATATGCCGACGCTGTTGTTGGTGTTCCTGGTGAAGGTCTCAACGTCGAGCAACGTAAGCGTCTTACCATCGGTGTCGAACTTGCTGCCAAGCCTCCCCTACTGCTCTTCGTTGACGAGCCTACCTCTGGTCTTGACTCTCAAACCTCCTGGGCTATTCTGGATCTTCTTGAGAAGTTGACAAACGCCGGCCAAGCCATTCTCTGCACTATTCATCAGCCCTCTGCCATGTTGTTCCAGCGCTTTGACCGACTTCTCTTCCTGGCAAAGGGTGGTAAGACTGTCTACTTTGGTGATATCGGCGAGAACTCCCACACCATGACCAGCTACTTCGAACGTCACAGTGGTCTCACCTGTCCTCCTGAAGCCAACCCTGCCGAGTGGATGTTGGAAGTTATTGGCGCTGCTCCCGGATCTCACACCGAACTCGATTGGTTCCAAACCTGGCGCGAAAGTTCCGAGTATCAGGAGGTCCAGGCCGAACTTGAGCGTATCAAGCAAGAGAAGCAGGGAGTCGAGGACACCGACGTTGACGACGGTAGCTATCGCGAATTCGCCGCTCCCTTCATGGTTCAGCTCAAGGAGGTTCTCTTCCGCGTGTTCCAGCAGTACTGGCGTACTCCCGTTTACATCTACTCCAAGGCAGCCCTTTGCTCTCTCGTCGCCCTCTTCATCGGTTTTGTTTTCTTCAGGGCTCCCAACACTATCCAGGGTCTTCAGAACCAAATGTTTGCTATTTTTAACTTGCTCACTATTTTTGGTCAATTGGTCCAACAGTCCATGCCTCAATTCGTCATTCAACGGTCTTTGTATGAGGTCCGCGAGCGTCCTTCCAAGGTCTACTCTTGGAAGATTTTTATGCTGGCGCAACTCATTGTCGAGCTTCCTTGGAATAGTTTGATGGCCGTCATCATGTTTGTTGGTTGGTACTATCCTGTCGGCCTTTACCAGAACGCTTCCGCCGCCGGCCAAACCACCGAACGCGGTGCACTTATGTTCCTACTGCTATTGGCCTTCCTAATTTTCACTGCAACTTTTTCCACTATGATTATTGCTGGATTTGAAACAGCCGAGGGTGGAGCCAATGTCGCCAATTTGCTCTTTATGCTTTGCCTGATCTTCTGTGGTGTCCTCGCCACCGAAGATTCACTCCCTGGCTTCTGGATCTTTGTAAGTAACATCAACCCTTCTTCATGAATCCTGCTAACAAACGGAAGATGTTTAGGGTCTCGCCGTTTTCTTATATCGTAGGAGGCATGTTGGCGACCGGTGTAGCGAATACGGTTGTTACCTGTGCCAGCAACGAACTTGTACCCATCAACCCACCCAACGGCTCGACCTGCACAGAGTATATGGGCGATTACATCAAGATTGCAGGCGGCTACTTCGTCGATCCCGATGCCACAGAAAACTGCCAGTTCTGCACTATCTCTGAGACCAACACTTACCTTGCCGGCGTCAACGTCAGCTACGACGACCGCTGGCGCAACTTTGGCCTTATCTGGATCTACATCGTCTTCAACATGGTTGCCGCGCTCTTCATCTACTGGCTTGCGCGCATGCCCAAGAAGACCTTGAAGAAGAAGGAGACTAAGAAGGCTCAGAAGGCCTAGACGAAAACAACAAGAAAAGATTGATCTTGTACTGTGTATGAGATGAAGAAAATGATTCGATACGAGTTGGAATTTTGTTTTTTTATACCTATTCTAGATTGGCGAGATGTTCTCGTGAGATGAGTGAGCCTTTTTATCATAGACGGCATGCAGCAGATGCTATGCCCCCCATGTACATATGACCTTTTTCACATTACTAGACACTGTAATACGACGGAGAGATGCAGGACGGTGAAGGAATACCCACCCCTTTCAATGAAAAGAATTTCTTATTTTAAAACTTGGACTTTATGTGTGACTTGGCTGTGGTGAATGAGTGGGTATGCACGAGTTGAGACAAACATTTAGAGTGGAACACCATTCAATTGCAGTAGCTACTGTTACACTGTAGGCAACAAGCAGCCAGGTATTTTAGATATCAGAAAGTAATGATAAGAAAATTTATCCACCCAATTGCGCCATCCAAATGATATACTGCCACCGGCTCTTGGTTCTCCGATGCAACATTTGTACGCCAAGTCATACGCCAGAGTTTTCCCATGCTTCGTGTGTTTTATATTGTGGTGTATCGTGAAATCGTTAGTATTTTGGTAGTGGAGGCCGTAACCGCTGCGCCGCATCGTCCTTGTCTCGGGCTGAGTTTGAAGTCCGGTGATCCAAGTTTACATGCCGCCGTTTGTTCATGTTGAGGTTGGGTTGAGCGGTTTACGAGCGTGTATGTTGTAATAGGGGAAGTAAGTATGGAACCTGGGCAGTCCATTGACTTCTTCCATCAACGACTTGCGAACTTCGACGAGAAACATTTCGATCTGGATCAATGTCCAGCCCAGGCCATCGCGAAAGGGACGTCGAGATAGACCGACAAGACCCCACATTACGGCGTCGCGCATGACATGGCCGCACTCTTGAAGTCGAGGCTTCTTTGCCCATGGGCCTACAGGACATTTGTAGCTTTTGGTAGTAATGTCTTCGAAACCCGCCTGCGTAAGTTCACCGTGGACGTAGTCAATGCCGTGGATGTCGGTGCCAAGAGCGGCCATGCCTTCTTTGAGATACCTGCAAAAATCGCGCCAGGCATAGGGTCCGTCGCATGAGTTGTCGTCGCAGGCGGCTATATAAAGAAATTCTTGTACTTCGACATAGCCTCCGGGTTTTAGGTGTCTGTTTGGAATTAGCTTACGGTTCAAGAAGAGCGCGATTGGCTGACATACTTCCAGATTCGATCCCAGAGCTGTTCTCGGTCCTTTATGGAGTGAAGAGTATGGCGAATGTGGATATAATCAAACGAGTCCTCGGAATATGTCCAACCAGCTTCATGCTCGATGTCGTCAACAAAGAAAAGGGCATTTTCGGGAACCCAATCTGGCTGTATAGGCGAGAGATCCATGCCATGGAATTGCGAGTTTGGGTAGTTATCGGCAACTGTGAGATGTCAGTTAGATATGTTTCTCGGCCGAATTCGTGTTTCAGAGTTGTCTCGGAAAGCCTTACGATCGATGCACCATCTACCAATTCCTGTACCTAGGTCAAGCACCTCGGCACCCTTTTCCAAGATGCGGTCAATTGGCGCAAAGAACAGCCTATCATCGCACAAGTGCACAGTCAAGTTATGCTTAAGCTCTTCACGGTCTTGTTCGGCCTCGTCGTTGGGGAAAAGATATTTCCTAGATAAGCATATTAGCGAATGCATCATGTTAAGATCCAACGATAAATGTATACCCGTTCCTATAGCTGTGATATCTGAGACCGCCATCGACGATATGTTGCCGTATGCTGTCGGTCAAGCTGCGAGTCTCGTCGAGATCGTCGGTCGCATACTCGCCGCGCTCAATGCTTTGTATCACAGCCGCTTCGTGGGTGGATCCGACAGTGAGCGGAGAGACGACAGAAGATACCGGCGATGGAGGAACCATTTGATGACGAGATATGTTTTTGTTGTTATAATCTGTATTGTGGGATGTAGTCGGACGAGAATTGGTGTTTTTCTGTGACTTTGGAGATTCGTCGGGTTGGCGGTTAAGCGAGTTCGGCGGAGAGTTCATTGTAACGGAGTGTAGAAGCGCTGGGAATATGCGCGCATACCACGGTGAGTATGTTCGATATTTGATGTGAGAAAAGAGAAGTTGTTGTTCAGAGTTGGAAACCGAGGTAGAATAAAGTTTGAAAGTTGTAGGTGCCGAGCGGGAAGGAGATGCGCTAGACAGGTACAGTACAGATGGGCAGTTCAGGTACGGAAAGAAAGGCGCTGTGGTCGCTGGTTGTTCAATGCCTGACGTCACGACGCCAATAGCGATGTGGGCTTTATAAAATAATAATGATTGAGACAATTTGTTCAGATGAATGCAGGTGTGTTGGGAGGTGAGTGTAAAATCAGAGGTTAATGAACAGTCGGGGTTGAAGAAGGGTGGAAGCTTGATAAACGAAAGGGTCCAGGATGAACTGGGTGGTACAGTGCAGGCAGTTTAATAAAATAAGAAAGAAACGGTAAGACCGAGAGCAAAGCAAGCAGAGCAAACAGCTAGGTTGAATTGGGAACTCCAAACGGAACTACGATACTGTTAGTACATAATGGGTATAGAAGCTATCAAGAAAAAAGAGGGGAGAAATATGCAGGCATGGCGGCCTGGGTTGATTATTAAGTAAAATATATAGTTAGTTATACTATCCGTAGGTAAGAAATAAATACGGAATGTGATAAACTTGACTCGAAAGAATACCTCGGCTTGGTAATATCAGCTACCTATTATCATCCATCACTATATGATATATGATGCATTGGCAATAAGATATGCGCTGTAATGGATGTCATGGACCTATACCGACACTCTGGAAAAATGCCAAATTGTGGCTTACTCTGCCCCGGATGGGCCCAGTCCCAGGCTGTTGGTACGCATTTTCATTGCCGCAGCAAGGATGTCATGTTATCAACCAACCGAACAAGGCACTCATCATGCAGTCTTGTTTGGGAGTCACACTTTGAGTCTGTGGGTCGGGAGGGTTACAGTTACACTGTATTATAGGAGTTTCTTTCGGGTAGAAAAAAAATTAAAAGACGCTCCAGCTACAGTACCACCAAGCTGCCCGGGCCTTTTTGAGGTTATCTAGACACGGGCTCCAGTACTTAGACTAGCTTCCTTACTAACGAAGCGGAAACGAGAAATAGGCTCAAGATATTTGCAATAAGAAAAAAGGTTCTCGGTCGTATTATAAACTCTTTCAAGCGAATCATGATCCTTGGGCTTGAGCCGTTATCCCACCTTTAGAATGCCGCAACCATCCATCCCATCCCGCATCAAATAAAAACCTCCAATCACAAGGGGCCAACAAGTTTTGTGTGCCGAAAAAGAACGTTGCTTTTTCTAGAAGCAACGCAAACCGCGTCAACTGTAAAATGCCTAGCAGGCCATGTGTCTGGATTGAGATGGTCCCATATCAGTCTGTGCTCTGGAAAGACCTTCTGTAATGGATGGCCTCATATTTCCTGCAGACTTGCAACCACTCTGCAACGCTGCAGGCCTTGGCGTTCCCTCGTGTCGGTACGAACCAAGCGCAGCTACACACGACAGACTCTTGAGGTTTCTAGAAATTGAGATCTGACATGACATATTTGAAAGAACCAGGCTCCACGCCATTACCACCTCGGTCTGTCTTTTTGCCCCTCTCGGTCTTATAGACGAGCAACACTTGGACCATGGACCCTGAATTTAATCCGGCAGGGGTATCCAAGCGTTCGTCTTTGCTTCTGTATGCTCTTTGCAAAATCCTGATTCGGGTTAATATTGACGCTTCCCATCCATCACAAAGAAAATGATGCCATGCTGCAAGTCATTGTGTCGTTGCTGACATCAGACCCCAGATTGATCTTGTGCATACGTACTGTAGCTACTCCCGATACTGAGCTGAAAAAATGCACCAGTTCACACAGCAAGATAAGCAAGCTTGGGGTTAAGAAAATAGAAAGTCCAAGCGCGAGTCTTGCTTGAGTGGTATAATATGACTAAATCATCTTGTCTCTTAGGTAAGTGATATCAAGTTTTTTGCAAACCCAAGACATTGAAATGGATAGTCTTGCTTTGACCTTTATCTTCTCAGCATGAGCACGGACTTCTTTGCGATCAATGGTTGGATTTCTCGGCCGATACAAATGTCCATAACCTGTATCGTCGGGATCCACATTACCTTTTAACCACGACCCTGCTTCCGCCAGGTAGGACAGGCACTCTTTGGGAAATGAAGGACTTTGATGGAAACACCATAGGCTGTTCTTCTGAGTACACCAATTTTCACATTGCTATCCGTGGCTGACGTGACTAGAAGTGTACTTATGGTTACGCATAAGCTTGATTTCATATATCATGCGAGAAGGGCCCCTTGCATACTTGCAGTATTGCGTCTGCAGGGAGCCCACTGCAAGCCTCAATACATATTGCTTCTGCAATGGTTGAGACAAACCTGCAGGTAAGCAATAAACATGGTAAGCAAAAGCAAGCAAAATAAAAGGAGATCAAGAAACGCAAGCAAACATATCACAGATCACAGGCAAAGTATAGGGAGGATGAGAGTTAAAAGTCATAAGCCATATTAAAAGCCGAAATTCTAGTAATTTCTAATCGCCAAAAAAGTAATCACCATCGAAAATGGGACCAAAAACAAAGTCTAATCTATCAAGTACAGATATCCCAGACCTGGAATCTAACCCAAAGTTGAAGCCGACTGGTGTAAGAATGAACCAAGAACGTTAACGTTACACATGTGCGTGCATTTTCGCCTCTTGCTGCCTCTGAGGGGAGCAAGCCAAAAAAGAGACGTGATTGAGAATGCTAAACCGTGCCAATGGGCAATACCGCCATCGACATCATCGTGATGAAAAAATGGGGGTCAAGCTTGAATTGAAGAAGGGACGCTTTACAGGATGAAAACGAAGCCGGCAATGATAGCGGCAACACCAGCAAAGGTCTGCTTGGCAGCACCAGCGATGACGGGAGGGTGCTCAGGAGTCTGAGGCTTGGAGTTGGAGCCAGTCTCAGCAGGAGGAGCGGGGTGCTCAGGAGCAGGAGGAGCAGGGTGCTCAGGCTTAGGAGCAGGAGGAGCAGGGTGCTCAGGCTCAACGGGGTGGGTAGGCTTGGGAGCAGGCTTGCCCTCAGTGTAGATGGGGTGAGTGGGCTTGACAGGAGGCTTGGGCTCACTGTAGATGGGGTGAGTGGGCTTGACAGGAGGCTTGGGCTCACTGTAGATGGGGTGGGTAGGCTTGACAGGAGGCTTGGGCACAGTGTAGATGGGGTGAGTGGGCTTGACAGGAGGGTGGACAGGAGGCTCAGGGTGGACGGGAGGGTGGACAGGCTCACACTCGCCGTGAGAGCACTTCTCGTAGCTGTAGCAGTCGTCCTTGCAGTCGTCGAAGTAGTATCGGTCCTCGTCGACGTCGCAGACGAACTTCTTGGCGTAGTCGATGGAGTAGTGCTGGTCGCGCTCGCAGTGAGATCCGTAGCAGACAATGCGCTGGTTGCACTCCTCCTCCTTGTAGTCGGAGTAGTGGCACTTTCCGCTGTTGCAGATCTTGAGCAGGTGCCAGGTGTCGTCGTAGCACTGCTCGGGAGCGCAGAGACCGTCGTGGCAGACAATCTGCCACTTGGTGCAGGTTGGGCAGTGAACCTGAGGAGCACAGTAGTTACCGTAGCAGATGATGATGACGTCGGTGGGGACAACGACGATCTCCTTTGTGACAGTGGCAGTGGAAGTGGTACCGTCCTCGGTGAAGGTGACGGTGGCAGTGGTGGTGACAGCGGGGAGGGTCTCGGTGATGAAGTCGGTGTTGATGACGGTGTCAGTCTCACCAGGGTTCACGCCGATGGCGACGTAGATGGAGAGAAGGACGTTGACACCGACTTGTCGGCGCATGAGAGCATTGCCAGAAAGACCACCACAGTTCTCGTTATCATTGCCAGGGCAGACGATGTCACACTGGTCAGTGCCAACGGCAGGAGAGGTGTTGAGGTCAAGCACGCTACCACAGTAGCAGGTATTGTCGTAAAGACCGAAGAAGTTGGAACCCAGACAAGCGTCACCACAGGTTTCAGCGTCGTTGTCCTCGTTGGAGTAGGCCTGAACGAAGCCAGGGAAGCCGTTCTCGGAAGAGAAGCAGCCGAGGAAGTTGAAGCCGTCAGGGTTGCCAATGCCACCAGTAGCGGCGGTGGTGGTCTCACCAGCAGTGTCAGTGGTAGCAGTGCCAGTCTCGAAGCCCTCGGTGGTGGTGTTGGCGAAGCGGGTTGTGGTGAACTGAGCAGCGGCCACATTGCCCAGGGCAAGGGCGAGGATCTCGGTGTAACGCATCTTGTTGATGGTTGATTCTTATGAGCGAATGACTGGGGGGGTAACGACTGGAAACAGCTCTCGGAAGAGGAAGCGAAGGGATCGAGGGTGTTTGAATTGCTTGATGCTGAGAAAAGAGAAATTGTTGTTTGGCCGGAATCAAGCCCTCTCTTTATACAAGATTCGGTCACATACTGAGAGGCTGAAATTGTATGGTCTCCCTTTGGGAATCACAGGCCAAGTCCGCACCGATAGTCCTAGTGTCCTCTGCTCGACGAATGCATCGAGCCTAACGAGAGCAGAGTCGAGTGTGCCGTGACTGTTGAGACATGGCGTTGTGGTCTAACAAGCAAAGAATGTAGTGCCCCTGACTTGACATGTCTCACTCCATCGAGGGAGGTCGTTGGTATTGGCTGTTGGCCTCTGGGTGCTGCCGAAAATCCCCGCCGCTCGAGGAGCTGCACATGCTACTTCTCGCATACTAAGATTACTCTAAATTCCAGATTAGCATTCATGTATTGAGATAGCGCCGATCTCACGAGATGATTGAGGAGCCTTTGAGTCGTCGAGAGGGAGCCGCCAACTGTCTACTGAGACACTATCCGCCAAGGTTTTTCGGTCCTCGGCTGCTTGGCAGATTCTTGTTGAGCATCCCTCAATGGAGATGGATTGTAGTTTTCTCCTTTCAACATGCCGAATCGGGAGTACAATTCCTCTAGGTGCCTGTCTTTGTCTCTGAAAGATAACGAGCGGTGTACCGGCATATCAATCTGGTAGCCAAGAGAATGATCTCTCTGCATGCGCCGCTAACATTCCTGAATGCGTATGTTAGAGACATCTGCCAGAAGTCCCTCACCGTTGATATCTTTACACATGCCCGGAGCGTTTAATCTTATCCAGCGGGGAATGTACGTCATTGGTCACCAGGAAACAGCAGACGGTTCTGGGGCTGTTTCATGGCTTCGACGACAGCCTTGATGGCCCTGACTATACTCACTTGAGTATGATTATCTTTTGCACTTGCAGCAGTTTACCACTTGAGGTGAACGGTAAAGATCGGCGATTGTTTGAGACGGCTGTCGATTCCCCCCTCCCTTGTACTGGACGAAAGCATTCTTTAGTCTAATCCGGGGAATATGGGATCCGGTAGCCTTGATGCATATCTCGAACAGAGCCATAGCATTTTCGGGCAAGTCTTGCTTATCGCATCACAGAGACGAGACAGAACTGTACAGCGCATCGTCACAAGCCAAAAGGCTAGGACGTGATCCACACGCGAGGGAGATTGCGGTCATGGAAAGAGAAAGAAAGGTTGGTCCTACGCAGGGAGAAGCTGAAAGCTGGATGAGACACTGAGACAGCAAAGGCCAATAGCTCCAAGATGGTTTTATGCGGGCCGCAGGTTTTTGCGGGGACTGTCGCCATAGCCCGAGGCTCCGAGCTCCAGGGGTTCAATATGGGTCTCGATCTCGGTGCAGGGTAGTTTCCAGCTCAAAAACGACAGGAACCTCACGATGTTCTGTAGGTAATACCTATCAAATGCCCTTAACATCACTAAAGACTGTAATCTCTCTTGAAAACTGAGATGAAAAGAAGTACTCCAGCACATTCTACGACGCCACTGAATATACAGCGTGGCTGATATTGAACATGCGACAGTTCAGGCTTGTTGTGCCGTGTCTTGAAAGCATAATTCACCGCTGGAACTTGGGTATCAATCAACGTACAAATCTCTGGTATTGTTACTCATTGAATAATATCATTACATTAGTCGACAAATTATTGTTAGATCCGACATATCGGACAGTCGTCAACTCCACTATAGCTCCATAAATCCTAAAGAAGTGTCAGATATTTGACATATCATGCAGATAGTAGAACAGAAATAGCACAATCGTGTCTGTGCTCAATTGAGATAGTCGATCTTAGTTCAACAAAATAGCTCCGAATGAGTCTTGGCGGCTCCCACTGACCAGATAGCACCCACCTCGGTAGCTTGGTTTTTGGTGTCGAAAAGTTGATAGACCTGCTACTACTCGACATTCATTACTGTATGGACCATCGCAGCTTGTGTCCCTGAGAGCCAACAAGGGACTAGAAACCACGATGTTTGCATGAGGATATGTCAGATCGCTATTGTAGCCCCCAATTCTTCCTAAAGGCTGTAACAATACCACAGAGCCACGCTGCCTGTGTAGCCTCTCCCGCCACGGCTCAAAGCCTGCCGTGCCAAGCTGTGGTTACTGCAACGTGTAATACAAGTCTTTCATGCAAGGTAGAAACCCTTACAAGGGGTCGTGACTACGCCTTTGTTGCACAAAGCGGCATGTGTGGCGATGATGATTTTACAATGTATTCGGTGTGCCTGACGATCAGGTCAGATCAGCATCTTTCCCCTGCGTCTTGTCTCCTCCTATTCATGAGCCTTAATTTTGAAAGATGCGAAACAAACATGATTGGCATTAGTTGGAATGCTGCATCGTGTTATTCCCGGTATTGATCGGAGCTTAGCTTTAAGCTTGAATGGCGAAAAAAGAGGAGGAAAGAAAAACGCCCACGGGTTCACCAATTTCCTCTGCATCGCTTGTAATGTCAGGGTGAAGCCTCATTTGTCGCCTTATGCAAGCCTCTTGGGCTGATGGCTTGTTAGCAAATTAGCTACGCGGAGGCTAAAAAATGTCTCTATTTTGACCTCACATGCATCCATGTCAAGGGAGAGAGTGAGACGGCCGATGTGCGGCATGTTATTTGTGTTTTTGATAGAGTTAGAATGTTGCTCCCTTGCGTCGACAAGTCTCACCATGTTTTTCTTTTCTTATTCTTGTTTTTCTCCTCGCTGATCCGATTAGATTGCAGTGAGTGGACTTTTGGTTATCGCAGCATGCTTCATGTGAGACATTGCAGTCTGCCCTCCAAGACGTTGCTTGGGTATTGTCGTTCCTGAGGATTTGAAAAGGATTGTTGCCCCTGCTGGATATGGATCAAAACAACTCCTGTCAATATCAACAGTGGCGATGTAAGCATCATCAACTTGGTTTCAACTACGACCCTTGGAGAATCCAACATGAACTGTCCTCTTTTTTCTTCTTCTCCCTTGTTCCCAACTGACAGAGGTTGGATTCTGGAAGAATTGAATTGAAGTGCAGGTATGGGAGCAATCATTCATCATGTCTGTCCTCGATGAGTACAGTATGTGAAGACAACACCGAAATGTCCCAGCACGTCTTCAATTAACATGTAATAGTGCTTACTTAATCCAATCGCGACATCGAAACGACAATACCCCATATCATATCTTGACTGATAAGCTCATGATAGGTAACTTGGGATCATGACAATGGATAAAATGAAATTGGGCCCCTCATTCTCAACAGCCGTGTTTAGCAGCCGAAGATCAACAGAGGGGGAGGGGTCGAAATGGAGACGTTACTCCCGTAAAGCAGTCACCATTGGACCTTTGATTGGACTCTCAATTTCCCCCATGTCATCATGCCCATGATAAAAAGACTCAAAAAGAAGCCGAAGCAGCAGCCATGATGAGACTCAATTGCTTTTCAATCTCGCTGCAAAAATGACCGTTTCAAAGCTCCCCTTCCACGCTGACCATATCGGTTCTCTGATCCGACCAGAGTCGCTATCGCGCACTCAGGAGCAGGCCGATGCCGGCCAGGTCTCTTCCGAGCAGCTCGTCGCCACTCAAAAGTCAGCTATCGCCGATATCGTCAAGAAGCAGCAAGAGCATGGCGTTCGCGCCATCTCTTCTGGCGAGTTCGATCGCAAGTACTACTTCTCCGGCTTCTTTGAGCGACTCGGTGGTTTCCGAGAGGTAGAGCCCGTGCCTTGGGACCTCGTCCGCCTCTCCGCGCCGCCCATCGCTGCGCTCAAGAAGGCCGGCAAGCAGTACCCCATGGCCGCTCTCTGCGAGTCCAAGATCGAGTACAAGCAGAGCCCTTACCTTGAGAACTGGAAGATGCTGCGCGAGTGTGTTCCTCGTGAGCAGTGGGCCGAGTGCAAGTTCACCATGCCCCCTCCTTGCTACTTCCACCTGCGACTCGCCTCGGGCAAGTGCTACAGCCCTGAGGCTTACTCCAACGACGAAGATTTCTTTGCCGACTTGGCCAAGGCTTACCGACAGGAGTTCAAGACTCTGTATGATGAGGGTGTGCGCAACATTCAGATCGACGATCCTACTCTCGCCTACTTCTGCTCCGATGAGATGCTTCAGTCATTGAGGGATGAGGGTGTCGACCCCGACAAGCTGTTTGACACCTACCTCAAGGCTCACAACGATGCCATCGCCGACCGGCCCGAGGGTCTCCATGTTGGTCTCCACGTCTGCAGAGGTATGCACCCCAATCTGTGTCGCATTGCTCAAACGCTAACCCTATTCCAGGCAACTTCTCCAAGTCCATGCATTTCAGCGAAGGCTCATACGAAAAGATCGCCGAAAAGTTCTTCACGACGCTCAACTACGACACCTTCTTCCTCGAGTACGACAACCCCCGCTCCGGTGGTTTCGAGCCCCTACGCTTCCTCCCCAAGCACAAGAACGTCGTTCTCGGTGTCATCACCACCAAGGAGCCCGAGCTCGAGGACGCCCAGGTCATCAAGCACCGAGTTCTCGACGCCGCCAAGATCATCGCCGACGGCCAAGGCCGCAGCCTTGAGGAGGCTCTCGAGACTGTCGGTATCAGCCCCCAGTGCGGTTTCGCCAGTGTCGCCGTTGGTGCTGAGGGTATGACTGAGGAGAAGATGTTTGCCAAGCTCAAGCTTGTCAACGATGTTGCCAATGAGATCTGGCCTGGAAAGGCTTAGGTCTGCGGATGTAAAAAAGGGAAAAAGGAAATGAAAAGTAAAAAAAGTATATAGCTATGTTTAAGGGTACACAGTGACTTTAACGTGAAGCTTTTTAAAGTATCCAGAACATTGATTCAACAAGGTGTTGCATAGCGTTTGTTTAAAATAGAAGATAACATGATGCCGACTACTTTTTTTGCTGTGTCCACACAATCCCATCTAGGCTACAATCACGATTGTTTTGACAAAAAGGTTCCTACGGTTTACTGCCGGCATAGTTTTTGGTGTATATTTCTATTAAACTAGATTGCCGCTCTGTGAGGACAATGACAGTAATGAACCTCAGCGCAAACGGCTTCCTTAGCAAAGGCATCGATTTGTCACTGTCAGTGGCCTTCCGACATCGGACAGTTTACCACATAATTAAATTCACATGTAATTGTATTACTTTTTTGAAGGTTTGAGAGATGCGCCATTGTATTGAGCGTTGCTCGGGGTATCATAATGATGTAAAAAGTCTAAAATCGACAAGAGAAAATAGAAGATGGTGTTTAAGCAAAAGCAAAAACATTGTTGGGCTCCTTTCCCCCATCAGTCAACCTGGCCATGAAAAATGACAAGTGAAGTTTATCGACAGCATCCTGCAACTCTTGAATCATGGTGTCTTTGCGTTGATTCAACCACCATGCTCGAAGTCCAGCGCTGTGTCGGAGAGTGATGAGAAATTGTTTAGTTTTGTGGTTCTTCACGCCACCCTTCCTCCCAAGAGCCTCCCAAACGCGATCTCGTCGTTGATAGAGATGTTCCACGCGTTTGTTGTAGAAGATGGTGATTGCGTGCGTCATCTTCTCGACGGCTACTTTTGACCTTCGAGATGTCTCGGCGAGGTCTTTGGCGTTTTGACGAATGTCCCTGGCAGCCATGGCTTCAATCTCTTCTCGCTTGTCCTTGATGTTTGCGAGGACCTTTTGATGTATTTTCTTGAGTCGGCGAGATGATTTGAAAAAGGCTGGGATAGTGGTTTGTTCCAGAGCAAGTGCCATTTCCTTCGCGAGGCTAGTAGAGGAGCGCCAGTTCTCGCTGGCGCAGGAGATCTTGGTGGAATGAGACATGCTGAATGTATATATATATATATATATATGTGTGTGTGTGTGTGTGTGTGTGTGTGAGAAGCTATGTCTTCGAAGAGATAGAAGTAGATAATCAAGAGAAATGTGTAATCGAGATCAAAGATGTGAGGATGTTGGCGAACAAAAAAGTGTAAAGACTTGAAGAATTTGTTTGTGCGAGAGAAGGTCGGATTCTGGAAGCACGGGAGAATCATGGCTTCTTATACCTTTCGAGTCAATAAAGTTTGGCGTTACTGATTGTCTTTCTGACTGAGTTTATCTGCTGGGGGAGTATTCGTGAGGGCCTGAAAGTTGTATGGAAGTTTGTTGTGGTTCTGCCACCATGGAGTCGTGATGTGAACAAAGTCTATGGGTTGAGTCATCTAATGTCCTGGACCAACAACATAAGTTTTATTGCAGTGACAAAAACGCAGAGCCCTCTCGAATACCCAGATAGGTCGATCTGGAGAGAGTCGCGAATAGCATCCTTCCTACAGCAGCCCCTTTTCATCTGGACAGACTTGTGTTTTGAATTGCCTAATCCCCTATTTGGATCTTGCCAGACATCGAGTCTCACTAACCACTGCCGCGTACACTTCGAGTCCGTCTAAAGCTGTGTACAGAGCCAATAATTTTGGTCTTGTGTGTGAAGCTCTCCAGGGCACAATTATTTCCCTGTGACTCACGAAAAAGAGTTCAAAACCTAAAGTTTCGAGTTTGTTGGACTCCGAGATTTTTGAACGTTTTGGGATTCGAGAGGGTTCGAGGGTTTGGAGGAATATATGTGTACGGAAGCGCTCAGTTGAACAGATAAGAGTCGTTACGTTGACAAGCAGCGTTTTTGTTTATATTCAATGGCTCTAAGAAAGTGTCAGTTGCAGATGGGCAAGTGATGTGAAAGTGCCGTCTAGCGTCATTTCATTGTGGAGGGGCACAAATATTCAAGCCAGCATAATTCCAATAGTGATAGTGCATCCGTGAGAATAAAGAACAAACTCGATGGTTTTCCCGAGTGCGCCCAAGCAAGATCTCGTGGTTTCTACCGCAGGCTTCAACGCACCAGCCTCACGTGCCACAAACTCACAGACGACACTTGTGGCTGTATGGGAGCACAGAAAAGGAATAATCTAAACAAGAGTATCATTCGTCTGAGATTACTCAAGACTACAGATTATCCGTCTTTATCTGTAGCGCAAAGCTGAGTAGGCCGATCTTTTGCTTTCGACGTGCGCACCTGTCGGCCGAGACGAGTATAGCGACCCCTATAGCAGATCAAATCAGCTTTCCAATGAACACACTAATGGCCTCGGTTAGATCAGATGCAGGTTGAATATTGAATAGAAAAGCAGATGTGGTCTCTTCCCGATATATCAAGTCATGCCATTCCCGGCACGATCTATCCCCTGATGATACCAGAATGCCTATGCCTAGGACCTTGCGATGGACCCGAATCTCCTAAAGATCAGTAATGCTTAGTGTTTTATGCTATTACTGCGGGTTTAGGCAGGATCTTTAGGAAAATCTTTAGGAAAATCTTTAGGAAAATGAGCAGAAACAGCGACCGCGCGATACCCGCCTCTGATCTGAGGTCACTGAATCATCCACGACTCTCGCGCTCTCATCTACGGGTATAAATAACCCCCTTCGATCTCTTCCTCTTCTTCTTCCTCCTTCCTCCCTATCACATTACCACCAATATCAGCTGCCACAATGTCAGCCGAACCCGCTTCCACAGACGTTGCGATGGAGGAGAACAACGACAAACCTGCGAAAAAATCATCGCATAAGTACCTGATAGACAAGCGTGATGAGGAAGCTATCAAGGCAAAGAGAGATCAGGTCATCGGCTTGATTCTCCCCGCCGCAAAGAACCATCCCGAGATCTACGAGTCTGTCGTCAAAACCATCAGCAAGGTCAATCTTCGATACACCTGGTGTAACAGTCCTCTCAATAGAGACTTTCTGAGCTGGTCTCGCGTCGCTTCCAGTACCGAACGACCCAATCTCGTATGGTTCCTCGCCTGTTTGGCCACTCACGATTCCTTTGGCAAGCCCGCTAGCACGTTTAAAGAGATGATTGAGGAGCGCCAGCTCAGAGGATGGGCGAATGAGCAACTCCAGGTTCCACGCCCATCGCTGCCGGCTGCCGTGTCGACATCGTCGCAGGAAGAGCCCCGTCAGACGCCTCAACAAGCGTCTCGAGTCAAGATTGAGCAGCGCGAGAACGATGACCCTTCTGGGCTGAAGCGACCTACTCCTCGCAATTGGTTCGAGTCCATCAACAAACGAGTTCTGCCCAGCATCGAAGATCGACCTGCAGCGCTTCCAACCCAGCCCCAGCGCATCGTCCTCCGGGATAGCGGAATACAGACGGACGATTTCTCATCCCTCGGCGATTTTGTCGAGGATATGAAGCAGGCAGTTCAGGACCTGAAGGCGCAAACCGAAACACTTAAGGAACACAACAAAATGCTCATGGAGCACAACCGCGCCCTCGTCAACCAGCAGATGACGCCCTACAATAATGCGCAGCAACAGCAGATGCAGATGCAGACGTTCGAGGTGGTTCCCTCTCAACCTACCAATCGTGGGCCCTCCTTCGTCTTTGACCCAAGTCAAGGCTCTGGCAACAATCGTGCGGTTTTCAGATTCGGGTAGACCTTTGATTGCAGATGGGCGGAAAGGGGCGCAAGGGATCATTTTTAGGGGGGATATGATAGGACAATGGGACAAATACTAGGCTAGGGATTCGTGAGATTATCAACTCGAGAAAACGAGGGAATACTGATATGGATTGAAGCAAATAAGACTCTACAGAACACATGGCGTTAAAGGACATAGCATACATTGCCTAAAAATAATCATGGCTGCACCAAAAAACAATTAATTTGCTTTAATTATGTTTTTTTCCCCTCTGCCAGTTGATTGATCTTCTTGTTCTATGTTTGTTAAAGCAATCGTGAAGGATGAAAATGGTCTTGTGTTGGTGGTTGTTGTATGAGTCTGACCAAAATTAATCTGACAACAGCTTCATCGGTCAGCCGGAGGCTGAATCCACCACTGACATGCCAATTGACATCCACGTGCAGACCAATTCTCATGTGAAACGCCCGTCGATAGATTTTTGGCTTTTGCATTAAAAAGCAGAAAATGCCTCTTTAGCGGCTACTGCTTGCTTGCCGCTGGTGACAACCGAAAGGTAATGGTCCGACTGAGGGCATATCACAATCTCGAGTGTCTTGTAAATGCTCAACGATTACAGGCGAGAGATATCGAATGTCAAAAAGTTTACCCCATACTGTTTCATAATAGCCTCGTTCCGGGGGTGGATGTGATCCTTGCCATTGCATGGTCCCCCCGGAGTGGCGCAATATAGCGCGGGGGTTGTACAGTAGCGTCACATGGAAATCGACAGGACCCTAGGACTTGAGAAGGAAGAGAGATGGGTTTATTAACTGGGGACCCGATTCGTTTGCTTGGTTTTGCTTCCCAAATTACCGACAGGAATGCGTCATCCCGCTCGCCGCTAATATTGAAGGACTGAGCCTCTCTCTGAGTCGAGACTGTACAAGACGGTTGCATCCATGTCAACATGAGCGTCAAAAGAGGAGGGGGGCGAACGGAGAAAATCACAAATAGGAAAAGAATCTGGGGTTGTCATGGTCAGATCGGCAATTCTTGTTCCCTACATAGTACATAGCAGTCCATAGTGTTTCCACTAAAGAAATCACAAGTTTGGTTAGAATGGACGACGCAGTACATAGTAAAGGTATACACATCGCACGCTTCTTCCTTTTTACCCCGCAAATGAAGCTTACAAGAGGGTGAGGGTTGATCATCTCTTGGTGATCTGGGCCACCACGACGATCTTGTCAGCTAAAGAAACACCGACACGAGAAGAGAGGCGCAGTCATTGAGTCTGTCCCCCATCATCGTCATTGTCGTACACAGATGAACATCTCTCTCGGATGTACTCTCGTCGCTTCCGGGCGATGGGTCGATAATTTATGCAGCATGTGCCGGCTTCGGATGCAATGCAAAGCGAGATGGGAAATGGACACAGAGACAGAGACAAAAGTTGGGGGTTGCCCTTTTTTACTAGCCTCGTCTTGGGAGATGATGGACGGGGATCATGAGTGGACAGAATGAAACACACTCTTGTCTCTTTTCCTATTGGATTCGCGAGGACTCCGAAAGAAAAAAGACGGGAGAGAAGAGGATCTTTGCCTGTTGGCTTTAGTTATTAGGCGCTTAGAGAAAGTCATGGCATGGATCAACATAGATTTGGTTGGTTGCCGTAATGTCTCACTATTCTTTTCTCTGTCCGACTCAGAAAATAAGCCTACTTTACCCAAGCATCGTCATTGCACCATGACGTAGGTATCGTGTACAGAAGCGAGGAGTCAACTAAACATGGGTCAGTTTGCCTTAGCTTGTGACGCTGGGCAGGGTCTTGAAGGGTTAAATTAGCCTGAGTATGAATGAGCCGCAGAGAGAGGGACAATAAAATGAGTGTCTTTTCCATTGATGATCAGTGGACGAGGCAAAAGGATAAACATGGCATGAAATGTAAATCCACTCCAATTGAGACTGATTGATATCCATGGATACTCATACGTACTGTAAAAAGTATGTGTCTTTACCTTTCATCTCCAACCAGTAAAAAGCCCAGCGTTCATCACCCACTCACTCTAACGGCACATGCAATGCAATGCATCTCCTCTTCCACTCCCCCCTGTCACCCCAAAATGTAACGCCAGGGAAACCTTGGATCTTAGTGCTAAGGGTTGCCTTGTCTAGCGCCGAACCAGTCCCAGCCGTGTAAGTCAGAACAAGGGCAAAACCCAAGCCAACCACCAATGAAGACCCTGCCTGAGGCTCATGAGTGGAATTGTAAGAAAAGGCTTCGGGGATAATACAGAGAGAAAAGAAAATGAAATTGGAGACTCTTGGTGGATCTCTTGCTCGGACATCCGATAGTGTACTCTCATTCTGTCTAATGTCATTCATCCGCTACCGCCCCCGAACTTCCGATCAACACCTCCGAGGGTCCTACGGTAGATAGCTTTTCCAAGGTCTAACGGAAGGGAAGGGGTGTGGCATTCTTTTTTTTTGGTTGCCTTGCCTTGCCTCTTTTTTTTCTCTCCTCTCCTTCTCTCTCGACTATTTATATTCCTTTCGTTCCCTCTTTCTTTCTCAATCTTTTGTTTCTCTTCTCTTCATCACAAGCTTAAACATCTAAACAACTCTGTTCAACTCACTCACACACACACACACTCACACACAACTAAAACCACCAACACCAATATCATCAACATGCCTGCCTACGAGTACTGCTGCCAGTGTGGAGGCATGATTGTCATCAGCACCACCTGCACCGCCTGCGGCCACAAGCAGTGCAACAACTGTCCTCTCTGCTAAATGCTCCAACTGAGGAACTCCCATCAACAACGACAACAATAACCACCCATCTCCTTCTCACCTACCCTTCTGGACCTTCTCACAACAATGACCAGAGCCTCCAACACCATGAGATGAAAGTCTGGATACTCTCGCCTCAGACGAGAACATGACGACTTGAAACGATAGCCCATCTCACTTCTTCTTTACAACAACAACAATGGCCCGGCCTTCACATTCACCTTCGACTTGATTGATACCCTTTTTTTTCGGCATTCCTATTCATCATCAGCAGCAGCAAAAAAACTGGTTTCTTCTCATCAGGTCTCTTGTTAGGCTTGCAACGTGCTTTTCTGGACGTTTCTCTCTCCTGCGAGGCGCACAAAGGAAGGAAATGACGTCGGTGGTCTATTTTCCCCTCTACGACAAGGGCGTTATTATCAAACTCTTTTTTACTTTTTCTGCTCTAGCTTTGGAGGAGGGGCTTGTCTTGGGGAAAGGAATGGATTCAAAACGGTTTATTTTCCAAGTGTACAAAACATCGATACCCGCAGTCTAGTTATTATTTTCTTTTAGGCGACTTCTTATTCTTTTAACAAACAAGAGACAAGAATACCTAATAACAAGGCTTTTTTCCTTCTCGCAAAACTTCCTTCTCAAAATGTTCCTGCTAATCCACTTCTCGGCGTCTTTTTTTTTTCTTCCTCTGTCGGGCGCTATGATGTCTTAGTAGTTCCTCTACTGCTTGAGTAATTAACAAATCCATGGATGTATGGATGTATGGGTATGAATCTAAGGTAGCAACCGTGAGTGGGATTGAAACGCTCCAATCACATGTGAACAATTCCATTCAAAAATCGTTATTTCGCCACTCACTGAACCCTTGGAAGAGACCCTTGTTTCCAAAAGGTAAGGCGACTGCTGGACCGTGTGTCCCCCGGCCTCCTCCGAAGACTGAGCGTTTTTCCCTCTCAGAGTCTAAGTCCCAATGGATTGTCCCGGGAATTCCCTTCATTACATAACGCTGAGAACCTCACGTCGGCCCTTTTACTTGTTCTCATGGAGATGCGAAGCCCACTGCATTGCCACGTAGCACCGGTAACAAGAGAAGGATAGGAAGAAAGAGAGAAAAATTGAAAGACTGGCTTTTAGCTGGTTTCTCTCATGAATAGCGTGTAATTCTTGTTTCATCGTTGGTACCTGACAGTGAATGGTAGACGTAAAGTGAAGAGAGGCCATCTACCACTTTCAACACCTACAATGCATAAAAGGGAACATTCAATCAGCACAGTTGGCAGTCAGAGCAGTTCAACATAGCATTCAAACGAGATGAGGCAAACGCATGGCTAGTGAACAGGCTTGTTTCCACTCGACTACAAATTACTCACGATTGGTTAACTAGGTAAAGTCTGAACATTATCTTCTCTTCAAGTTCACCAGAGACCAACGTACACTTCTTCAAGTCATGTTCTGATTTCCGACAATTCTTCATGAGGCAATATGATGTCAATTGACGTGGTATTCTCGTTGCGCCTTTTGGCCGTCTGCTTCCAATCCTATACGTACAAAAATCAAACACCTCCCCAACCTGCTGAATGCATGCCCGCTTATTCCCTGCCCTTCTTCTTCCAGACAATATTTCCATTCACACTTGCCCTGGCCCCAGTTTCATGAATCAAGGGCCTGCTTGATTCTCTGACCAGCCATGCTCCCAATTGCGCCTAAATACTAGATTCTGACTATCCGTCAAGCATCTAGTTGAAGTCCCTCCCGAACCGAAACGTAAGGGTGACAAAAGTCTTCACCCTCCAAATACACGTAAATGTCTAGTGCCCCATGGTCCAGCACTTTGCTAGGTACCTGGAGGCGCCGGGATTAAGTTTTAAGGTGAAAAGAAAACTAAAGGAAAGGGGCCGTAAGGTATTTTCGTCGTGAACCCATCGCTGTGGGCAAAATATGAATTAAAAGAATCGAAAGTTTTAATAGCGGTATCTTCGGACCACTAGATCATGCCACCGGGAAGCGCGTTGCTGCTCGTACTAGGAGGCATAGGTGGGGGAGCCATTGGTGGCGGAGGATGTTGGAGCATCGATCTCGCTCGAGCGTTTACGTTGGCCTCACTAGTGGCCTTGCGTAGTCTCTGGCGGTAGAGTCCAGCACCCTCGTCATCTTCACCTCGAAAGCCGCGTTGCTCAATTGGGGTGCCGGGGCTCATAGGACGGTGGTGAGCGTTCATCGTAGCATCGCCAAGCGCGACTCCTGTGTTCTTGCGCCGAGGGTTGATAGGAGGCAGGGGAGGAGCAGACGCACTGCCATGAAGGTTGGGTGTAGAGACCGCGCCACCATTCAGAGGAGCAGGTCCCGGTCGAGGATAGCCCATTGGCGACCCTGAAGATTTGATCGAGGGTTCCGACATATCTCGGCCTCGCATCATGCCGCCTGGGATAGGAGGGCCAGGACCATATGGTCGTTGGGAACCAGGGCCATGACCCGAGAAACCATTCGGAGACGGGACGCCATTGAGAGGTGAGATAGGTGATGGTTGACCAAGATCATATCCATGTGCAGGGTGAATGTGCAGGCTATTCTCGGGTCGGTTGAAACGTCCTGGGGAAGCAGATCCGGGATATGGCTGCTGAGGTGGCATGTGCGGTGATCGTCGCATTTCTTGCCCGGGCACCATAGGCGCTCTCATCATTGGACCCTGTCGGGGTTTTCCGTTGACTCCAACTGGGGATCCCAACGGTCCCTGGTGCTCATCACGAGCAGCAGATCCTGTCCTGAGACGAGGTGGCCGGCTACCTGAGCGTCCTCCGCTGCTTGCTTCAGAACCGCTTCGGTCGCGCTCAGAAGGTGCTCTGGATCCGGAACGAGAGCCGGCACGAGAGCCAGCACGAGATCCAGCATTGGGTCCAGCTTCCTCACTTGGCATACGGTTGTACGAGACTGGAGGTGGTCTGCGTTCCTGAGATGGTGCTCGGGATGAAGTGGCGGTTTGGGCCCTCTCTCTGCCTGTAACGGGAGGGTTTTGAGGACCTGGACGTCGCTGCTGAACTTCAAGTTCCTTCATCCTCTGGAGCTCCCTGCGAGCCTGTCGGAAAGCTTTGAGTCCTGCGTGAATGCCTTCCTTCTCTTCAGAATCTCTCGACATGTAAGCATCGTTACTACCCTCAGGGGATTGTGTCATTCTGTCGTCGAATGTATCACGGGTAGGGGAAATGGTAGCTGGGGCTGGCGATGAGCCGCGAAGGCCAAGAAGCTTTTTCGTCTTTGACTGACTGGCAGTTTCCCTGTCACTTCGGCCTCTCTCACCCATAGATCCAATGCTAGACTTTGACTTCAGAATGCCTAATGCGTTCGGGCGTGGAGGAGGTGGCAGCTCAGACAAGGGTGGAGCCTCTGGTACAGAGGCACCATTGTCAGACTCCACGAAAGAGGTCAGTCTCTCTCTCACACGTCGCGCACCATCAGCAAGATGACGAGCAAAATCATCTGTCTCTTCCTGCTGTTGTGGATAGATGTTTTGTTTCGATTCCTGAGCAGGCTCAGGAACAGGCATCACTTGCGCTTCCATAAGGCCGGAAGACCTGGTAGGGCTGGTCACACTACCGTCTATCGACATGGCCAGATCCCTCTCAATTGACTCCCAAGCATTGGAGTCCAGTGATTTTGGTTCATAAGCGTGTGCATCGGGCCTCTCGGGAGGGAAACGGGAGGACAGATCAACATCGTTGGGCATGCTTCCATAGATAGAGGAGGCGCCACTGTCCGATCGCAGATGTTGTCTCACCATGCCGCTCAATCCCCCAGACGTCGGTCCCAGTGTGGGAGAATCGTGGGGCAAGTCTCCCATTTTGGTAGATGCTACATCTCCGGGTCCGTCACTGATCAATAGAGGCGTCGGCATCGCGGAGTGTCTGAAAGCGGGGTGTTCATTATCCGCTGGCTTGTCAACCGTAACTTGAGGGGTGTTAATTTCAGGGCTGCGGATGACATCGTCATCGTCATCGTGGAAGAAAGTTGAAGGCTGCGATTCTTCTTGAACGGTAGGCTCAGTCTGGAAAGACGTATTCTCGACGGGCGGGCGTTGGGCAGAAGAGGAACGGGAACGAGGTCCTGACAAGGAAGTGTTGGAATCGTTACGGAACCGCGTGGTGGGGGTTTCACGTCCTCGCTGCATCTGTACTTGCCTTTGGGCAAATCTGGACTCGTCATATTGGCTGTTGTTCCTGCTAAGAATCATGTTTCGGTCGAGAGGTTGGAATTCGCCAGTTTCACTCATAGGGGGGCTGAGAGGGGGCGTAGCACCGAAGGCCTTCTGGTCCATATTGGGGAACTTGTTCATGGAATCCGCAGGACTCATTTGAGACGAGGATGGAGGGCTGAAAGATCGTAGGTTGGGAGCACTCGCCTTTGCTAAGACTGAGCGAGTCATGAAGCGTTCACCAAACGTAGCGCTGGCTGGAGATGGAATGAGAGGAGTCAGATCTGGTGTTCTGCTTCCAAGAGTTCGCTTTGATAGGGTGTCGATTCTTGAGAGTGCTGATGTTTGCTGGTCTTGTAGCTCTTGATTCATACTTTGCTCGTATAGCCGGCGAGTTCGGGTAACGGTTCGTTCCACCGTGGGGGTCGGGCTGGCAGTGCGGAATGTGTTTGCAAAAGACTCCCGGTCTTTTTGCGACGAACTGATAGAAGTAGCAGCTGTCGAGTCTCGAGCCGCGGATGGGCCCGAGGATGTTGTCGAATTAGTTTCCCTCTTGCGATTGTAGTCGGCCTGAGATGGAGATTCTGGCCTTCCAGTCTCCGACTCAATCGACTCGCTCTGTTGTAAGTCCTCGAATGACTGCCTGTCCTTCTCAGATTGCCGCCACTTTTGGAAAGCTGACTGGGCCACATCATCGCCGTAGAGTACACGGCCACTCATAGCTCCCTTGTTCCCTCCAGCACCGATTTTATAGACCTTTTGCCGACCTCCAAATAGATTGTTTCCTTCAATGGGCTTCGAGCGGCTCATCACGCTTCCGTTCAGTGAAGAGGTATCATCGTTTGATAGCGTGGATGAACGGGCAAACGGTGCTTTCACCGATTCAACCTCAGCAATATCTCCCAATCCAGCAGCGAATCCAAAGTCCAACATTCTCGATTGTCTGTTGGGGAACAGAACGCTATCATCACTGGCTTTACCGAGCTTGGTATTGGGATCATCTTGCTCTCGCAGCATAGAGAATCTTGCGGAAAGATTAGTCATTAGAAGACTTGTTCGAAAATCGTCGGTCGAGGGAAGGGCCGTTGCAAGATCAAGCTCTTTCTTGGGCTCCTCTTCAGGAGCTTTCTTTTTGCCAAACATTCGGAAGGGGCTGGAAGACTCGGACTCAATTGAAGGCCGAGGAGCGTCGAGATCATCCTTGCCCTTCTTCCTGCCTCTGAGTCGGTTCATTGTGAATGATAGGATCCGAGGATGAAATGTTATTTTGCCTCAGTCTCAAGATGGTGCCGTATAGAATGTGGTGCGGAAGCTTTTAATTCATCACAATCGATGGATTCGTCGAGGTCGAATTAGACTGGAACTGACCAACCTTGCTTCGAACACTGTTTTGTTAGCCTGCTGTTCTACTGCGAGATGTGTTGGGGTTTTGAGAGAAGGGAGTTTATGAAGAATGAGCGTAAGCGAGGGGTATTGCCTCTCCCATCCCAAGACAAAACAAAACAATAGGACAAAATCGTACCTGCTCGGATTCTAAGCCAGACAAAGCTGCCCAAACAAGTTGGGAACTAGAAATCTGATTGCAGATGTCGAAATTGTTCAGGGTCTGTTGACTCGACAGTCACACGAGTCACGCGAGACCACAATTATTCGTACTCGACGGTTTCGCACGGAGGTGTTGGGCGTTTGCTTTGTCGTCGATCGAAAGCTTTGTGAGATAGTTTGACCGTGCGATGCGAAAGTTTGTTGTGGGCCGGAGACGGACGGTGGCAGACGATGTACTTTTGTAGAAAAGATGAGAAAGCAGGTAGCCGAGTGGTGACCAAACGAGAACAGATCGGGCGCAGAGTCCAGAAATGGAAAAGAATGAGGCAAGTCTGGTAGATAAAGGAGGCTGTCTCAGACTTGGGGAGTAGAATGAACAAAGCAAAACAAGCGAGTTTTCCGCTAAATGATCGAGGCTATGGTGAGTCTAATAGGCTCTGTTTGGCTTGGTTTGGTTCGGTTTGCGGATCTCAACAGTCACCGGGTGCAAAGTCCGAGAGGGATTATCAAACGTAAAACTTGCTGGCGTCCAATCCGGGGTACGACTCGGCTCGAATAGCGATTGATTTGAAGCACCGAGAGAACAAAGTAACGAGAGGAAGAAATGAATGAATGAATGAGGTTGGTGAGCGGTCGAACAACGGGAGAGAAAACCGTTTAGGGACGAATTGTTTGAGCCAATGGGACCAACAAAGTGAACGGGCCTCAAGTTTTTCTTGTTAAGGTAACAGGCAAGATGAGAAATTGGTGACCACGATGAAGGGGGGATTAGATTGACAAGGCGCCCCAGGGCAAAGATGAAGGAAGGAAGGGATGAGAGGTGGGGTGCGCCAGGAACAGGGGAAAGGAGGGTGTGGAGACAGGCTGGACTAGGCGTAAAAGGGAATGGTTACGGGAAATACAACAGGCGAGTATTATTTTATGGCAGGTTCGCATCACCTGGCTGCATGAGAATGTTAATTCATCCAATATGTGTTGTTCATGTCATGATAAGATGGATGTATTACTTAAGCGGACATAGGAGGCCTTTCCACGCTGGTTGCAGACGTAGGTTCAGAGTGAGGATTCAACACAGTGATGGTGTCAGTCCATTTCAGATTCCACTGAAACGATAGCTCATGGTAGGAGAGAATAACCTCAATGAGTCTGTTCCCATTAACAGAATGTTAGAGTGCTCCGTGCAGAGAGAGCGTAAGGTACATGCACACGCGCGAGTACACAACAGAAGACAGGATGAACAGTTCACGGCTGTTGAGTACCAGCTTTACAGGGGGCGCCAGCTCTGGGGGTGTTTCTAACAAGATGCAGGGGGTGATAGCCCACCGTTTCCAAAATGGTGCGGCAAGGGAGGAAAGAACGAACGAACACAAGCAGGCCAGGCCTCAATGGCCAGTGCCAAGGTATTTTGAACTGGAGGCTTTGGGCTTCTCGACCATTTCTTGACAGGGCCTTCAGCACTGTTCAGTGGACTGTCGTTCCGAAATAGTGGACAATGATTCTCTCGGACCTCCACTAAATGATTTTCAACATGGGAGGAGAATCCTCGCCCACTTCCACCATTGCAGCATCAGCTCAGGCTCTGGAATTCTTCATGATTTGTTCAACAAGCCAGACATGCATATCGCCTATGTCAGACTGACCTCATACCTGATTCAGCGTAAACAGCCAGCTCGGACAATTATCTCCCTTTTTTACGCGTCAAGGATCAGAAGCCTGAGGTAAACAAGAATTCGCCGATAACCGTGGTGGAATGAATATCCAAAGAAACGTCGCAGCTGACACGATATCACTTACTCATCAGCTCTCGGTGTGATGAACACAAGGTACGACGCATGTCCGACGTACCAATTTACCATATCCCAGGTCGCCGTCAGAAGCCCACCAAAAACCATGTGCGTGTCACACTGCAAACGCCAAGTCTCTGCCGTCTTACATACCCGTCCGCCACATGCTTTCCTTGGCGACACCTCTAGGGACAGAGCTGCAGAGAGATACACTGCCTGAGCTATGTAAAGATGCTTCTGACGTTTACAAAACCAGGGATTCGTCGCAAATACTCAAGTGCAACCCTATCATGCTTCGAAAAGCGACCGCAAGATTTCCATTGGCTACGTTATCCAATGCTTCAAACAAAAAAGCAATGTCATCAGCCCTTGGATGTCGCTCTAGCTTCGTGCTTGGCTTGGCCCAACAGCAATAAGGGGCCAGCGGCTCCCATTTCCAGGCGGACGGCTTTGGGGCTTGAAACCTTCTCCACTCGGACAAGAAGAGCCGTTGTAGAAGCTACTGCAAGGAACGCCGTTTAGTCACATTGTCGTCTCATACCATCCGCTCTTTAGCGCAATGACAGGTACAACGCTTAGGCTTTGAATGGGAGTTGTCGACGGTGCAAACTCAAAAAAAAAAAAAAAAAAAAGAAAGAGAAAAAAAAAAACAGAAAAGCGCCCCTGATAATCTCGAATTGAGTTTCAATGGGTTACTGTCGTCATTAGTATCCGTCAGGCTCATTTGTTCAAAACACCAGGATGCTTTCTGCATCTACCAAAACTGGCTAACACAATCCAAAGTCCTCATCGTACATCTTTGCAATGGAATTTGTTTCCTCTTGGATTGTTCTTTTTCCTCGTATTGTGGACCCATAGCCAGATTGTGGTGTCAACTCAGATACAATGGCAGCATTGCTGTGTGGACATTCACTCGCCTGTCAGCACTTGTTCAAAGATCCTCTTGCCATTCGCAGTATCCAATGATCAAACCAGTATCAAAGCCCCTGCAGCCCTTCCCCGCTGAACTTCAACGCGATACCTGGTGCGAAAGTCAATAGTCAGAACAATTGGTATCCGTGGGTAGTCATTGCCGATACTATATCTCAGACAGCAAGAAACATTGCCACTACCCCCTGAGTCGATGATATTGCAGCTCGGAGCTAGGGTTCCCGTTCTGCAACTCTGGCGATAGACCGTTGCATTGGCTTGAATCTCATAATATGCATACTTTGCTGGTCCCTGCGCACTTGAAGATCAACTGCATGTTCGACGAATCAGCGCTGAACATTCAGGATTTCTTTCCTTTTCTCCAAGCATCATCGACTAGTGTCTAGAACTTCAGAATCTGGCTTCAGCTTGTCTTGGATCATCTACAGACAGAAAAGAAACACGGCTCAATGAGCCTGGTCGCGTACAGTACGTGGATGCATTCCAACCATTTATTGTACACCTGGACCTTGCACTCTATTTTGAGATCCCTCAGAGCACAGTTTGGCCTTGGTGCCTAGAAAAGGGATGACTCAGTAATGCTTACAAGATCCGCGTTGACAAGTGATGAAAACACTCCACTAGTGGACTTGAAGAACTCAATCGCATTCGGTTCGAAGAAGCCGCACAGATCGTATAATGGAAATGGCTTCGAAGGGTTCAATCTCTCCAAGACATTTTTTGGTCCCCAAGCGCCTTGCCGCTCTGCCGCTGTCATTGTGCATATTGCTGGAAAGTGTGCTCCAAGGCCCAATGACAATATGCAGCATGGGCATTTGCCACTGTTCACTGTAATGGTGCTTTTTAATGCTTTTGTTTATTTTTGGACATTGATAATATTGTCTATTATTATGGCTTGGAACTGACTATATACATGTAACGGGAGCACAAATACGTCCCACTGTCGGATGTTCCGAAGTCTAGGTAACTGAGTGTGTTGTAAGTATCTTACGGTGGAAACCTATTCCTAAAGGATGGACTTCCATCAGAAGGCGCTCCTCTGCGGCCAGCGCTCGCTGACTCCGACATGTCAGATGTACCCCTATCAGTTCAAGCTCCCTTGGTCGGCGGCAACGGTCAGTTCTCCGCGAGCCAATAAGATGCTTGTACCTGAAGCTAACCCTCTCGCGATTTTAGTCTCTCATCTTGGTTGCAACTTGCACGGATATGGATGTGTTATCCCCTGGTGCCTGCATCTGCGCACATGGATTTACCTCGTGTTGGAGGTGACATCGTCCAAATCGGATCTGCCTTTGCAACCATACAAGAGGCTGCTGACACGCGGAGAATCTCGCTCCTTTTCGTCATATGCAACCAGCTCATCTCTTCCTACATACCTACCCGTCCTTCGCAATTGCACACACATAGTCACCAGTCAATTGCATGAATCTGCTTAAGCCAGCCGCCCTTTAGTGGGCATTGGGTCACGAAAACATGGAGGGTTGGTCCTGAAGCACTACCCAAACTCAACAGATGTCTCCATAATCTACCCACAAAAGAGACCAGATTTTTGATGAGGATTAATGTGAAGGCACGAGGAATAACTCAGATTGGCCTAGGCGATCCCAATTCACGAGCTATCGGCTCTTCCTTTGTGTTGATCATAACTCAGAGGAGAATAGAGCTGACACCCCGGTTTGCTACCAACTCACTGGGACCGGCTCGCCTCGCCAATAACCGACATGATGACATTCAATCTTGGAGCCCTATCAGTCCAGGCGCCTTATTCGCAGCCTCGCTAGCTGCCGCCATGTTACCGTACTCTTACCAGCGCTCTGGTGATTTAATTGCTGATGGAACTCCATAGCATTCCGTCTGCGGTGGCAGCGGTGATACTGTTCATCCTAGCATTGGCCCGTGTAGTGGTTATGGAATGGTCATGGAAGTTTCCATACAGCATACGCATCCTAGGATGGCTATCAGAACTCATTAATTACACCGTTCAGCGTAAGATACTCATCATCGTTCCCTAATTATATTGGTAGCTAATTTCTTTTTGACAAAGGTGCGCAAGTCCTGATCCTACGTGTCTCTCCGCCACACCTGAGGCCATATTGCTGGAATCAAACATACCCCCGAACAATCTCTAACACTATAATTTCTTCTCCTCAGTCATCTGCGTCATCTTCAATGGTTCTTCATTCTCCCAGCCCCAGGCTAGGATCCCAGGTCTCCTTCCCCCGACCCCTGCACAGCCTAACACGACCAGGCGACCATAATCTCCGCATAATAGCAAACATCCATACCATAAGAGCCCACCTGCCATCGCGATGCAGTTCCATTCATGGCTAGAGCCGACACGTGGTGGGTGGTGAATTCTCTTCAATTAAAGATCCACTTGACCTCGGATCTGGTCTTGAATGGCACCGTCAATTACTCAAATGGTTAACCGTTCCGTTCAATTTCCAAGACAGTCCACTCACGCGGGGTTGGTGGATAACAGAAGTAAATATTCCGATGAAGGTTCAGGAACTTGGACTGTTTCAACACGCGACACGCGAGGCAAGGCAAAGCAAGGTTGAAAAACAAGATACACGAATTCGGGTTTCGGACCGACGCCCTGTTGTTGAATCGGTCTCAACGGACATCTTGATCATACCAACCATTTGTGGAAGTCTTCGCATAGTGCACAGGGTCGTATCATGGTGCCGTCGGCATCGAGTGCTCATTGTCCGGCCAAAAATGCACTATGCTTTCTGGATTTGAATGCTAGCTCACGACGGCAAACTTGGGACGAGTATTCTGGGGCCCAGCTGTCATATTTCCAACACCCGACGATCGTAGCCGAGATCGACGGCAGCTGTGCTTTCCATCTACGCCTATTCTCGGGAAACGGTGGTCTCCGGCACTGTTGCAACGGCGAATCTAACAGAATTCGGCACTTGGTTGGGGAGCCAGTGCGCTGACTGATGAACTAACCCCAATGGCCGTCTCATAGGCTACATGTGGTTGATATTGCACATGCCCTCGGAAAGCAAATTGCGAATGTCGACTTAATCATCATATCTCGACCTGACATATGGGAAAGCATCTGATGGGAGAAAACCCTCGGTATGCAAGCAGAAGTGTGGCTACTGCGAGAGTTCCGGCTCACATGTACAGCGAGGTCGGACATGCCGGGAGGTCTTATTCGGGTACGCTTCACAGTCGGATCATAGGTGGTCAGTCCATGACACGGTTTTCTAGTCTTTGTCATTTCGTTCCTCAAGATGGATCTTGGGAAGCGAAGTCAGTTGAGCCCGGTAACTGATCCGAGTATAGAATAATCTCGTCGGCCAGAAGTTTTTCGGTAATCAGAGCGGACATACCTGACGATCTGTGCCAGTGGTGATATTGTTCGAACTTTTCACTAATCATACATGACCTTTCCAGACAGAACAACCCTTGTGACGCCTTTTATCCATCTAATCGCTATCGCTTCAAACTCAATAAATAAGACCAACTCTCGAATGATTCCTATCGCGTGACCCATAAACCATTAAGGCAAGTCTTGGTCCTTGTTCTTCTCTGTGACCTCCTCCTGTCTCTTGCGGAAAGCGTATCCGGGATGACCAGCGTTTAGAAGAAGAACGGCTATGCACATCATACTGAAGACAGTCAGCAAGTGACATTTCGCATTCCAAAGCGGTGATAAAAAACTTACCAAGATTCGAGGCCAATATAGAGACCTTCGTCTCGGAAGAGAGCACTAAAGTACCCCTGACCGAGCTCGGCAATACGGTAAGCACATCGAATAAGGATAAAGATTGTCGAGAGGAAGAGGAAGACGAGGAATGTCTTCATTGGTTTGTCGATGCGGTTTCGGGAAGACGACTTGGAGGCCTTGACTACGTAATCGACGAACAAGGCGCAGAAACAGATAAGAGTGACGACTTGGAAGATTAGGCCGGCAAGAGAAATGTCTTCACCGGTCTTGACGTCTTTGTGGGTTGAAGCGACGCATGAAAGGGCGCCCCCGACGGCCTGGAGGACGAGAGAGATGATGTCGGAGGGGATGAAGATCCAATAGAAATACTGCGGAGGGAATCGAGAGATGCTTGGGTCAACATGGTTGATGCTAAAGAGCGTTAGTTGGCCGGCACAAGAGGAGGAAACTCGGCCGTATCTTTGACTTACACTTGTGACAAAAGAACATAGATGGCTGCAGAGAAGAAGACGGGGGCAACGGTAATGCAGACTGAATCTGTGGTCAGTAAACGTTGTCGATCGATATCGGCAAGATAACATACTGATTTGCATCAGAAATCCGTTAAAGTCGAAAGGGTTATCGTGGATGATGAACCGCCCAACGTATCCGATGATCTCGAGTACACATCCTGCTATCATGCTCGTCATGAATCCCCATGTTCGCATCTGAATGCCCTGAAAGGCATGGATGATTAACGAAAGTCCAAACACGCCTGTGAAGACGGCGTTTGCGGGGATGCTGGGCTGGTATCGTAGGATACTCGCTTCGAGGGGACATGTGTCGAGCGTGCAGTTGGCGTCGGGGCCGAAGGTGATGAGCCCATTGGGTAACGTTGACATGCTCATTTTGGCAGTCGAGAAGATAGCAGAAATCTTGACTTTGAGTTTCCAAATAGAGAATACAAAATTGTCCGATGTAGTGTAAAATTTGGCTTTGTAATTTCGCTAGGTAGTCTTGGTCTTTTGTCCTTCGGTGGTCGGTGTCAAGTTATACTGTTGAGGAGTTGTGTTGTTATATTGCGTGCTGTTCGATGATGGGTATTACAGTTTCTGGCCAGATTTTATATCCTTCAATGAGACCAGCCCTTCTTTTATGAGAAAGAGTCAGAAGTCAAGTTTCGGAAATCTTGCAACAACCCCCCACTGCCGACGGGGTAACATTTTGAATCCCGCTCCGTGGACTACACACATACGTCAACCCACGCTATCAACATCCATATCTTGACACAGTGGTGGATACCTGCCATGGTAAAAATGCAGGAATATTTTCAGCTCTGCGGATAGTTTCGAACTTTTGGTGTGGGTCTCTCCGTTGCATCCGGGCTCGGGCGTCCGCGGGAAAGCGAGGTAGGAGACTATGAGGCTGAGTTTGAGTTTCTAATTATATAGTATATATTGGAATTGAGATTATTATTGGAGATGTTGTAGCGTTTAGATGAGGCTTAAATGGGATGATGTGACGTATGGGTTGGACGACGATGGTAGAAGTTTGGTAGCCGTCTATTTGATGAACACAAATATTCACTTACAAGACAGTATAATGTCTAAATAGCATCTGATCACATTTTTGTCAACCAGATAGATGAGTATCTCGTACTGAAGGTTCAAACTAGAGCTGTATTTGGCCGAGACGAAGGGTTCTATTCTATGGAGATGCATCGTGGCTAAGCCACGTTTTGTTTTAGACTTATCTCGACTTACAAGATCCAATACATTTCCGGACCCATCCCAATTTGGTCTTTCGTATTGATCAGTGTGATTCACTCTGCGTTGGATAATTTATAGCGGACAGCGTTGGCTAAAGAGTTGAAGCTGTGTCTGGAAGTAGAAAAGATCCAAGATTACAGACTGAAAAGAGACTGTTGGTATACTCTAGGGAGCTTGTATTGTCTGATGCACCGCCGGTCTGTAGAATCGGCGACGTGACTTGATGTTGAGAATCGGACTCGGCCAAGACGGAGCTGGAGACTTGGCCCGGAGCGGAGCCGGAGTGGCACAATAATTCTCGGGCTCCGTTACTGAGGACATGATAAGAACCACGGACCTCTAATATTTTTTATCGGTATTTTTATCGGTATGTGTGCAATTTCTCTCTTATTGTAGATTGTTTGTCTTATTTCTACTTTATAAAACTTATGTTCGCCTTGCCAAGTCGTCTCGGTTGAGTCATTTGACTATGCGCGTGTTCTGCTTGTCTAGATGGACACCTACTACTAGCGGTCATCGCGGCTAGACATTCTTCCCGTCTTTACGAATTCAATACTCATGAGATATTCTGAGAATATTGGTGCCTGGTTGGAAGCATTTATCGTCCACATATATTCAGACACCTGTCTTGAAGGTATACCTAACTGAAAGATTGCAGCCATGACGTAGACAATCGAACAAAGCAACCGTGTTCATTTATGGGCATATTATGAAAAGATGGTAATCATGTCCTCGAGTTACAGAAATTCTCTCTCACTCGACATTGTCACGAGGTCCAAGACTGTTTTCAGGTGATCATCAACTCTGCTCACTGTCGCACGCAACCTCAGTGGGGTTAGTGCCTACCTAGCTTAAAGTGCCCCGCCCCCGCTTACGGTTGTTTCGGCGCCCACTTCACCCGTCCCGTCTCCATCTCAGCTCTTCTATAGATCTATCAACTATTACATCCACCGACAACCTATCTTCTTCTCCCTCCTCCTTCCTACCCCTTCTCGCTAAAAGACCTACTCTTCAAGCTGTACACGAGGGTATTTTGTCCTCGAGACGTTTGCAACCATGTTCGACCTTTTTCCTATGCTCTTATCGTAAGTTTAAGCTTTGGCCTTATCTTCGTCATGCGACGTCATGTCGCAACTACAGCGTTTGATTCACGATACCCAATGGATTCGATTCACTGACTGTTCGATAGTTCTGTTGCTTCATTTCTGTTTCCCATATTTGCATCTTACAAAGCGCTCAAGACACATGATCCTGCCCAGTTGACGCCATGGTTGATGTACTGGGTTGTCCTCAGCTGCTGTCTCCTCGCTGAGTCTTGGGTCTGGTTTATTATCTCATGGTCAGTTCAGCCCTTCTTGCAAGGTCAGATCCCTTGTACTGACAAACTCAGGATCCCATTCTATGGCTATTTCCGCTTGCTTTTCCTCCTCTACCTCATCCTCCCCCAAACCCAGGGCGCTCGACTCCTGTACGAGGAATACGTACACCCTTACCTAGAGAAGAACGAGACGCAGATTGACGACTTCATCGCGAGCGCACATGAGCGCTTGACTGCTGCCGGAATATCTTACCTCAAGCTCGCCATCGAGCAGTTCAAGATCAAGGTCCTTGGTCTTCCGCCCTCGGAACCCGAGTCGCCTCCTCCCGAGACGAACCAGGGTTACACGCAGTCGCTACTTTCACGGTTCAACGTTCCCGCGGCGCGATGGGCTGGCAACAACAACGGCAACACAGGCACCGATTTCTACAGTTTGCTTTCTAGCGCTGTAGCAGCTGCCACCAACGCAGGTGGTCAATCAGCTGGTACCAGGACAGTGGGCGGAGAACCCACCAACCCCGGAGCGTTGATTCCCCCCCATCTACGCGAGTCTGGCGCCAGGATGGACTTTATTTCCACCCAGCGCGACCGTCTGAACACTCTCCTTTCGGCACTCGATCGCGAAGCGCAGGATCTCCGCTCCGAAGCCCAGCGCGCTCAGGCAAACACAGGTCCTCGACGCGATCCCATGGCATACGGAGGTTACGACAATAATAACGATGACGACGAACCTACCCAGCGACCGCCAAGTGGACTAAGCGGGTGGAGCGGTATTAGCAAGAGTCGCAGCGAGACAGATTTTGAGAGAATTGATGCTGATACTAGTTCGGAAGAGGATCATCAGGTACGTCGGAGGAATATGGGAGCTGGCACTAGGAACACATCAGGCTCGTGGGTTCCTTGGAGCTGGGGTGGTGATGCCACGCAAGGAGGGGCAAGTTCATCTGGAAGGGAAAGATAGAGGCTCCGTTCTGGAAAGTGGGTTTTGCAGGAGTTTGGGTCTTGCTAGACATGATGTTTTTCTTGTTGATATGGGCCTCTGATGATATTCAAGGAGGATTACTGCTCCATCAATGGATATGCATATTTATAGACGGCAAGTTCTGTGTACATACCCCATGCTTCTGAACTTAGACCTCAGTGTGGTACGCTTTGACTTGTTCCATTTCATCCGAGTCACTACAGCATTACTCCGTACGCCCATGCCGTATCTGCCTATCTAGTACTTTCTCTGCCAAATCGTACGTACTGTAACATACATGACATAATATTTGGTCACTTGGAGGTATATTAGTTTCTTGTTTTACTTTGCATTTGCCATTTACTTTTGGAGGCAATACTTAAGCTTCCCAGCAACTTGTACCTCATATTATACCTCAACACAGCCTCAGTTACTGCCTCGACTAACTTTTTCCACGGGTTTTGCCCACAAAGTATGTGAGAAATATTGAATCATTCTGTTTTCGTCACAGTGCGCGAAACAGAAACTGTACAGTAGACACTGTATCTGGGTATAAATAAACATAGCTCTTTCCAATTCTCCTTTCCTACCTACTCATGCAGCATGGAGTTTCCAACTGTTTTACATCGTGTATCGGGGGGGCTATGGTAGTATCTGTTCCTTTTGTACTGACCTATGATGAACACACGGCATCAGAGAGCAGGATGGTTACTACACTTGACAATGATGCTATTTGTGTCTGAGGCCCTTTCTTCTATTACGTCGCGCTCCGGGGGTTATATATGTAGTATCTGTTCTTTTCGGTATTGACCTATGATGAACACACGGCATCAGAGAGCAGGGTGGTTACTACACCTGGCAGTGATGCAATTCGTGACTGAGGTCCTTCCAAACATATCTGCAAGCGTGGCAAGTGCCCGTCCAGTTCATGAAGCCGGTTTCCATATATAGGGAGCAAGTAGTAGTTAGTTAGGCAGGTAGGTACCTAGGTAGCCGGTTCTCAACGCCAGATGAGAAGTACATCTAGCTTGGACACATGATCTGCTGTAGTGAGTACCTGGGCCGGAACAGGCGCTCAAAGCGTACTCAGTAGTGTTTGACGATAATAGGGGTGCTTGGATTCATAAGATTCAACCACAATAGAATATGTAAACACCGCACCACCATCTACGTTGTTCGACAACTACCGCAGTAGGTGCTTCTGATGTCCTGCCTCAACATTGTAGCAGATTGGCAATAGTACTGTCTCCATCTAGATGGTCTGGAGCAGTTACTGTTCAGCACCTGACCCCTTTAACAACTGGTATGGCAGTAACGTGTTGCTTATCTCTTGGCTATTATCGCAAGTTTGGGAAGAGCCTGCGTAAGAAGCGAAACTTCAATAACTGGGCAGGAGCGCTTTCCATGGATATATATACAGCTCGTCTTCTCCCAGTTGTCTTCTTTTATCTTCCTCTTACTTACATCTTCATCCCAAACATTCGAAGCTGACGCCTCTGTTCCCTCATTTGCCTCTCATCATGTACATCCTCCTCCATGTCATCTTCTTTACGTCCATTTCCCTCACCAGCATCGTCGAGAATCCTTATAGACAATGTCCTTCACCTACATACACCTCCTTATTTTGACAGTCTCATGGTTCATTGCACCCTCCTTACTTTATATCATCTCATCTCCTCCCACCTCCTTCTTCCGACCTTCGATCCCACCTCGAATAGCGTATCGTTCTACCTTTGGCCAACAATACGTTCGTGGATACGACAGCATATTACAATGTGATGTTCTGTTCGAACGACTCTTTGGTTGAACATCCTAGTCATTCGACTATATGACCTACAGTCTGTTTTTGAGGTGCGTTCTCTAATGACAAGATTCCATTTTGCTGAGGGGGTCTTGTGAGGTTCGGGTTCGCCTCTACCCCCTGGCCCCCAATGATGACCCTTTAAAAAGGAACAGAATGAGGGGATCGTATAAGACGTCAGCCATGCTACCAGGCTGACGCGCACATTTTCTCTGGACAATACTTCTAGGTCGCTTTCTACAACGCCATGCCCATCACCAGTTTTTCATATTGTCACCGGACCTCGAACATCAATCTGCAAGATATCGTTTTCGACAAGCAGAGAGCCCAGCTTCGATTGCAAGAGCTTCTACCATGAACCCTTTACTGGATCGCAAGGTTGCAACCCTTGCTGGTCAAGATATATTTCAGTTTGATACTATGCGGCAATGACCCCTGAAGCAGCTTCAAGACGGTTACCTACAGCCAGAAGAACTACGCCAATTTATGCTTGTCACAGCTCGATCTTGCCTCTTTCCCGAAACACGCCAAACCTTGCTTCGACAGCAACATCATTTCAGTTTCAAGCAAGTTCGTATCTTTCAGTTGTGAGAAGCCCTTCTAACGATATGCAGTTTGAACATGCAGCTCTATGGCCTGGTCTCGTACGGCACGAAGCACCGACTTCTGGCTATCTTCGCGCTCTCTACTCAAATTCCTATTCGATGTTTCTTCTAAGACCTTGCACCCTTCGAGGTCTACTACATCCCTCCACAGCCAAAGTCCAAGATCAACAGCCTTGCTCTCCCCAGGTCGAGTTTCAAGTCTTTGGTCAACGTGCCAAGCTTCTATGTTAGTCAAACTGCCCAGCTTCCTGCTTTGATCCCTTTTGCTAACATGAATTAAAGTTGTGTCACTGGAGGGGATTCAATCTCACGCGACGTCTCTTCCGTCCTTTAGACCCGGTCATTATTGTTGCTCAGCCATCAATGGAACAGCGATCAGCGTTATCAGGCCTGGTGGAAATGAAGACAGGGGAAGACGATTGGGATAGCGGATAAGTAGGCTCAATTATCGGTGGCGTCAATCAATCAGCGATGATGCCAGTTTTTTTTTTCCCTTTTTACTTGCGTGAAAGATTCGTTTCTGTAGAACCTGATGTTCGTTTTCCTTACGAGATGTTTACTTCCGCCTGTCGATTCAGGATCTAACATCATCAAAAGATGGCCAATCGTCCGAGGGCGCCAAGTGCCTGCCACGGGAGATTAATTGCAACGACTTTGGAGGATGGAAACGTAAAGTGCATTATCGTACAGAGCCATGCTCGAATCACCCGTTAATATACATCGACTTTACAGTTGTTTAAACAAGCTTGTAAGGGTACACTGCCTCGGCAAGACCCTTCTTGTACCAGAACGTCCTCTTCTTCTTGGTAGTGGCGTGCTCAACCCAGCGCTCCTCCATATAGTTCTTTCTGAACCAGCGAATAAAGACGGGATCCCAGAGCTCAGATGCAATACCGAGATCCTTGCAGCAACGCATCAAAGCGTTGGACTTGGCACCCTCGATGGCGGCGGGGACACCCTCAGGACTGAAGAAGTTGTTTACACCTTGGGATTGAGAGACGATGCTGCCATATAGATTAGCTACTGCGAAAACTCATATCGTGGGGGGACTATTTGACTTACCGGCCGTTAACAATGAGGGCATACTCTCGCGTGACAATATTCTGGCCCACGACAACATCTCCACGATGAACCATACCCCATCCCATAGGTCCAAAAGCCTCGTTCAGCCGCCTTCGGTACTTGACCTCGGGCAGATAGACGATGCCATCAGGCTTGACCTCGACGTCCTCCACGTCAATAGGCCGTGACAGAACCTCGTTCTGCTCAACGGTGACAGGCTTAACTCCAAGACCGAACCAGCTCGTCTCCCAATTAATATCGTGCGTGCTCTCCACATCGGTCTCGCTGGACTCGCTTAGCGTACTCTTGGACACAGAGACAGGCTGGTGAGGGTTCGCTAGCTTGCTGGCGGTTGTTGATTTGGGAGGGAAACTCGTCGTCGTCGTCGTTCTGGGAGCAGCAGCAGGCTTTGCGGCGGTAGAAGCTCTCACAGGTGCTGGTTTGGTCGCAGTCGCGGGTCTGGAGGCGGTGCGCGGCGTGTACTTTGGTTTTGTAATGACATCTTCCTGGTTCACTTCTGTGATATCCTGTGCAGGGTTTTGCAGTGTGACGTCTGCTTCGGCGGAGTAGTATCGTAGAGCGGGAACGATTGAGCGGTTGCAGGGAAGGGTTATCTGCCTTTTGGCGGCGAATAATGCTCTACGAGGGACGAACATTGTGAATTTGTGGTGTGGCGGTAGATTTGTAGTAGCTTGTTAAAGCTTGGTTGAAGCTCTTGTGATAATTTGAGATATGACGGGTGGATAGATTGTCCGGTGGAGCCAGTGTGGCGTCAGGGTATAAAAGAGTCATGATGTATTTATTTTCATGGTAACAAAAAATAATAAAAAACAGATGTCGATACAATAGTGGTACATAATGATACATAATGGTGCAGTAATATAGTCATTGCAGTCCATTGGGTAGTTTCTTAGTTGTCTTTAGTGGCTGTGCGCTCATCGTTGTTGTGAACTTTCCAGCACTGTTTGAAAGCCTCCATCTATGATATTGTCAGTTGATCAACCAGTATGAAGAAGCAATTCATTCAATACAGGTTGAATGAGACAAGATGAAACTGAATTGCTTTGGAGAAACTCACTTCTGCGGTGCATGCGCGCCAATCTTTCTTCTCAAAATAGCAATCCGTCATTTTCGCATTCTCATCTAAGTCAACTTTATTAGCAAGCTATTCTTTCTATTATGTTGCGTTTCCCAACAAAACAGAGACGAGATAAAGTATCTTGAATGTATATGCTATCGTATCCTGATTCATTTTGGTCTGTATCTTACCTGCGCATCCGGTGCTAAAGATCCGCTTGTCCCTACAATCGGGCGGTTAGAAAGGCCTCGGCTTTCGGGGAAAAGAGCAGCCTTTGACTAAAAACTCACCACTCATCTGGCTCATCATCTTCGGTTTTTGCGCTCTGTTGCGCATTACTCTCTTCTCTACTCATCTTTCAAGGTATTCCTGTCGACAAGAAAAAGAGCGTGGTGGTTGAGGTTGTTGGTCTTGTGTTGTCGTTGAAGAAAGAGAAGTGGTTAACTAAAAGGTGGTTCGAAGGGCGGAGATTTTGGTTGAGGCGACCTCCATCCTAAAAGTCAAGTGACGGACGGGACATCAAATTGCAGCGACAACTTACAACAAACAATACATACACAAAACCCGCAAAACTCGCATCATGGCTCCGGCTAAGCTGAATGTGCTTGTTTATACAGGTTCGACTTCTTATCACCTTGTCACCTCAGAATACCCCTCACTAACTCACAACTCAAGGCCTCGGTACAACCGTTGAGTCAGTCAAGCATTGTATTTGGTCCCTTCGTCGTCTTCTCGGGCCAAACTATGCCGTCATTCCCATCACCGAGAACATCGTCCTCAAGGAACCCTGGCAGGCGACATGTGCTCTTCTTGTCTTTCCCGGTGGTGGCGATCTGGGCTACTGTCAGGCATTGAATGGTGAGGGCAACCGTCGCATCAGCGACTACGTTCGTCGTGGCGGCTCCTACCTAGGTTTCTGTGCCGGTGGTTATTATGGAACTCAGAGGTGCGAGTTTGAAGTTGGAAACAAGCCTATGGAAGTCGTCGGAAGAAGAGAGCTCGGTTTCTTCCCGGGGACGTGTCGAGGTGGAGCGTTCAAAGGCTTTGAGTACAAGAGCGAAAAGGGAGCCAGAGCGGTACGGTTGAGTGTGCCAAAGGATGCTTTTGAGCAAGACGTGGCTTCCGACATTGTCTCCTACTACAACGGAGGTGGTGTCTTTGTTGATGCCGCCTCGGTCAAGGACAGAAAGGTCGAGGTTCTGGCTACATACGATGAGGAGATCGATGTAGATGGTGGAGATGGAAAGGCAGCGATTGTTCTCTGCTCGGTTGGTGATGGTAAAGCCTTGCTTACTGGGCCACATCCAGAGTACTAGCTCCTCATTATACATCTACCATACGGACACTGACATTTTCTAGATTTGCTGCGGCTAACTTGAACCCCCAACCAAGTCTTCCCGGCTACGATGAACTAGTCAGCAAGCTTGCTACCGCCGACAAAGACAGAGCCACTTTCCTCAAGGCATGTCTAACAAAGCTTGGTCTCGAAGTCAGTCCTCACGACACAGGAGTGCCATCTCTATCCAGACTTCACCTCTCTTCCATTTCCGACACGGGTGTATCAGAGTTACTATCCGACTGGAGCGACATCATCAGCAAGGAGAACGGCGAGGAATGGATTCGAGCAGAGACGGATAGCTTCCATATTCAGAACGAAGATACTATCTGGAGTCTCGAAGGCCTTCAGCAATCTCTGCCAGATACGAATGAATCCAGCATCTCTGAGAATGGCAGCATTGACTATAGCAAGATCACCAAGAAGATAGTCCCACACGAAAAGGGACTTCCTCATCCCAAGCTTACGCCACATTTTAACCATGGTCTGTTCTTCTCAAGTTTGAAACGCTATCGAGAGATCGAGCCAACTGCCAGGAACTGGGGTGATCTGTTCATGTACGGTGAAGTGGTGACTAGCACAAACACCATGCTGGAGAAGTATGCCAAACCCTTCTTGAGCTCATGCGAGATTAGACTCTAACATTGGCCAGGAACCCAAAGCTTATGCCGAAGCTTCCAAGCGGTTTTACCGTCTCGGCCACAACTCAAGTCGCCGGTCGAGGCCGCGGTTCGAATGTTTGGATTGCTCCTCCAGGCATGCTGATCTTCTCAACGGTTATCAACCACCCTGCTCACCTCGCTGTGACCCGCCCTGTGGTGTTCATTCAGTACATCACAGCTGTTGCAATCGTGGAGGCTGTTCAGTCTTACGATCGTGGCTACGATAATGTTCCCGTCAAACTAAAGTGGCCCAATGATATTTGTAAGCCATCCTGCCAAGTGTTGCAGGTGTGAAGCTGACATTTCTAGATGCACTCGATCCTTCGAAATCGCAGGAGAAACCACACTACGTCAAAGTTGGAGGTATTCTCTCGCAGTGCCTCTACTTTGACGGAAACTACCAGATCATTCTGGGCGTTGGTCTCAACACTCTAAACTCCCGTCCTACAATGTCCATCTCCGACCTTGTCCCCGCGGGTGCTCCCGAGCTTCATCTCGAAACCCTTCTAGCCCGCGTCCTCACCCGCATAGAAGCCATATACGCACAGTTCCTCCGTGAAGGCTTCTCAAGCGGCCTTGAAGCGCGGTACTACCGCCACTGGCTTCACACGAAACAAGAAGTCAGTCTAGAGGCGGAAGGTGGTGTGAAGGCGCGCGTGGTAGGAATCACACGTGATTGGGGAATGTTGAAGGTTGAAGAGATAGATTCTAGCGGTAGGGCGATAGGAAAGACTTGGGCGCTGCAGAGTGACGAGAATAGCTTTGATTACTGGAAGGGCTTGGTTAGGAGGAAGACTTGAGGTGAAATATATATAGCTAGTAATTCGCATGAATCTATGTATTATTATAACGCCATTAGGCTGTACAGACTACTTTATGACTTGTTAGGTACTAATAGGAATGTACGACAAGGTTACATTGATTCGTACTAATGCTAAATGTACGCCAACAACCATAGGTGACGGCTGCTGGTCACAGCGTAGGGGCTCATATTATTTAATGTTCAGGAGTGAAGACAACTTCTACTACATCGACATTCTCGCCATTGCGTCACCCCCTTGTATCATTCCACCCCTCATGGACGCAGCCCGGGTGATCCTCTGCAACCGACCGGTTAAACGGTCCATTCTCAAGCCTGATGTTGATGTTGTTCTGGTTGTCTCTGGAAGGTGCTTTATGCCTGCCTCGAAATATGATGGAAAGAATGAACATGAGGACCAGTACGAATGCGCCGACTACCCCGACCGTTATTCCTATCCATTGCATGGTGGATGTAGAGGCTTCTGGAGTATTGGAGACGGCTGTAGATGGCCAGGTGATTGAAGTTGCAGTGGACAAGATATTGTTTGTCATGGTGATTGTTGTAAAGTGGAGGGATTTGGTAGTTTGACTTGACTCGGTGCTCTGAGTCGTTTCGGCGATGATGTTGCTCTCGATAGAGTCACTTGTGGTGACTATATCATCTACCTCGCTGAACCAACTCTGCCAAGGAATCGTGGTGCTCTCGATAGAGTCACTCAAGGTGACTATAACATCTATTCCGCTTATCCAAGGAATCGGAGGTAGAGTGCTGATTATGGGTGGGATAGTGACACTGTCCCTTGTTGTAAACTCGCTGGTAGCCACAGGATTGGTTGTTTCGCTCGTCAAAGAGCTTTTTATCTTGATATCTATCGTGTACGCTGAAGTTTCAGTCATCCAGATCCAGCCTGGCCGGGAGGTTACAGAAGAAAGCTCTTCTTGACTTGTGGTAGCGCTCGGTATCTCGATGATTGTCCAACTGGGTGCAGTGTCAACTGGTGACCATCCTGATGGAACGGTTTTGTAGACGTTGCCGGCCGTATCGAGATATGAACGAGCCTTGTTCTTGTGTCGCGTTGATGGTGCCGTCGGGTTTTCGAGTTGCGGACCCTGTTGGCTCTCCATGTCTATGAAATAGGATGTTTTGGCAAGACTAGTCGTTGGTGTTACCTGAGAAAGGCCGATACTGTTATGTTTGTCAAGATGCTTGATGTTGGTGTGTATTGGGTTGAGCGTCTTCTTTAGGACACTGGTGAGAGTTGGGATTTATAGGCAAAGAAGGGACTAAAACCAATATACTGAATATCCAACTATCTTAAATTTTTGTTTTCGATTCAGGTAGTAGTAGAACATTGAATAATGGCCGAGTATTATGAGTGATTGCAAATCGATAGTTGAGATGATCACGGTCGAGTCTATCCATCAAGAAACAGGCTTTCTTGGCCATAAAAGTCGTTTTTATATGTAGCACATAAGGGATCTTACATATACCTAGTCGTTGCTGTACAGATTTCTGCCACTGATTCGGTCATCTTGTTGAGCTTGTTCAGAGTTGCGTGTCTTCTCGTAGCCAAATAAGAGACCACGAACGGTGGCTACGCATCCACGCCGATTTCCCCCAAAACACCTTTAATCAGCCTGCTCTGGAAAATATTTACTTAAAGCCCAGAACATGACTCCTACTGACTAGAATTCTTAGACTTATGCCTCGTTATATTACTAGAGTCCAATACAGGAATGTACCATGCCTTTTCCGTTTCCAAACATCGACTTGGACGAGAAGAAGAACCATACAGCTACAGGAACTGGATTATCCTCGGGATACACTGTAATTGGAGTCACTACTATTGATAGTACCCTCGGCTGGGATACATTAACTAAAAGCGGTACCCAATCTGAGAGCAAAATGTCGACTTCCAATGAGCCCCTGACTGTAACCATGACAGCCTTGCCCCCTATTAGCAAAAGACCTGTCGATGAACCCGACGTTGTAACCTCTATCATCATGTCTACTATTACACATGATCATACGTCAACAGTAACTGTCGGCCCGGATACTGAACTGGAACCATTAAGTACCATTTGGATAAGCAATCTCAGCCCGCCTACCTCTATAACACAACCACTTCCTACCACTTCTACAGCTACACCTTCGCCCAAATCCTACCTGAGCACTGTTGAGCTGGTTGGCGTCGTGATCGGTATTATATGTCTACTAACCATGATCTGTCTCCCAATACTGTTCATCTTACGGCGACGTCGACGCAATCCTCCAGCATCAGATTCACAGAACAACATCAACATAAGAGTCGGCAACGGCAGTTGTTCCAGGTGGTCTCACTCAGACGACTCTCGACCTACTCCTCTACCATTGCCTCAGCATACAGAAGAAAACAAGGTAAAGACAGAGTTCGTCAAGAGACCTTTTCGTGTCATGAGTCCACCACCTCGGTATAACGATTACTGGAAGGGACAGAATGAGGAATATGAGATGGGCGTCAGAGATACCGTGGGTGAAGCTTCAGGATCGAGGTTTGCCGAGCAGCACTACAGTGATCCCAAAGGTAAAGGAAAGCAACGCGCTGATGGATGGATTTGAGTTTGTCGCGAGGAGTCTTTGGTCAACAGGATTTGGCTGTGGGAGATGGTTTATGATAGCTTAGAGCAGACTCATATTTAACTTACTTTTAAAGCTTGAAAAATAACTTAATAATGTCCTTGATGTGGAATCACCAGGAAGGTTTTATTCTGGCACGTGAAATCATGGCCTCTGAGTTTCAAATTCATTATAGTTCTTTCTCCTAAACTTTGAACTGACTCATATTTTGACTCAATAAAACCCAGCTTGTCCAAATCACAGCTTCCGCCCAAGGGGAAAGGCCTGACGTTCTACCACTATCAACAGTGAAAAAGAAACAGAAATCCTCTGTATATTCATCCTCTCAGTCTCCCAATATGACTGTATTTGACCCTTCCTTTCCTGCATCTCTGTCCTGTGCGTGGTCGTGTGACGTGACAAACACTCTCACGATGCAGCAAACAACTGACGCAGAACATGGCGAAACATGCATTCACTTAAACTTCGTTCGTGAGTATACTCTAAAGAATAGGAGAAAGTAAAACTTTGTTCGGCAAAGTTCAAGTCACAGACAAACAATAAAATAGCCCTCGTCTCGCATCAGCATGAACCTGCTCTTCCGCTCCAAACATTGCTACTTAAATTATCTCGACTTTCTTCCCATATTCATCTAAGCTATCCATCTCAACTATTTTTGGGTTATTTCAAGACGAATTTTGGAAATCATGCTTGGAAAAAGATTCCTCCTCACTGTCTCGATGGCAGCAGCATTGTCTAGGGCCTCCTACGTTTTCGATGGTCGAGTTCTACAAGGCGACGATACAGATCCTTATCCGGTAGATGGAGAGTAGTAAGTCCTCTTGAGTGTCATTCTCAGAATTACATGCTAATATGTTTCCTCTTCAAGTGGTTTTATCTTCGATCCAGAGAACGGCCCCAGAGCTCTCACAGTTCCTGATGTTCCCGCACCTGCTCCTCCAAAAGATGAGCATGAAACATATACAGTGTACAGGCCTCATCAGACCGATGTCCCTAACTGGCTCACCCAACTTCGCCAACCAACAACGTCCACCGAGAATCATCAAGAGCCTGCCTTTCCTGCCCAAGTGACTCAGGACACTGCGAGTATCCCTACCACAGTCATCATAACTAAGCCTAAAGTCCCTCTTGTGTGGTGGACTCTGCCAAATCCAGATCGGACGAGTACCGTGTCATGGACTACTGCATCAGCTACCCTTTCAGATCCAACTGTGACCTCGTCGACTGTTCCAAAGCCAACTGAGACTTTGGTCCCAGCTGCAACTCTCGAGGGGAGTAAAGCTGTTGAACCGACTGCAACCCTTGAGCCAACTACAACTCCGGTGCCCAAGGAAAGGCCCCAAGCCTCTATACCTCTTATATCCGGTGCCATCATAGGAGGTCTCGTTCTCCTGGGCGTAATCATAGTGATCGCCTGGTTGTACTCAAGGCACTACAGAAGAAAGCACACCAACGCTTCCAAACGCAGGCCAACCATCTCCCATCCTTTCAGGAATGATCTGCCTCGAGCCCCCGGACGTCAAAGCGTGTCGTACTTTAACGTCGATACTCCCTCAGAAGCCAACGGGGGATGGTCTCGTGAATGGAGGGAGGCTTTCCAAGCGTGGAAGGCGGTGCGTACTCCGCGCACTCGTCAAGGTCAAAGTGCGAGTATGCCTGTTCAATCCGATCGTCAAGGGCAGGACATGAGTATGTCTACTCAGCCCGATCTTCAAGGGCAGAATGCAAGTGCACCTGCTCAACACAGTCGTCGAGATCAGCGCATAAGTGTGCCTACTTATCGCAACCTTCAAGAGCGAAATAGGGGTGTGCCTAGTCAGCACGATCTTCGAGATCAGAGTTTGAGTGTACCTACTCACCACAATCGGCGAGATCAGCGTACAAGTGTGCCTACTCATCACAGTCTTCAAGGTCGGGATATGGGCATGGCTAGTCAACCGATGCCTACATATTCTCCTGCTTTACCTTCTTCCCCCGAGCCATCCCCACCGGCAAATGGCAGCACTGGTTGGACTCGTGTGAATACGTACGCTCGATCTTCCAGGCACAACCCCCGGGCTGCCAGCTTAGGGTACTTGACTCCTTATAGCGAAAGCATGTACAGCCAGGAGGGTTCAGGAGTGAGGCCGGATAGTGGACGTCCGCTTGGTGGTAATTGGCTCTGATTATATATGTTTGCTTGAGTTGGAGTTTGGAGTAGCGAACCCATATCCGGTTATCTGGTCAATGTATTTTATAACTTTGTCGCTTCTTGGGAGAGACTTAAATATAATTTGGCGTTTTACCTTTCTTGTTTCATATGCGCCCGTGCTGTTACATTTGTTTTCTCAAATCATTGCCGTGGTCAATTCTCTTCTTGACCAGCGACCTATTAGTCTGACTGGCTGAGTTAACTTGAACCAGAAAGTTGCCATGGGGTTCTACCTCGATCGCGTTTGGAAATGAAGCTGCAGTTAGTCTTCGGCTCATCCAGGACATCTGAGCTCTTCGCCCAATGCATCAAATGGAGGGTGAGCCCATCTCATCCTCCTCCATATGGGCAGCCAACTTGCCGCTCCTTGCAACCCTCTCACTTGCAACAAAAAGTGGCCCCAAGTGCTCCGTTCAATATCGTACAGTTGTATTAAACATAAGATAGCATAGGTCGTCTGTTCTGTCTTTTTTTCTTCGTCTAAGAACCAACCTCGAGCGGCTCATCACGCCACCGATAACCCAATAAACGCCGTGCCATGCCGCAGTCGAGTGAAGATGTACATGTATACATGGAGAAACTCCCTCCCTCTCCGAAAACCCCTCAGAACTCCCTTGACGAGACCCTCGCAGTCGGTGTCGTACTCAAAGGCCAAATCGTACAAGTGTGGTGTTTGCCGCTTTTATTTTTCACCAGATCTCATTCATCCTCAAATCGTTCACTACCCAAAAACAATCAAGGGAGTGTGACTAGTCTTTGTAAACCTTGGGCTTGAAGCCTTCTTTGATCTCGGCCTCTTGCTCCATTTTCTCCCGTATAGGTCCAATCTCTCGCTCGAATCGCTCCTTTGCTCTCACAATCTTGCTCTGAAGGTAGAAACTGCCGCCCTTTTCAGGGTTGTTGGCATCGAACAGTCGCTTGTAGCGGCTCAGCACCTCCTCGACATTGGCCTGTCCGCCAGCTGGGGGCTTGACGTTGAGAATCTTGCACGCCTCGTCAAGAGTCATGCCTGAGGAGAGAGAAGCACCGCCCGTGGTGTTGCCGGCCTTGGCCTGGGCGCGCTGGTAGGCGGAAGCAGCTTGGGCCTGCTTGTAAGCGGCGACGAAAGATCGACCGAGGATTCGGGAGCCTGTGAGGAAGGCTGTGACGACGAACTTGTGCGCCTGGGGGAACCAAAAGTGTTAGCGGGTCGATTTATCGAAGGCGGCGAATCGAGACATAAAAGCCATGACGGGACTTGAGTGTGTAAGTCTATAGCATACCATTTTGAGAGAATTATAGATGATAGAAGAGAAGATGGTATATCGGAAAGGAAAAAGGTGGAGATATCGCTAGGAAGCGACGTTGAAATAGCGTAGTGGCCCTCGTTCGCAACGAGGAAGAGGATCGGATCTTGATGGCGCTCTTCGAGACTTTTTCCCTGGGTGCAAAGTTGGGTTTGGCTGATGCGGATCATTCCGAGGTCGGAATTTTGCACCCGCCGAACCACCGGCGACCAAAGACCTTCCGGTGATTAGCCGGACATTAAGGTAAGGTAAGGTAAGGTGGGGGACTCACCGTGATTCACCGAGCTTTACCGAGATGTGCCCCGCGATGGAGCTTTGAAAGATGGAATATTCGCTGACCGCAATAAAGGGGATTGAGCAAGAAAGCAGAGGCTCAGAAGTAAGAAAGCAGTTCAATATTTTCTTTAGAACTCGAATATTTATCGAGACCATTTCCTCATAGTAACAATCCCAAGTCTGTACAATTGCTGTAAGACTCACTCGTAAGCAAATTATGGTCCTACTAGTCTTATAGGGTAACTGACACAACAACAGAAGCATCCAACATCACCACACACCAATTCTGAGGAGCATATCATGGCGTCAACTCCCCAAGACGTAGCTGTCCTGTTGCAGCGTGAAGGCAGTGGGGTATCACCGGATGCTTACGATGCAGCCAGCGAACCTCAAGATGCCGTATCAAGAAGGACAAAGCTACTCTCCCCAGTGCTGGAAGCTCTCAAATCACAAGATCCTTCTACTCTAGAAGCTACAGCCAAGGCACTCGGCGATGGAAGTCGAGACGGTAAGCTGCACCGATTGTGATTCTGGATTCTTCTGATCTGACCTGTAATCAGTTGCTTGGAGACTCCCCTTTGGAGAATCAGGCATTCTCGAATTCTTCCTTGACATCCTGGCTTCGGAGGAACAGCAAAGCCATGGCGTCAAGGTCCAGGCTTTGCGTGTTACTGGAAACTCTTGCGCTGATACCGATGCTAACAGAGCTCGTGTTGTTGAGGGAAAGTACATCGTCTCTTTTATCAACCATTTACAGGATAAGAGTCTTGTTCCATACTTGATTCCCGTTCTCTACAATGTCCTTGTGGAATATGGTAAGTACCTACTTTGCTCATCATGTGCAAAGCTTGAGACTGACATCCTCAGAACCTGCTCAACTTCTCGCATCGCAGTCAAGGCTCAGCAGTCACCTAATCGCTCTTCTCCAGTCCCCTAACCTGTCCGACTACAGCCCTCTAGTCACCTACTTCTGCAAGATCCTGGCTCTTCTCATCACACAAGACGGCGAGGCAGCTCTCGCAGACCCTGATACAGTGTCCACTCTGCTCAAGCTCGCAACCAGCCCTGATCACAATTCTGACATCGAGGACTTTCTTGCTCTTGTATCTACTGCAGCAAGCTATCTTGCAAACGAATCCTTCCAGGAGCGACTTCTCAATGCAAGGCAAATGGATGTGTTTGTCAAGGCCTTTTACATCGCACACACTCAGTTCGATGCGGAGCTTGATGACGAGGACATAGCCAAGGAGCTGGGACAGCTTTGCACATCGTTGCTCACGACATTGGCGGATCTCACTGGCAACGACGCTTTCCCTGCCCTCTACCCTCTCGAGAGTTCTGTACCCCAGTCACTTCTGAAATGGCTGAAGGAACCTCATGTCATTCTTCAGTCAGCGGCCTGTCTAGCTCTTGGCAACCTCTCACGTTCCGACCAGGCTTCTACCACTTTTGTACAGAAGCATCAGGCACATGTGCCTCTCATGGCCATACTCTCTGATACAGAAGTCACCGATGCCCAACTTCTTCATTCAGCACTCTCATTCCTCAAGAACCTCGCAATTCCGGCACAAAATAAATCAGTGCTGGGCGAGTTGCTGGAACCTGCCAGTGTACCACGGATACTGAACATTGACACTCTTCCCCAGGTGCAGTTCTCGGCAGTATCCCTACTCCGACTACTTCTTGTCAACTCCCCCGGTAACGTCCGACGAGTTACGGCACCCCGAACTGTGGAGGTTGAGGGGTCATCCAAGAAGCACACGACTGTCCACGATATTATCTCTCTCTTTGATCGATCTGATACGGAGCCAACTAGACTTGAGGCCGCTCGCAGTGTTGCCACTGTGTGCCGTGTGCTCCACACCGCACCTGTAGACGAAGTCCTCTCAGGATGGAACTCTGAGAACGAAGACGCACAGTCGAGAAGTCTGTTCTATGCCGAGCACGATCTTGCACAAATACTTTCTTTCCTCATCACGCAGGAGAAGTGGCCTATTCTTAGGTCTGAAGCATGGTTCGTCTTTGCCCTTCTGTCACGATCCAAGGATGGCGCACAAGTTGTTGCAAAGGTACTCGCCGTGTCTGGAGCCATGGACGCTCTGAACTATGCAGTCACTGGTAAGACTTCGTCAGACGACGAAACACCTCAAATCGAGGCTGGTACACCTGAGATCCCCCCAGCTATTCCAGAGGAACTTGCTCTTGAGCCTCAGCAGGTCGATCCAAAACAGCAAGCCAACATGGCCAAGGTGGATAGAGAGAATTGCCTGGTTTTGTGCACCGAAGTTGTCAAGAATGGAGAAACTCTCGAGTCAGCCGAAGTGAGCCGACTACAAAGTTTGATCAGGCAGGGAACAGAATTGCTAGGGAAGAAGGCAGACGAGTAGCAGAGTCTTTCGACATATAGATGGATCACACAAAATGAGATTATAGACAGTCACATCACGCGAAGCATGCGCCGAATTGAAATCATAACAAGTAACTTTTAACGAGCAGAGACACCATATGCACGTAATGCATCCATTGACCGAGGTATGACAGAACAAAGCCGGTGATCATGCAGTAAATTTCTTGAGCTGGACCTAGAGTATCCTTCCTCCAACCCAGGCCAAGCCTTTCATCAAAGTCTCGAACCGACGTTGCCCATGCCTTAGTGACATAAAGAGCAAAAACCTCAAACACCAGTTCCCTTTTTGCAAGTTTATTTCTTGGCCTCCGCGGCCTCGGCAGCATCCCGGATACGCTTCTGGCGGGCACCCTCGTATCGGGCGTTGGCGCGAGCGACACGGAGAGTTCGGTAAGCACCAGCCTCGATGTTGGAGGGCATATCGCCCTTGGAGATCTCCTTGACGGCGACGTCGGTGGGGGCAATAGGGAGGACGGCGGAGATCTGAGCGGCCTTGTCGACCTTGGAGACGTCGGTCTTGGTGTCACCCTTCTTGGGGGCGTTAGATCGGCGGGGGAGGAGGATCAAGCGCTCCTGGTAAGCCTTGAGGCGGGCGACGTTGGCGGCAAGGGACTCCTCGCTGAGGTTCTGGCGGCGGAAGTCGACGGCAATGCCGATGGTGGGAGCGAAAGCCTTGGGGATACCGGCCTCCTGCAAAGACAGTCAGATCTGGACAATTGCATTTTTTTTTCGTCTTTCGTTCGACTCGAATATTTTTCATACCTTGAGCTCAGCCAGGGTGAAACCACGGCCGGAGCGGACACGACGGTTGTACTTGATGGTAGGGCATCGGACAACGGGTCGGAGCTTGTCGACGGGTCGGGGAGCAAGAGCAGCAGCCTTGGCCTTGCGGGCAACGCGTCTTCTGGTCTTCTTGCCGGGCTATTCCATAGTCAATATTTGTGCCCTGTATTTTTGAAAGTTTCCGGAAAATCGAATCATCGTTTTTCTCGTCGGGGTGTATCGTCATACCTGGTCGAAGTGGGTTCGAACCCGACGCTGCCAATCCTTGCGGAAATCTATTCGAGGAGTCAGTCCCTCGTGTTCTTTTGTATGATATCGTCCATCGGGTTGGGTGGTGGCTCACGGTTGCTGACGAGCTTCTGGTTGTACCGGATCGTCTGTAGGAATTCAGGTCAGCGAATGCTGATAAACATGATGGCGATAATCATCTCATCGCCATCGCAATGGGCGCATATATCCATACCATTTTGTCTGCTTACCGTGCTCCGATTGTCGATGTCGGGTCGTGAGGCGTGGAAATTTCGGAGGGTTGAGGCTTGTCAAATTGCTCGAAAGGGTTTTGGAGCCCTACCTTTTCGCACTGGTGGGGTCTAGCGAGTCTCGGCGGAAGGAGCATCACGTGTTGAGGGTGGCTCTTGCCAATTTTTACTTTTTCGACCGGGAAAACGATATAGCGGATGCCGCACGGATTGGTCTAGAACTGTGGGGGCTTTAGGTGCTGGCTTGGCTCTTGGCTATAGGACTGTAGACTTCGTGAATTGACGTTAAGTAGAATCACAACTACCATAATCCAGTCTGTACGACATGCAAGATTTATCACTGTTAGACAGACTGGTGACATATACTTATGAATCATGTATCTGAAGCAATAAATTTGAAATGAACTTTTGGAGAATACTACTCTCAATGTCATTTTCTAGCTTGGGAGGTAAACTGACTGGATCTCATCTTACAAGTAATAACCCAGAATCTTGACACAAAGCATAATGAAAGGCGATTGTTACAACGGGCTCTCTTGATAGGAAGAGACGAGCCAGAGATGTTTCCTCAATGTTTTTGAGAGACACGTAATTCAAAATAGAGCCTATCGTATCCTGAAAGGTACATATTTGTTCTGGTGATCTCTAAGCATCAGAAACCACTGCAGTTATTCTGACAATATGTCAATCAAGCCGTTGGGTCTGGAGACTCGCGAATTATTGTCAATCAAACGTTTCCGAGAGAGAAATGATTGATCAAGTACCATCCCACGCGAAAGGCGATGAGATTATCCAGCAGACTGGCCTCTAACTCCGTCGCACGAGCAAGTCTTTCTCCAACTACTCTGTATAGTTGACAGTGTAACTACGCTAGTCAAAAGTCTCCTCTTTAAATTCAAACACACTTCAAAGCTTGTCTCGCTTGAAGATAAACATTCACATTTTTTTATGGAAAAGAACCCTCAGTCATTTACTGGCACTTGCATGCAGGTGCACGCACAATTCTAGGCAACCAAACCTTGGTGGAGGCAGCAATTTCCCAGCCCCTTGCGCGCCTCAGGCACAAGGCATCAATCAGGGCTCCAAATTTCTATAAAGCTCGCCTTCGGCCGCGCCCTTTTGATTTCGATTTCCTTTTCTCTTCATACTTACCTTGTTCCGAGAAAGCCAGATCAAGAATTGGCTTTCTCAGTTTGGAAGGCCTGCATTGCACATCGCGGAGTCGTTTCCTTGCTCCATTGTCCTTCGGGGCCATGGGGGGCGTAATTTTTGATTTATCACCTCACTTTTCATTGTGTTGGTGGCTTTATGCCGTCGCATGGAGAAGAGTTCCCTTGAAGCTCGTGATGTGCTGTCAAGTAATACCCATCCACGATTTGCGTTGTCGCGTATCTACAATAAGAAAAGTACATTCATACTGTATCTGCCTTGTGCTATTGAAGCTTCGTGATTGCCTGAAGACGAAGCTCGTGATGCTGTTCTGTCCCGTGCAGTCGAGATTCTGGAACCATCTTGAAGCCAATAACACCTTGCATTGCATCATTCTCCGTGCTGGTTCTTGAGAGGCGGACTTCAAACGTTCCGCCCTCCTGCTCGACGATGTTATCTTGAATGCCAGACTGTAGCAAATTTTATGCATCCTCTTAATCGCGGTCACCATCGGGCGGTAGCCAGCCCAGCGCGACAACATCATTAGATAGTGAAGCAAGAAATGAAATAATTAATTGTCCGCATCACCATCATCATCTCGAGATCTCTTTAAACCTTTTTCATGTCGTCTACAGCCAACTCTGAACCGAACCTACTCCGCACCAATCAAATCTCCACAATTCCACTGTGCACGCCAGTTTGATGGACCGAAAAATCTCATGACACCACTTCCCACTCTATCCCGAGTCGACGACGACGACACCCCACGACGACTGCAAAATTAACGGCTTCCCTTTTGTTCTCCACAAGCCTCGTTCAGAACATAGAATTGCCCTGTGCAGCAGCAATGGCTTCCAAGATGGGCCCCAGGAGCGTCAAGGACGCCACCCGCTTCACATCCACAATCCCCCACGCAACATCCAAGGTTGCCCAAAGAACACCGCGCATCCCCGGCGAGACACCCGAGCAACGAGTGAGGAGGCTGCGACAGGCTCATCTTGCGGCTCAGCATGCTCAGATTAGCAAGACGGATAAGTTCATTGATGCGTCAAGGAGATTCTTTGATGTTGCGCATCGATGGACTGTGGGAAGCATTATAATATTCACAGGTACGTCAGCATGAAGAGAGATGCGGGCAGTGGAACTGACAGGGATCAAATAGCCGTCGCAGGTGTCGTCTCTGTATACTCGGTGTGGGATATGGTTCAATACAACCGCGCCCGCCGAGCCGAATGGGTGGAAGCCCAGAAGCGACTCGAAGCCGATGAGCTCGCCATGGCCCGTCTCGCCTATATCAAGGGCGAAGCTACCGAGGACCAGATCCTTCTCGTCGAGGAGGCCAACCAAGCAGCTGAAGCGAGAGGCGAGAAGCTACCACCTCTGCTCGCTGCCCCCGAACACCGCACACATTTCGAGGAGCACATCAAGCCCACGTTCCAGGACAAGACCGCCGAGGAGAGCGCTACAAAGGTTTCGAGTGGCAAGGGCGTGCTGGGAGTCTTCTCCGGCGTGCTAGGAGGCGGCGAGAAGAAGAAGGAGGACGTCAAGGAGCAAGCGACAGAGGTGTTGGCCGATGCAAAGACGCAGTTGACCACGTTGGCTGCCGACGGCAAGGTCAAGTTGGACCAAGCAATTCAGACTGAACGAGAAAATCAACAAACCGGAGGCCCTCTAGACCGACTGGGCACACAACCAGCTAGCCCAGCCTCTGGCAAGTCATGGTGGAAGTTCTGGTAAACTGTATAAAAATGTAATTGGAAAGACAAACAGCTAGCAACGCGAGGGACACGGAGCTGACTGTACGTGGGGGAAACAAAAAGGAGTGTATCATATGTGTAGATTGGCAGTGCATTAGACGGCGTCGGGGGACCATCTTGTATGTACCATTAGGTGTGAGGCAAAGCCCTACTTTACTTTACCTATCTATTCAATACTAAGCGACTAAACAGTATCGTCACGGTCTTTGGTGTTCTCGAGTATGATCGAGCTTCGTATAGCTCCATTATTGATATTGACATTATCGCTATTGTGGTATTTCCATTTGTCCTTGGTCTTCATACTGACCGTTTCGCTAACCTCCAAATCCCTGTTTCCTTATGGGTAATGAACTGTGCCCTGAATGATCAAATGCTATTTGTAGCCGCTTCCCGATATCCATAACGCCATATAATAAGTAAAGAAAAAAGATGAAAGATTGTCTCCTGCTGTCAGTCCCAGCAGTATTCGTGAAGCATCCAGTGCAAGCCTGTGGCTGCACGGATGGCATGATTGTACTCGAGTTGTTAAGTTACTCGTTGTCCCTCGGGCTGCAAGAGGTTCCACCGTCGGCCAGAACCCTTAAAACAGGGAGGCCGCAAGAGAAGTTGTCAATGTGGACATGGCGCATTTGGTGTCTGGGGCCTTCCTTTGCAAAGATTTGGATCGGTAGCCAATATTGCGCTGACGTCTCGTCTCTTTCCAATCAAGTGGCCTTACACCACTGTCCTATAGAGAAGCATGTTTTTCAGGGTCCACAATGATCTCCTGTCCATTCTAAGAAACGATGATGTGATTGAAATGACCTGGAACTTTGTCGCGGCATTTATCACAGTCTGATCGGTATCCTATGCTGAAACTTTTCTTCATGCCGGGCTGCCATGTCCAGTTGTTGACGGTATGTCGACTTCTAATATGACCCCGTCGGGGAGAAGGTGTTGTGGGGTCACCCTCGCCCTCGGCGGTCTGCGATGAACAGAGAGGTTCTGCATCCACCATGTGGTGTTCGACGTCATGAGGAGGCGATGGCTCAACTCTCACATTAGGATGCTGTATGCCAGGTGACATGTTACCATGGACGCTAGAGTCAAAGTTTACTGTGATAGGGGTAATGGGTTGGCATGCCATGGAATCGTCGTCCTCGGAAATAGGCGAGGGGAGGCGTCGTTCATTCTGAACGGCCTGCCATCCTCCAGCCATTGTGCGTGGAACACTCTGATCATCGTTGAGGCCGGTATTCTGATGGCCCATGTTCACAACGCCGTTGGGGGAGGCGGTCATTGCCTGTTGGCCTCTAACTTGTGCGGCAAAGTTGGGCTGAATGGGAGTAGGCATGCGCCCGTTGGAGTTGTCATCCTCCAACTGCATCATGCTGAATCGGTCCGATCCCTGGTGTTGTTCAAGTTGATTTGTTCGCATCATATCCATGTCAGAATATCCATTGTTCTGTGGCGTGTTTGACGGATATTGCGAAAAGTTATTTTGTTGGAACTGATCATGGCAAGCCATGCTCGGGGGCTGCATGGACGAATCAGGTTGCCATTGCTGTGCGGTTCGAGGCGATGCACGGAGAGGAAGACACTGGAGTCGTTTCTGCGAGCAAAAGTTAGAACTCGGTAACAAGTCTGGTGTTGCCATGATAGCAAACTCACATTTCGGTGTTCACCGAAGCTCATGCCATTGGCAGCGAGCTCTTCCTCTTCCCGACCCCGTTTCCGCTCGTAGGGATGCTGTTGTGCGGCAAACATTTTGTCCCGTTGCAAGTTGTTTGTTGTTTGAAGAAGATGTATGTTGATGTTGATGTCGGATGTATGTAGACGTTGGTATCGGACCCTGCGTATTAATGCGAGTGGATACAGACAAGGTAAGTGAACTGCAAGAGGTTGGGCTGTTGTTTAAGTTGAGTTCACGAGGAAGTGGCGGCCCTCAGGGTGTTAGAAAACTTGGCAGCAGGAAGCATGCAAGATAAAATCAGCAAGTCGGTTTATGTTGGTAAAGAGAAGAGCCTTGGGCTGTTAATTATCACACCCCAAAGCGCAGGAGTCAACCTTTCTGTTGCCTACTAGGCGGCCTAGGTCAAGGAAGGAAGTCACGGATAGTGGATCGAAGGCTGTGACGGCGAGTGGGGAGGGGGGGCAGCGAGTGGAAGCTTGGAACGCAGGTAGTCAGCCAAGTAGATGAAGATAGAAGCCTGAGAGGCTGGGGGTCTTTTTGGGGCTGGCTGTCACTGAGACAATCCAAGGAGCGGGGAAATAAGTTAAGGCGGTCTATACTATTCTCGATTTGAGGAGATGTCTCGGTGTTGGTGAAGCGAAGCCGTCTTGTCAATACGGGATGGAAAGTAAACAAAGGCCAAAAAGTAAACTGCACAGCAATTGATGGTTGGTTCACATTAAGGATAAAAGTTTGGTCAAGAGCTAACCAAAAGCTGAAAGATCAGAAATCTTGTATGAATGAATAGAACGTCACTGACTCAATGTCAAAGGGGGAAAGTGGTTGGGTTGGGTTGGTTCGGTTCTGTCAATTAAAGGCCAAAGTTTGTTTGTGAATGAATGGAGGGAGACCAACAACGCCATGGCGCGCATTTCGCTCTACTTTGACGAGACGATCGATTCCTTTCAGTCGGTCGTGGGGTCGCCGACAATCCGAGCGATCCCTTGTTGAGGAGACCGATGATCTAATTGACCCTTGACATGAGGCTTGTCATGCTCATCATGCCCATCTCCATCATCACGAGAAAGTCAAGAGGCGGGTCTATCAGTAGAGTAGACAAAAATAACTTGGTCCTTGCTACACCTTCAACCAGGCCTAGTATTTTGTCGAGACCTTGTCGGCAGGCTCAGTGGACAGCCTAGGCTAAGAACAAGGGTCTCACGGGCCAACAGATCCGCAGTACGAGGCTCAGACGTAACGCGGTTCACTACGTTTGACAACAACTTGTGAGAGTCGATATTGTCAACAGAACTTGAGTGTATAGGTTTCAGTCGTGTTTCGCTTGGTCGAATTCCCGTCTTCCCGTCTAGTCAGTACACGAATTCTTCTGAGACGTTGCAACGGGATTCTATGTCTGAGACAAGTTCTGCACTTGGCTCAGATCTTTACGGATAGACTCTTCACGGATAGACTCTTCGGTCATTGAGCTTCCGGTCCGTGCTGTAGGGTAGTGTCGTACGAAAAATCATGGACAATCAAAGGAACCAGTCCGATTCATTAATATGCGTAACAAACACGAACTCTTTTCCCATCTTGTGACACATAATGTCTGCAGTAGCATTGGTTAATTCGATGCCTTCTCCCAGGCAATCTCCCATGTTTTGGTGGTTCATTACCTCTCCCTTTTCGTCTTGGCGACACACATTCCTTTGTGCAACTGATGAACCTCGCGAGTTTCTAAACGTGGGGAGATTTGCAAGCCGCCACGAATACCAAGAGACCCTGTCACAATTATTATTACATGCCGACGTCACCAGGAATCTCTCCCTTATCCCACTTTTTTCCAAATGTAAATCCTATAAAAGCGAATTGCTCATATTACTTCACAAGGGATGCGGTTGATTATCGTATGTTATCTCACGTTGCTTTCCGAGACGCGTCTATTGGTAGGGAGGAATCAACACTACGTACCTTATTAGTAGGTTAGTACTTTATTACCCTAGTTTCTCAGACCTAGACACCGGACCCTTGGACCCCGGATCAGGAATCCGCAAGACCGAACAGCGTTTGTGCCGAAGTGTGAGTAGTTGTAGGTGTAAAGCCGAGAAATGGTGATGAATACTCAATGGGTTGTCAATCAGTATTGTGCGTTGACCGGGCCTCATCTGAATATTGTATACGTATACCAATCTTACTGGACGGCATCATGACCTCTCACAACTTTGCGGAGGTTGCATCCTTTCGTACGGAATTGGCATAAGATGTGGCGGTAAAAGTGATCATCCGTTCCTTGCATGCATATTCACTACTGCCAGCCTCCGACATAGGCGGTATACTCGTTGAGCTCGTATATCTTAGGTGAGACCCTATGTTTTTTTTTTTTTTTTTTTTTTTTTTTTTTTTTTTTTTTTTTTTTTCTAAAAAAAAAAAAAAAAANNTTTTTTTTTTTTTTTTTCTGAAGCCATCAATATCAGCTTACCATATATCCACATGTCAAAATGATAGTACGAAAAGAGTCTTTTCGCAAGACCTCGCCTAACCGAGAAATTGTCACTACGGACCCAAAATCGGAGCCAATCGAGCTTAGACCATTGATAATTGTAAAATTCTAGAACCCTGACGTAGTGAACCAATATATTTTGCATACAATCCCCCTGCAAAAAATCGCCTTTTGGTTGACCCCTCGGTGGGGTCACCTCCGAAGCTCCTCCGGTGCGGTGCTACTACCCTGGGTCCTACTTGGGCTGGGCTGAGTGCATCCAGAACTTTTGAGTCACCCTAAAAGAAGGAGGATAAAAAAAAAGTGTGTCTACTTGAACAAATATCTTGCTCGCATCAAACCGACTGACTTGTCAATTCCAGCCTCGTGGCGTTTTATCTTGAAGTTTACTTTGACTCACCCTCTCATCGCCTACTCCGTGGAGCTACACAGTATAGCACTGACCTAAATATCACTATCTGCCCAAAGGTAAATCGAACCCCTCCATATCAAAATTTCCAGCTTCAACAAGAACATATCAGCTCACATATCCATAATGCCTTCAGCTATCGACATGACTACTATCGCTGCCGATGACACCAGAGGTTAGTGTTCATCATTGAATTTGTTGTTCTGTTTGAACTATGTTGGAATTGTGCAGAGGACTCATGATGCTTCATGTGGCGATCCGTTTCACTGGGCAAGCCGTTGGCTTGTGAGAGGATAATTGCGACGCTTCAGCCCTGTGTTGTCCTGGTGCGCAATTGCAACTATCCGTCCCTCCTACATATCCAATAGCACAGCGAGTCCATTGACTAACATGAACCAGTCCTCGGACAGGATCCTTTGATCCCTCCCGCTCTCCTCACCTCCGAAATCCCTCTCCCCGAGAAGGCCACAAACACCGTTATCAAGGGCCGTCAAGATGCTGCCGACATTGTTCTTGGTCAGAGCGACAGACTTCTTGTCGTTGTCGGTCCTTGCTCCATCCACGACCCTGCCACCGCCCAGGAATACGCCGCCCGACTCAAGGAGGTCTCTGACAGACTCTCTAACGATCTCTGCATTGTGATGCGCGCCTACCTCGAGAAGCCCCGAACAACCGTTGGCTGGAAGGGTCTTATCAACGACCCTGATATTGACAACTCCTTCAAGATCAACAAGGGTCTCCGTGTTTCCCGCCAGCTTTTCGTTGACCTGACCACCAAGGGTCTGCCAATTGCCACCGAGATGCTCGATACCATCTCCCCTCAGTTCCTTGCCGACTGTATTTCCGTCGGTGCTATTGGTGCCCGTACCACCGAGTCTCAACTTCACCGTGAGCTTGCTTCTGGTCTTTCTTTCCCCGTTGGCTTCAAGAACGGTACAGACGGCAGCCTTGGTGTTGCAATTGACGCCATTGGCGCTGCTGCCGCTCAGCACCACTTCATGGGTGTCACCAAGCAGGGTCTTGCTGCCATCACCCGAACCAAGGGTAACGAGCACTGCTTCGTTATTCTCCGTGGTGGAACCAAGGGTACCAACTTCGATAAGGAGAGCGTCCAGGCCGCCAAGAAGGTCCTCCAGGACAAGAAGCAGAAGGAGGCTATCATGATTGACTGCTCCCATGGTACGTTTTCAACTCCCTTGCAATTACTCAATTCTAACTTGCGCCAGGCAACTCTTCCAAGGACCACAGAAACCAGCCTAAGGTTGCCAAGGTTGTTGGCGAACAGCTCCGTGAGGGTGAGAAAGCCATCGTTGGTGTTATGATTGAGTCCAACATTGGCGAGGGTAACCAAAAGGTCCCCGCCGAGGGCCCTGCTGGTCTCAAGCGCGGTGTCAGCATCACTGATGCTTGTATTGGCTGGGAGGACACCGTCACTGTGCTTGAGGACTTGGCTGACGCTGTTCGCACTCGTCGCGAGGTCAACGCTTCCTAGATGGTTGCTGTTGCTGCGTAGAGGGGAGCGAGATTCGGCAATGAAAATGGTAAAAATTTAGGAGTTAATGATCAGACCTGGTAACAAAGGTCAGAAGGTGGAAAAAAAAGTCGGCGTATATAGGGTGTATTAAAATTGTCACGATGCCTGGTCTGTTTTGAAAACATAACTCATGAATAATCCTGTACTATCATAGGGATCAACCCCATGTTAAAGCGATGAAATCCCAACCAACGCCTAAAGCCCATTCTACCCAATACCTTAAGACGACAAGTCATGTTGGTTCAACCAAGATAAAGCCGAGACGTCGCCTTGTTCATAAACTCATCGGAAGTTCCCTTGCATAGGAGCATAGTTACTGCCCTGCCTTGGGAACATAGGCCCCTGGCGCAGCGCCACAACCTTCTTGAAAGCAGCCCAGCCCAGCAACCCTACAGTACCGACGATGAACGCCCAGACGATGATTTTGTCCTTGTTGCTGTCGCGCTGGAAGCATAGGGTCGAGACATCCTCCTCAGTCGCGTCCTTGCAGAAGTCAATGCCCTGCTTTAGACAAAAGGCCTTGGTGCACTCGGAGCACGATTTGGACTTTGAGCGCGGCTCGAGCTGGACTGTGGGGAGATCGACGACGGAACGGCGGAGGGAATCCTCTTTGGGGCCGAGAGGGATGATGGTGCTGTTCTTAAAGCATGTGCATTTGCAAAAGGTCGGCGCGGCTGGAATGTGTTAGCTGTTGCAGCGAGTTTGTTGCAAGTTTGAGCGTACATGCTGCGGCCAGGGAAATAAATGCTCCTAGGAGAAGGATAAACAGTGATATTCGTGCCATTGCGGCTAGTATGGAGCTGTGACAGGTTGCTTATCCGACATGGATGCGAGGTCGCACGTCAATCACTTGAGGCTATCGATAGTTGACGATGGGGTGGGTCAGACCCCGGTACCCACCTCAGCCTCGTACGTTCCCATTGGTCAAGACTACCACACTGGAAAAAGTTCCATATCGACTTGTACCTCCAACTAACGACCCCATCACGATTCTTTTTCGACCTCAGGTCACCTCCGATACCCCTTCAATTCACCACCTCACAATGCCTCGAATACCGAGAGTAGGCGCATTCGCCTCGCTACCGTCGGCAGTCGTCCCCGTCAACCGAGTTCCCTTTGTCGCCCGCGCCACATTCTCAACCTCCACACCTGTCAACGCTCTCGGAAACAAAACACAATGGATCCGAAAGCAGCTCTGGAAGGGCGAGGCTCCCGGTCCTGAGGACCCATACAACGAGCGTCCGGAACCGGAGCAATCTACGAATCTGCCTGACGAGGCTAAGGACCTGTCAAATGTCGACCGCAGACCTTCCCCCGTGCGCAACACTCGTCTCGTCCTGCCGCCCAGCCATTCCGAGGCTTTGTCCGAGAAGGAAGTTGAGTCCGTCGACACTGGATATACGCCTGCGACTTCGATTGAGGACTTGGAGGAGATTGAGCCCCTCAAGACGTGGTGGGAGCAACCCGGTCATTGGGGCGAGGAGAGCGAATTCAAGGGCTTCGGCAAGGCAGACCGAGTGCAGGACCAGGCTGTGTTGGAGGTTTATCTACGTCAAGCTCTGGTTGAGTCGCTCTCATACCAGCAGCGAGGTCTTCTTGAGGAGTATGCGGCGAAGAAGTGGCCCGTCGGCAACAGGGCCCACCTGGACCGGACATTGTCCGTTGGCATTCGATTCGAGAATGGAAAGGCTCTGCTGAGCTCCCACTTCCGTATCGTTACTGAGAAGCTCAAGGAGAGACCCCAAGAGCTCGAGGAGAAGGTCGAAATCTCCCCTGAGGAGGCCAGGCAGATGATCAATGCTTTGAACCCCTCATGGAAGGCCGCCACTCTGGACAATGACCACCTCAAGTTTGCTGTGAGTAACTACGTTATCCTTAAAAGTATGAATCCCTGCTGACAAAAAACAATAGATCCGCAAGCGTCTCTACCAGCTCACCGGCCACTTCATCCCCGACGTGAAGCTTGCCGCTGCCAACACACCAGGCGAGCTCATCACAGTCGCACTAACCATCTCCAAGCGCGGCAAGAAGCTCGCCGAGGTTCTCGAGGAGAAAAAGGACCTCTCCACGCTCCCTAACGTCACAGTGCACAGCAGGAGAGTCACACCTATTGACCGTGAGGTCTCAGTTGGTCGATGGAAGGTCATTGAGGAGGAGCTGCGGAAGCGTGATCTGCCTGTTACTGGAACAGGGGGATACGGCAAGAATAAGGAGAGGGATTGGTTGACCGGCAAGGCTTAAGGGAAGTAAAAAAGAATTATGAGGTGTATGAACACAATAGGACAGAACAGTGGTGGTGTATGACCGTGTATATCTGTACATGTATAATAGACGAACAAACAAATCTTGCATCATTTGCGAACGTGTTTAATCAAAAGGGGGTGACTGTCACAATTGCTCATTTATTCATATGCAAAACTCCCTTCTATGCAGTATTTTACAGGTATTTGTTCTGGATAAGCCACTGCTTAACATCCTCCTTATCCCTAGCGAGCCAGTTTTGCTTGGCCTTCATGGCATCAAGACTCTGAGCCAACTCAAGTTCGAATCCCTTGCTGCCCTTTTGCTCAAAGAAACTCTTGACGTCCTCAATCTGGTCGCCGTGGGTGAAGGAGCTTGTGGAGATGGCCACCATATCGCCGAGGAGTGACATGCCAGGGGGAAGTCGCTTGGTGAGAACATCCCAGTTCTCCTTAACCCATCCCCAAAGAGCAACGATACCCTCCTTGTGAGCCCGGAGACCAGCAAGAGGCATATAGATGTCTTGGGTTTTGACATTGTCGCTAAGAGTGTACGCCAGAGTTCGCTTCATCAAGGCAGGATCCTTGGCAAAGCCGAGCGATCGAAGGGCTGTGTTGCGCTCACTGCTCTGCTTAGCAGTCTCGTACTCCTTGACAACAGCGTTGTACTCAGCTTCTCCTCCGTATGACAGCACAACTCCAAACACACTAGATCGAAGGTTGGGCTGCACGGCCTCTCGGTCACCACTGATAAACTTCTCGAATAGCTCAAAGGCTGCCTTCTTCGTAGCCTCATCCTCGACGATGGCGGCCTTACCAAACATGAGTGCCTTGAAGCGCTGAGCGGTGAAATCATCAGAGCTTGAAATGTTCCAGCCGATCTCATTGGCCTTCTTGCTGACAAGATCTCGCTGGAAAGCCTTAAGAGCATCGTTGACGTCGTCCTCTTCGAAGATCCAAGCGTCCCGAAGAGATGCGACACGAAGGGTGATCTCATCCCAGACAATGAACTCGTCTTCAGAGTCAAAGCCTTGAAGAAGAGACAGGAGACCGGATGTCTTTTGGTAACCGGCAGCGGCAAGAGCACCAGCATCAGCGATCATTCCAGCTCTGTCCTCAACACCCAGGAGTCCTGCCTTGGCGTTCTGTCCAAGCTTCTGGAGTCTCTCGCTGGTATAAGATGTACGGTAGATGCCAGAGTGCCCAGAGTTGACCTTGTAGAAGTCAAAGTCAGGCACCTTGAAGTCGGCCTCACGGACGTTGAGCGCAAGGTCTTCTTGGATACCCTCCTTAGTTCGAAGGTTGAGGAACACTGGGTAGAGCACCTCGTCCTCCTCAGGCTTGACATCGGCCGTTCTAAGGAATCGATTTTGCTTGACGTGGATTGTGCCCTTGGACTCGTCTTCAGTGATGGCCACGACAGGGTAGCCCACCTTCTTGGTCCAGATGTCAGCAACACGTTCGACATCCTTTCCACTAGCCTCACTGAGAGCTGCCCACAGGTCAGTTGTCTCTGTATTGCTGTAGGCATGTCGGTCGAGATAGATTCGGACACCCTTAAGGAAAACGTCCTCGCCCAAGTACTTGGAAATCATGCGTAGGACACAAGAGCCCTTCTCGTACGAAATGGCATCGAAAATCTGGTTAACCTCATCAGCACGCTTGACGGGTACCTCGATGGGATGAGAGCTGCGTAGAGAATCAAGACTCAGGGCAGATCGCAGGTCTTCAGTAACATAGCCTTCCCAGATCCTCCACTCAGGGTAAAAGGCGTTGGAAGAGTACCACGACATCCATGTCGCAAATCCTTCCTTTAGCCACAGACCATCCCAGAAGTCCATTGTGACGAGGTTTCCGAACCATTGGTGAGCCAGCTCGTGCTGAACAACCTCGGCAACACGCTTCTTGGTAACGGCACTGCTGGTCTTCTCATCTAGGAGAAGGTCGACAACTCGGTATGTGATAAGACCCCAGTTCTCCATGGCTCCGGCAGCGAAGTCAGGCACAGCGACCATATCCATCTTGGGAAGGGGGTATTTGCTGCCGAACTGTTGCTCGTAGAACTCGAGGGTTCGTGCACCTAGCTCAGCCGAAAAGACAGCATGGTCAAGGTTTTGGTCAGGAGTACACCAAACTCGAATAGGGACTCGGAAGTTGTTTGTCTCGTAGTGCTTGAGATCTCCAATGATGAAAGCCAGTAGGTAGGTAGACATGATAGGAGTTTTGTTATATGTGATCGCCTTGCTCTTCTTGCCTGTTACCTTGGAGTCGACCTCTTTTTCGGAGGCAACGTCCATATTACCCAGGCAAACGAGGTCCTTGTCAGCAATCAAAGTGACGGTGAAGGTCGCCTTGAGGGCAGGCTCGTCGAGACAAGGGAATGCTCGTCGAGCATCAGTGGCTTCGAACTGAGTGGTTGCGATGTACTTGGTGTTTCCTTGCTCATCCTTGTATGAAGATCGGTAGAAACCAGCCATATCGTCGTTGAGAATACCGGTGAATCGCTGGGTCAACCTCGCCTTTTGGCCCGCCGGAATTGTCTTGTCGAAGGTAATGGTAGTAGTTTGGGAGTCCTTGTCATAGTCGAGAGTGGGGGAGGAGCTGACGGTGGCACCATTGGCCTCGATGAGAGTCTCGTGGATTTCGAGATCTACTGTGTTGAGAGCAATGGATGTGGAATCTTCGACGACATCGAAGTCGATGATGACGGTACCTTCGTACTTGAAGGTCTCAAAGTTGGGTTCGAGGGTTAGGTCGTAGTGTAGGGGCTTGACATTCTTGGGTAGAACCTGGCGACCTCGACGGATGTCGAGACTCGCACTAGTAACATCGTTTCCGTTGCGAAGCATAGCTCGTCGACAAGAGCAGTTGCGCTGCTGCTGACGAGAGATGAGAGATGTGGCTTTGGAGTCGCGAAGAGAAAATCGGGATGGGATTGATCGAGATGAAGTTGTCGCGAGGTTGGATGAAAGAGAATATGGAGATTGAGATGTATGGAGAGGTCGAGATGAACAAGTAATAGTTGAAGCTGACAGACAGTAGCTACCAGTAGCTCGGAAGTGGGGGAGGAGGAGGGGTCTTGAGTGGAAGGTATGATGGGTACGGGTCATCGGGTTCCTGCCTCCGAGAGTGGAAGACTGCGTCGTCTGTGTCAGTTTCAGAGCATTGTTAGGCTTGGAGCCTAATGCCCGCCTCAGGCCAAAAGACATGAATTGAGGCTTCATTGGATCATTTGTTATGAATCAGATCAATTCATGGCAATGACGAGCGACGTTGCACTTGTTCCTGGGGAAATCACAATGTGATTGTTCGGAAGATTTCGTTGCAACCCTGCTGAAGAAAGCTTGGGCCTGCCAAGTCTGGTTGGCCAATCACCTAAGCTCGCCTAAAATTAGAGTAGAACTCTTCTATGTCTTATGATGATAAGGGCCTACAAGATATATGAAGTTCCAAAGATTATGATGACAACCTAATCATGAGAAACTGAATCATTTTCATAGGGTAACTCAGTTGATTTTATTAATTTCAGAATCATATACAATCATACAATCTTTGTCTCATTTTACCATATCTATATCTAACATGCTTCTCAAATACCCAGCGCTTCCCTACGGCTTCTACTGTTAATGTCAAGATATGGTGCCTCGCCCAAGCTGCACACTCTATCACCAGCTCGTGCCGCTTCGTAATCGTAAGTGGCACAATGAAACGTTGACCTATTATCCCAGATCGCGCAGTCGTTCTTAGACCAACGGTAACGAACCTGCGCATCGTGGTTCTGTGTGACCAGGTTGAAGAGATAGGCGAGGAGGGTATCGCTCTCATCCTTCGATAACCCGTTGATGCGCTTTGTGAAGCCCTTGTTAACAAACACTGACTTCCAGCCAGTGACTGGGTTTGTTCTAATTAGAGGGTGGACGGATGTGAGATTCTCGCCCTGGTTCAGAGGGGAGCCTCGGATGCCCTTGCGGATAGGGTTGCCAAGACGGCGTGCCTCGTCGTGGAAGAAAGTGGCGTCGTGGGTTGCAGTCAGACCTTCGAGGAATTTCTTCATGGGGTCTGAGAGTCTATCGTATACCTCATATCCTGATGCCCAGAGCTGACCATGTTAGCAGGATGCACGCTGCAGTAAAGAGGAGTTGTTTAAGGCATCTCAAGGCTTCAACATGGGTTGTCAAATAATTGGCAGACATACCGTATCGCCACCAGTTGCTGGTAGTGTGTGAATCTTGAGCATAGCATAGTCTGAGGGGACCTTTTCAAAGGTACTTTGCAAGGTCAGTATATTCCAGCCAAGACAGTCTGTGCTTCACGTACATGTCAGAGTGCCAACCAGCGCTCGCGAATCGGCTTACATCGCTCAATTGATGTGTCAAGCCGCCTCCCTTCTTCTGCTTCTCACTTGAGATAACACTGATTTGATCACCCAATTCACTACCCTCTTCAGTCAAAGGGTGCACGTGCAGACCTGAACTGGTAGGGCACCCGGCGAGGTCTGTGAGTCGCAGCATAAAATCCTTCATCTCCTGGGGAGTGACATCCTGGTTCTTTAGAAAGACAACTCCGCGCTGAGAAATTGTGACAGCGAGGTCTCGAATGTGTACATCATCCCATTTCAGCAGGTCTCGAATTTGAAGACCGTTGAATTCACGACCGATGACTGGGGTGACGTCAAACTGCGAGTAGTTGTCAAGACTGCCCGTGTAAGTCAAGGGCTGGTCTAGGCGTGTCCTGCTCTGGGCATCTCCGCCGAGAATATGACCGGGGAGGGTCTCGAGCGCAGCAGAAGGCATGATGCAATGTAAGCTCAAAGTTGAACAATATTTCTTATCTTGCGAGAGATGAGATGAGAAGTAAACACAATGATTATGTGAAGCTGCACTTATTGAATGAACCACGGAGTCTCTTTCGGAGGAAAGCAATACGCTCATAAATACAACAACCAATACCCGACATTCCGGAACAGACTAACCCCAGACTGAAGACTCGGAACCGTTGCGAGCTAAACGTACAAGGTCGAATCACGACTCAATGCCAACCCCCGCATTTTAAGACGACATCGGGACTAAAAATGACATGCTTGGATGGGAGAATTTCTCGGAGAATCTAACCAAGCTCTCAAACGAGCCATAGCCAATCTCGTGGTTCGAATGGCTACTAGGGTACTGTCATACGGCCACGGTATATGCACTGGAATTGTTCTCCGCCCGTTACTTCTTACACGCGGATTGATGGCCCTGTAGTATGAGATTTGAGGTTACCAGATTTGGCTTCATGCCCTTATGGCGTGCGCGATCGCGCCACATGGTAAGGGGGAACTATTGAGGATTTCTATCTTTTTCGGAGACTCTTTCGGTATGCGGTAGGGACCTAGCACCATGTCTATAGTCAAAGTGTAGATGTTTGTTGTATTATATATCTTGACCAAAGCCCCAAGGTTTGTCGATCATCAGCGACGAGCACTTGACATTTAGACAAGTCTCTACCACCTCATATCGACTCAATTGGATAAAACATTATTTGTTCCAAATATGGGTAACCTCGATATTGAGACGAGTTCTGCGGTTGCCGAGCGCACGTCGGCGGATAACATCGACAAGTCGCAAGTCGGAGTCGGCCGAGCTGAACTGAGCCATGCGCTACCACCACATGGTGATTATGAAGGCGGCCATCGGTGGGATCCCTCGGCTACTTGGACCCCTGAAGAAGAGAAGAGAGCTGTTCGAAAGACTGATTTGAAGCTTTTGAGTTGGTTGTGTCTTATGGTATGTTTATGTTCTTTTCTCTCCGGCGCCTTCGGGCCGGGGTTGGCCACAACGCCAACCCCGGCACACGATATAGTCATGTTTATGTTCTTTTTCTGTTCAATGTTCAATGGACTTACACGGAATAACTAGTTCTTCGGCCTCCAGCTTGATAGAGGTAATATCAGCAATGCTCTCGCCGATGATCTCTTGACTGATCTCGGACTAACAACTGACGACTACAACAACGGAACGACGATTCAGGTCTTGTGCTTTTTGCTCGCCGAATTTCCTGTTCAGTTCCTTACCAAGAGATATGGTTTCAAAAACATTCTACCTGCCCTCATGGTCTGCTGGGGTCTTGTTTCGACCTTCCAGGCCTTCATGACCGGCCGAGCCGCTTTCTATGTTACCCGCGCTCTGATCGGTACTTTTGAGGGCGGTTTCATTCCCGGTGTTGTCCTCATGGCGACCTATTTCTACACTTCCAAGGAATTGTCCATTCGGCTGGCTGCTTTCTGGTCCACGCTGAACATCGCCCGTGTTATCTCAGCTCTTCTGGCCGCCGGACTGCTCGAAATGCGAGGTATTGGCGGTCATCCCGGATGGTTCTGGCTTTTGCTTCTGGAGGGTCTTCTCACCGTTGTCATTGGTCTTGTTTCCATGGTGTACCTCCCAACATCCCCTACAGGTACCAAGGGTCTCATCTGGCGCAAGGCCTGGTACACCGAGCGCGAGGAAGTGATCATGATCAACCGAATTCTTCGTGATGATCCAGCCAAGGGTCTTACCGCGTTGAAGGAGCCATTAGGATGGCAGGATGTCAAGAATGCATGGACCGACCCCTCTCTCTGGGGACTCTACTTCATCGGTCTTATTGCATACATCCCAGCATCACCTGTTCAGGCCTACCTTACTTTGACCTTGAAGAGAGTTGGACACTTTAGTACTCTGGCTAGCAACCTTCTTACTGCGCCTTCCGCAGCTCTCCAGATCTTCACTATGCTTGGCCTGGCCTACAGCTCCGAGTACTTCAACGAACGAGCATTCCACTGTCTTTTTGGAGAGATTTGGTCCCTTCCTTTACTGACAGCTCTTCTGACTCTTCCTGACGAAGGTCGTGAGTGGGGTCGGTTCTCCATCATCACCCTCATCTCAGGATATCCCTACTTTCACCCGTTGGTCTCGTCCTGGATCTCAGAGAATAGCTTTGACGTCAAGAAACGAGCCGTTGCAAGTTCAACATATAACGTAATCGTACAAATTTGAGTATAGCCTCTCTTTTAGATGAAATAATTGCTAATATAAAACAGGGGAAGTGTTGTATCGAGTCAGATCTACCGAAAGTGGGATGGACCATACTACAAGAATGGAAACAAGGTTTTGATTTCGATCCTGTGCCTCTCTGTCGTAGTCTTTGTTGCACAAAGACAATGGCTTGTTTATCTTAACAAGAAAAAGACTGAGACATGGGAAAACATGACTGCTGAGCAGCAAGTCGAGTACCAGACGGACAAGGAGCAGCGAGAGCTTGACGGCAACAAGCGACTTGATTTCCGATTTGCGTACTAAGACGAGTAATTGAGCTGTCTTGTTTAATGCGGAGATATTGATAGGAAGTGTTAATTATGTATGCGAAGGAATATCGAGGACTCATCTAGGACAGTCGGTAACTTGGGTATTTGGTTCACCCACCAACACGAAGCATACCTTTTCGAGACTGAATAGAATTTAGGCTTTGGACCCTGGATATAATAGCGAGTCTGTTTGTAATACTTTTTCCACCTATTGTGTTAGAGTGCAGTTCAGATTTATGGTGCTGAAACCGCTATGCGAAAGTGAAGCATCCGCCCAGCCACTGGTCAACCAATTGTCTGTAGGATTGACATCGGTTCAGCACTTTTAAGGTTTTGTTTGTTACTATTTTCAGGTGTTATACCCGCTGCTTTCGGTCGACTTCTCCAAACACGGGTTCGAGAGTTGTGCAAGGACCCTTTTTACACGGGTTGGCAGTGGCTGGTTTGGTGAAAGTGAAGTTGGGAGAATAAAAAATTAGTCATCCTCCATGCAGCCATCGCGAAGCCCAATGTCTCAAAAGTCAAAAGTCAATTCCCTTTCAAACACCGACGCGTCTCTTCTATCGACTTCCAAGCATCAAGCTTTGGTTAGCCTCATCAAAGAACGAACATTACCTACACACGAACTGACGCTATCACGCTAAATCTCCCACTAACCGCCGTTACACCATCACCCTTCTTCTACCCAACACCAGGAAAATGGGTGTTCTCGGACTTGCTACCACCGGCTTTGTTGGCGCCTTACATAGCTACATAATGGTGCTTGAGATGGTCCTTTGGACTACTCCCCGTGGAAGAAAGACTTTCAAGCTCACTCCCGAGTTCGCCGAGCAGACCAAGACCATGGCTGCTAACCAGGGTCTGTACAACGGCTTTCTCTCAGCTGGTCTAATTTGGTCGCTTGTTCACCCGAACCCCGTCTTCGCGAAGCAGCTGCAGATCTTCTTTAACAGCTGTGTCGTACTCGCGGGTGCGTACGGCGGTGCCACGGCCAACAAGCGCATTCTCTACGTCCAGGCTGCGCCTGCTGCGCTTGCTCTCGGTCTTGTTCTTTTGGGTATCTAGATAAGTAAGTAAACACAACAAAACCAGATGTTCTACTTGTGGTTGCTAACTTGCTGGCAGTAATGTTATTGCTATCACTGATCCTGACTGACCTAATCTCTGTGATCTATGGGAATATACGAGCGACTTGCACTTACACAACAGGTACTCCTATCTCGACATCCAAAATGAAGCACCGGTGAAGGATGCAGTTGTTGTGACAGTAAAGTTTGATGCAGTCAACGGAGGATATCGTGTGCTATCAAGACAGTCGACAATCAATTATTGGACCCCAATTTCGGATAGTGGTACATGGAACAAAGAATTACCTGTTTTTGAACATCTATCAAACACCACCAGCAAACTATGCTGAGAGGCGGCACATCCCGTCTGTGGTGTTGTTTTTGACCTAACAAGTTGATACGTCCTTTTTGGCAACGGCGCTCACATTTGTGATACTTTACGAAAGTTACACAAAACCGGTTCCACGGGACGTCAGTGAAGCGTCTGTAAGCCACTTGTTACTCAATCGGGCTTCTAGAATAAAATTGGTTCCGACTTGTTCTTGAACATGCGATAATTCAGGTGACGTGAAGATGAGAAATGTCTGACTCTAACTGATTGACAGTCTGGACGATTCGAAAAGAACAACAAAGTACTACAAACAAAAAAACCACTCATAACTACCGGGCGCGGATGATGTTGATGACTTCAACGTCGCATGCATACCTGAGTTGCCAATGACGATCTCCAGATGCCGCATAGCCGAACTTCACTTAGACGGGAATAACCAACTTTGAGTTCTCGGTTCTGACGGATGTCAGCCTTCAGCACCTCCATCTCCAAAAAGCCAGTAAACCGATGAACCTTGTGCCGCATAGTTCGAAGCCGCGAAACAGCGGAAGCTTTCGGTATTGGACGCCCAAAAAAGATCCTTGCCGATTCGGTAGCGAAACACCAACTCTCTTTCTCTTGTTTGGCCCAGGAGCTCTCCCACCCATCATCGTTCAAGCGTCCAGCTTCCCGGTGTGAGCGGGATGGATGTGATCACTGCAGATCTCAGCTTCTCTCTCTGGAAGGGCAGACACCACTCGGTCTTTTCGGAACACTCGGCCATGACGCAAAAAAACCGCTCGCGTGTCATAGAGTCGGAGGTCTGGTCAGGTATCGCGAACGCGAAGGGGGTACGGGTATGCGCTGTGGTGTGCGGTCGCAGCACCGACTTGCGATGGAGGGAGCTACCCGAATGAGGTAACAAGCTGTCTACGAACACAATAAATACAGCTGGCGGTGCCCTCTGGAACAAGCTGTGCCGGAGTGTGTCTGCATGTTTGTTGTTCATTGGACTAGCACTCGCACGTAGAGTTCTCTGTTGTTTATCACCAGTCTTTGAGGGTCGATTCACCAGCAATGTCGAAGCTACTCCATCGTCGCAAGAAGAATGATGGCGATGTGGAAGCCAATGCTGGGCGGAGAGCCTCTCGCGCCTCCAGAGGCCGAGCTGGTAGCATCGTTCCTGATCCTGACCTCGGCGAGTATCCCGCCCTCGACCATTACATCAGCAATTACCGCGAAGACCGCCGTCGAAGCGTGGCTGATGGCTCTGAAAGTGGGAAATCCAAGAAGAAGCATTGGTGGAGCTTTGGCAGTAGCGGTGATAACCAAGACCAACCTACTGGTAAAGCTGGCGTCCCCGAGGCATGGCTGGAGACCGATGTAGCGACCGGACTGTCCGCTGAAGAAGTCGAGAAGCGCAGGAGAGTCACTGGATGGAACGAATTGACCTCTGAAAAGGAAAACATGTTTGCCAAATTCCTGGGCTTCTTCACTGGTCCCATTCTCTATGGTAAGCTTCAAATAATCATCAAGTGAGCGAGGTACGTGGAGACAAGCTGACCAACTGTGATAGTTATGGAAGTTGCTGCTCTACTTGCTGTAGGTCTGGGCGATTGGGTGGACTTTGGAGTCATTGTTGGAATCCTCATGCTCAACGCTTTTGTGGGCTGTAAGACCTCTTCAACCTAGACACTGTCTCGGACAACGCTAATTACTCTACAGTTATTCAGGAGAAACAGGCTGCAGATATTGTGGCGAGCTTGAAAGGAGACATCGCAATGCGTTGCCATGTTGTGAGAGATTCCGTTGAGCAGGAAATTCCTGCTAGAGAACTGGTCCCCGGTGATATTGTAAGTAGATATATCCTATTTAGACCAAAAGGATGCTAATGTGATTCCAGCTCATCATCGAGGAAGGTGGCACAGTCGCTGCAGACGCTCGACTTCTCTGCGACTACTCTCGACCGGAAGACTTTGAGATCTACAAAAAACTCAGGGCTGAGGATAAGCTCGACCGGAGCGATGAAGAGGATGACTTGGCTGATGGCCCAGATGAAGCCAATGGAGATGCGAAGCACACCGAAGACGGCCAAGGACACACTCACGGGCAGGAGCCGCTGGACCACCGAAGCCGCCCTCTCGCAGCTGTTGATCAGTCCTCCATCACGGGCGAGTCTTTGGCCGTTGAGAAGTACCTAGGTGACATGGTCTACTACACGACTGGTTGCAAGAGAGGAAAGGCCTTTGGTCTCGTGCAAGCATCTGCCAGAGAATCTTTCGTCGGTCGCACAGCTGATCTCGTCCAAGGTGCCAAGGATCAAGGTCATTTCAAGGCCATCATGAACAATATCGGCACCACGCTTCTGGTTTTGGTCATGTTCTGGATTTTGATTGCCTGGGTATGTGTCATTCTGTCACTGAAGACTCAATCCCGTCAGCTAACTATCGACAGATCGGCGGTTTCTTCCACCACATCGGAGTCACAGCTCCCGGCTCGCAGAACTTGTTGCACTATGCGCTTGTTCTTCTCATCGTCGGCGTCCCCGTGGGTTTGCCTGTCGTCACTACAACAACCCTAGCTGTGGGAGCAGCCTACTTGGCCAAGCAGAAGGCGATTGTGCAAAAGCTAACGGCTATTGAATCCCTCGCTGGAGTTGATATCCTGTGCTCAGACAAGACTGGTACATTGACAGCTAACAAGCTCTCCATCAGAGACCCCTATGTGGCTGAAGGACAAGACGTCAACTGGATGATGGCATGTGCAGCCCTTGCTTCGAGCCACAACTTGAGGACCCTGGATCCAATTGACAAGGTCACTATCCTCACACTGAAACGCTACCCAGAGGCCAGAGAAATTCTTAAGCAGGGTTGGGTAACGGAGTCGTTCACACCATTCGATCCTGTCTCAAAGCGCATCACTGCTGTGTGTCGCCTTGGTCAGGACAGATACGTTTGCGCAAAGGGTGCGCCAAAGGCTGTCCTGAAGCTTCTAGGACCCGGATCAGAGCATCTCAGCGATCTTTACCGAGAAAAGGCTCAAGATTTTGCTCGTCGTGGCTTCCGCTCTCTTGGTGTTGCATACAAGAAGAACGACGGCGATTGGATTCTATTGGGACTGCTATCTATGTTTGACCCGCCCCGTGAGGATACTGCCCAGACTATCATCGAAGCTGGCCATCTGGGTGTTCCCGTCAAAATGTTGACAGGAGATGCCATCGCCATCGCCAAGGAAACTTGCAAGATGTTGTCGCTGGGTACAAAGGTCTACAACTCGGACCGTCTCATTCACAGCGGACTGTCTGGAAGTGTACAGCATGACTTTGTCGAGCGTGCAGACGGCTTCGCGGAAGTGTTCCCCGAACACAAATACACTGTGGTTGAAATGCTCCAACAGAGAGGTCATCTTACAGCCATGACTGGCGATGGTGTCAATGACGCTCCCTCTTTGAAGAAGGCCGACTGCGGTATTGCCGTCGAAGGCGCTTCAGAGGCTGCGCAAGCGGCAGCGGACATCGTCTTCCTCGCACCGGGACTTTCGACTATCGTTCTGGCCATTAAGACTGCTCGTCAGATCTTTGCGAGAATGAAATCGTATATCCGTGAGTATAGGATTCTTGTTAATAGCCGTGCTGAGCTAACTATGTCTAGAATATCGTATCGCGCTTTGCCTCCACCTCGAGATCTACCTCACTCTGTCCATGATCATTCTCAATGAGACCATCCGCGTCGACCTCATCGTCTTTCTCGCTCTGTTTGCCGATTTGGCTACTGTAGCCGTGGCTTACGACAACGCGCATTGGGAACCTAGACCTGTAGAATGGCAGCTCCCAAAGATTTGTAAGTAAAGAATACACCCAATCATCTCTTTGTCTCGCGGAAAATTGACACCTATAGGGATCATGAGTGTCATCTTGGGCGTCCTTCTGGCCATCGGCACATGGATCATTCGAGGAACAATGTTCCTTCCAAACGGTGGAATAGTCCAGAACTTTGGAAGCGTTCAAGAAATCCTCTTCCTCGAAGTCGCTCTCACGGAGAACTGGCTCATCTTTGTCACGCGAGGCGGCAAGACATGGCCATCTTGGCAGCTTGTCGGCGCCATCCTGGGTGTTGATATCTTGGCCACCCTCTTTGCGCTCTTCGGCTGGCTATCCGGCACAGGAGAAGTTCCTGCTATCCACGACAACTTCAAGCAGAGCAGTAATGGCTGGGTTGACATTGTCACTGTTGTCATCGTCTGGCTCTACTCGTTCGGTGTCACGGTCGTCATCGCCATTGTTTACTTTATTCTCAACAAGATTTCTTGGCTGGATAATCTTGGCAGAAAAGACCGTCGGCACAAGGATACCAAGTTGGAGAACGTTCTTGGACACCTGCAGAAACTTGCTATTGAGCATGAGGTGGATGAGAAGACTGGCAAGAGCAAGTTTATACTGGCTGAGAAGGCGAACGACGATGATGAAGATATCTAAGGCTGATGCTATTGGTTACTACAAGGGTTTTTGTTTAGCATAACTGGATTCCGCATTAAATGCTGTTGTCAATACACCATTGTTCGAATTTAGAGTCTACGTATCGAGACTGTTATCATTCTGCACAAATGTACTGTGGCCATATAACCATGGAACATCCTCGTACATGGTAGAGTAGGTGGCTAGGCTAGGGGATGAAACACAATATACGACATATGCTTAGGGTACAGAAAATAAAGAGCCTAAATGTCTTCTCTAAAAAAGCATAGACTGACCTACTAATTTAGTCTCTTGTTCTCAGTAGCTGAGTTTTTCTGCGCCCAGAGGCTGGGCTGTTGGTGGAGGGCTTATGTTTTGGTTTTTGTGATGGCCTTATAGCCTTATGCATGTCGTGTAGCAACACTCTCCAGCGTGAAGGCGCGTCGGCCAATTAACTTATAGCTGGCATGCCCCCCCTCGCGTCAATAAGCTGAAAAAACATCAACCTTCTTGCATCTCCGTCATCGTATCGGAAAACTCATTATGCCTTTTGAAGATTTACCCATAGAAGTCCTCGGCATTGTAGGAAGCTTTTGCGATACTAAGCAACTCGGACGTCTTGCTCGAGTATCACATCGTTTTCACCATATATACAACCCACTCCTTTACAAGCACAATGCACTCCATGATGACCCCTACGAGGCCAGCGTGCTCTGGGCCGCCCAGAGGGGCTCACTAGAGACGCTCAAGATTGCTCTTGCCAACGGGGCCGACATTAACTGTCTCGGGGCACCCAATGAGGATCATGTATGGACGATTGCCACTCGTAATCCAAAACTTGAAAAGGGGTACGGGACTCCTCTACATTTTGCGGTTCTCCTCAAGCATGAGTATATCGTGAGGTGGCTCTTGGAGAATGGAGCTCGCATGGATATTCCTTCGGCCGGAGTCTGTTGGTGCAACGGCAGGTATTTTATTCCTAATTGTTCATACGTCAACGTTCCTTGGTATCCAATTCACTTCGCCATATCTCACGGAATTGATGAATCGATACTGTCTCTTCTCTTGGACCACGGAGCGGTGCTCGCGACAAGGGAATATTCTGCTTTGGCCAACGCCATCCGTGAACCAATGGAGCCGGTCGTTGATACTATATTGAAGCATGACAATTTTGATCTATATTATCGGGAGACAGATGGCAGGACACCTTACGATATGATCAAATATGACGTGTCCAACGTGTTTGACATGTCCGACGTGTCCAGAGCTCAAAACATCATTGAGATGCTTGCCAATCGTGGCGTACCCATCGTTGCTGAAGCCGGTGGTAGGAATACATTCCGAGACATGTTGGCAAAGGGCAATCATCCAGTGGCCCTCTCACTTCTTCGCGCTGGGTCTGATGTCATTGAGGAAGAGCATGGCGATGGAATCATTGAGATGATCTTATCTCGTGATGAACAGGAATGTATTGACGCACAGAGGATGCATGGGAACTTGGAAGAAGTGGATCGAGCGATGCAAGATCGACGAGAGTTGCTGAAACTAGCCATCCAAAGAGGTGCCGACGTGAACAGAGAGACGAAAATAGATGACCATGCTGATATCTGGCATATGGAAAGGCCACTTTACTGGGCGTTAGTAATTTCAAAAGACGTCGAGTGCGTGAGAATTATGCTCGATGCTGGGGCCCGAATTTCGGATGCATTCGTCGACGGCGAGTCCGGGGGTCTCCTCCGTGCTTTCTTCAACGAGATGTCAGGCTGGCCTGGTGTGCGGGACAATCTATCTGTCCTGCCGCGGGTCAAAGAGGACTTCAAGTTTTATGAAGACTGTATAGAGCTACTATTGGAATTAGGTGCCCATATTGACGCCCCGTGCCATGATCAAAAATCAGCCTTGATTGAGATATGCTACAGAGACTGGGATTGGGAGGACTGTACTTATGAGCTGGAGTTTGTGGCTAAGCATGCAAGACTTCGGAACGTTAGTGCCGAGTATGTCCAGGGACTGATGAAGTGGAAAAACGGCAATACGCGTGTTCGCCATCTGCTGGAGCAATTACATGAGAAGCTGAGGAACGAAGAGTATTGGAATGATCGGTGTCTCGACTGATGATGATTATGGCGATGATTAGCGACAACGAAAACAAGGACGAAGCGAGTTATCACCAAGATACAGCTGGTTAGAAATATGATTCATGGCACGTCGATGGTTCCTATTTGTTTCGGTAGCTTAATTGTACTCTTCAATTCTCTTCTAAATCACGATCTGCACCGATCCTAGCCCGACGCCAAGGGTCGAAATGCCGAGGTCTAAGAAACCAAAATCTGGGGTAATTAATTAGACAGGGGTCTAGTTTAAGGCGAGATCCCAAGCTACAAGCACGTCATTTCGAAAAAACATTACTCAAGAAACAATCAAGCTACTACACTCTGGAGCTTTTCTCATTTGCTGCTCCTTAATTCCCAAGTACCTGTTTTCTTGGCTACAAGGTGTCTCTTTAACCAAAAGGTGTCTCTTGTCTCATAACTCTCTCTGAAAGAGCCATGACCCCACCTCCTTCATCCTCCCCAAGACCTCCGAGAAATCCTCCATCAGGATCTCGTCAGAAACTCGCAAGAAGAGCCTGCGACTCATGCAAGGTCCGCAAGATCCGCTGCTCAGAAACGCCCCCCTGCAATGCATGCGAGACGTCGGGTATAGAATGTACATTTAACCGCATGCAAGGGACTAGAGGGCCGAGGGGACTTCGACCTAGAACTCTGGACAAGATTGAGAGGAGACGCAAAAATGATGATTCGAAAAGCAGTGCTTCAAGTCCAGACAATGACAATCAAGCTTCTGTTGCCAAAAAATCACCGTCGCCTGTTAACGAGGTGGCGTGTCTGCTTGATATACTCGAGGTCTACTCTGAAAGACTCTACCCCATCTGGCCCATAGTCGATGCAACGGATCTGAGAAAAAAGATCCAACGGGATCCTAGCGAGGGAAGTGCAGCTCGCTTCCTGGCTAACGCTGTGGCCCTCGCTGCTATTGCTCAGCTCAAGCTTGACACTGCATGGCAGCCCAGAGTGGAGGAGGACGCCGAAGCGCGGCTAAGCGAGACGCTGGGCCTCTTGGATGCTTTGAGAATTTCCTTCTTTTTACATATTTACCATGAAAATGCTTCTCCTGGTGGTACAAAGTCTCTAGTCTACCTGCGCGAGGCAATCACACAAGCTCAGATCCTGCGTCTTGATCGCGAGTCAACGTATACTTCGTTATCCGAAGCCGACCAGCATGTTTCGCGACGAATTCTTTGGTTGTTATTTGTCACGGAGAGGTAGTTACCCCTTAAGGATAAGAACTTGCTTGTTACTGACGCTTCTACAGGGGCGTCGCCCTTCTTCACAAGCTACCCATAGTCCTCAAGCCAAACATCCTATTTCCCTGGTTTGGAGGAGCGGATGACCGCGCAGAGGTCCTCCCAGCTTTTCTCAAGCTGGTTCATCTATTCTGGGTGTTTGACCAAAGCGGCATTTTTGAGCTGCTTCACAACTTTGACTCTGATTCGGATCTACCCAACATGGTCTCCGTCGCGCAGAACTGTCTGGAACTTCTTCAACAGAAACTTCTCGACTCAGCTGACAATGATGATTGGGGCCCGATCAACGAGGTTCAGCGCGCAGATATGTTTGTTACGAGACAGTGGATGCGTGCTGTGCTATGGCGTGCGGCGCTTCGTTTTGGGATCGTCACTCCTAATATGAACCCGGTGGATATAGCCAAAGACTTTCTAAGCTTGGTCTCTGAACTTCCAAAGACTGCGCTTGAGTCTCATGGACCGACACTGGTAAGTGGTCCATATTGAAGATACACAGCATGAGCTTACTCTCTTGACAGGAGTTCAAAACTTTTGAGATTGCTACAGCTGTTATTGATGCAATGGCAAGCAACCACTCGATAACAGATGATCGATCTGGACCGGTTCTGCATCAACTACGAGACATTCTATCATCCTGTCGAGGAGGCAATCGAACTTTACTTTCCCTTCTCACAATACGAATGGACGCCATCTTTAACGCAGGACGCCTGCTTGAGGTATCGGACGGGAATGCAGCTGCCTTTGAGACAAACCCTCAGTCGTTCCCAAACACAGCTGAGCTCCTGACTTCACAGCCGAACCTCACGATGCCAACGTACCAGTTCATGGAGGACCAACCCTCTCAGATCTGTTGGCCACCTTTGGACCTCGGTTATCTCGTCAGGTCTCCATCACCGCTTACTCGCATGTTGCTCGAGTCGATGCCCCGCGATGCTGGCGAGCAGGATCAGCAGCAAACAGTGCGCCAAATAATCGAGACATCTAGTTAAGATTTCCTCAGAAGCTATGGCTAAATGAGGTATTAAGGCCGTGCTCATCGCCAACGTGGCCTTAATCAACAGAACAATCGTCTCTTATTCGGTATGTTCTCGTGGTGTTGAAGATGAGGGGAATCTTGAACTAATGGTGGAATACAGGGCCCCAATTGCGCCATCGTTCAACCCCTGTCGTGTTAATTCCCCGCTGCAAGTCAACTGTCACTCGATCTGCAGAAGCGTGGTCAGCACGGCAAAGAGTCAGAACATCTGTCTTGAAGTTTGTACTACGCTCGCCGCATGAGTCAAGTTTACTATTAGCACAATAATATTTGTATAAGGGCCCAATTTCACTGCAAACTGTTGTCATTAATCTCGGCAAGTTTGGCTTATTGAGTGTAAGTCCATCTCCACACTAAGCACTTCTCCGAGAATTACTCCGCAATCCGCTCAATTTCCTATACTGATTCAGCTTGAACATAGTAACACAAGAAAACACATCATCAAAATTCGACAAAATGGCTTGGGCTGAACCTAGAGATACTGGCATGATCTACCGCCGCCTCGGGCGCTCTGGACTCCATGTGAGCGCCATTGGCTTGGGTAGCTGGTTGACCTACGGCGGCTACTCTGAAGATGAGCAGGCGTTTGCTTGCATGAAGAAGGCTTACGATCTGGGAATCAACTTCTTCGACTCAGCTGAGAACTACACTGCTGGGCAAGCAGAGGTTGTTATGGGAAAGGCGATTAAGCATTTCGGATGGAAGCGAAGTGATCTGGTTATCAGCACAAGTGAGTTCTGTTGACTTAAGTCTGGGGTCATCATGCTGACTGTTCTCAAGAAATCAACTGGGGTGCTGTCAACGGAGAGATTCTTGTCAACAACCATGGCCTTTCAAGAAAGCACATCATTGAGGGTTTGGAGGCGTCACTCGAGCGTCTTCAGCTACCATACGTTGACATTGTCTACGCTCATAGACCAGACAGACTTACTCCCATGGAGGAGACTGTCCGTGCCTTTAACTATCTGATTGATAATGGAAAGGTAAGCCAAGCAGGCGTCACTTTATAAACAAAATACTGACTAGCCAGGCCTTTTACTGGGGTACTTCAGAGTGGTCCGCTGATGAGATTGCTGAAGCTGTAAGTGACATGCCCTATGTGTGCTGAGATCAAATCCTTATAAATTAAATAGGTTGGCATCGCGCGCGATCTCCGCATGATTGGACCAGTTGTAGAGCAGCCCTTTTACAACATCCTAGTCAGAGATAGAGTAGAAGGTCAATTCCAGCGCCTCTACGAGCGGGTCGGTCTAGGCATCACATCATTCTCCCCTCTCAAGATGGGCGTCCTCAGCGGCAAGTACAACGACATTGTCGACGGCCAACCGCCAAAGGACTCCCGCTTCGGCGCCAGCAAGGACAGTTTCGCCGAGTTTATGCGCGGCCAGATCGGCACTGACGACTGGGAAGCCGAGATTGAAAAGGTTCGCCAACTGAAGCCCATTGCCGACAAGCTGGGCATCAGCCAGGCCCAGCTTGCTATCGCCTGGTGTCTGAAGAACCCCAACGTCACCAGCGTCATTACTGGTGCTAGCAAGCCTGAGCAGCTGGAGGATACCGTTGCTTCACTCAAGGTTCTTGATAAGTTGACGCCTGAGATTATGGATGAGATTGATGCTATTACCAAGAACAAGGTTGAGCTGGATCCTGCTAGACAAAGTTAGGGTGTTTAGTGAATAGGCAAAATAAAAGGAAACTCATTGTGATCAGTTACTGCATGAAACTCGAGGTGGCATTTGATACGTTGTCTTCACTGCAACTTGAACCACCTTCCAGATTCAGCCATTGCTCTTATACTGCCCTGTGACAATATATCACGCCCCTACAATCTTACCTCCAATCGTTCAAAGTTTGAGTAACTTTCACTGCATTTTTAACCTCTCACCGGGTTCTGTTGCCTTCAAGTTGCTACCACTCTTCAGCTCTGATCTATTTTTTCTTCTTCACTGCAATCTTAAGCAGTTCACAGACCTCCATGACACTGCCTTTAGTGCAGATATTGCACCCCTCCAAACAGTGCCCACCCCCTCCCCCCTTCACTGCATTTTTAACCTCTCACCAGGTTCTATTGCCTTCAAGTTACGGCCGCTTTCCAGTGCTGATCTAATTTCCCGTCTTCATTGCAATTTTGACTACTGCCCAGGCTCAGCCATCGCTCTAATAGCCTTCCGATGGCATATCGCACCCTGAAGGTCAAATAAGTCCCAGTATGAAAGCCGCCCTCGAAATTGCCAGCTGAAGAGCTACCTATAAGGGACGAGGTTTCTCCACTTTGCATGCAGATGTGGTGCATAAAACCCGAGAATCTGTCTTTTCAAACACGAACCATCAACTTACATATTCACACTTTATTAGGATGGCGCCATCCGAGTTTTCCGCTCGCCTCCAGAAGGGTAACTGTGACTTTATATATAGTAAAACTACTTGCACATGGCTAATAGCATTAATCAGGAATTGTCGGAGGGTTTGCCCCACCCACGCCAAACTTGATTGTCACTGTAGATTGCAATGATGGCAATCTACATATAAAATCAGCTACCCGAGCGGAGGGAACCCCCGACTTGGGGTCCCCACAAACAAAGACAGTCGCTGTCACGGACCATGAGAACATCATCGATGAGTTGCATGGTATTTTGAAGAATCTGCCTACGGAGCAGCCTCCGGGTAGTGAGGATATATATGGCTTTGATACCAGTATAGCTTGGTATAGCGATGATCTGCAGTGGTACAATGGTGGTCCTGAAGGATGTGGTGGTGGAGAAAGCTCTGCAAAGGCTACAGAGGAGGACAAGAAGGAGTTTAAGAGGGCAATTGAGATTATCAAGAAGATAAGCGGCGAGGAATAAACCCTGTAGCCTCTAGTGGTAGTTTTTGAATCATTGCTTATATACTTTGCATATTTGTCGCAACGTCTGAATCTATGTATTTGGTCTATTTCATAAGTTTTCTGTTAATATGTTCGAGTTGACCGTAACTCTCGTGACATGAGTTGCATACTCCACCATGAACACTGTCTACCCTCCAGGTATTTCACTGCAATTTTAACCTCTCTTCAGACCCAAGTCGGCTGCTCAGCTTCTTGGCAGCATATTACGATCGCACCCTCCCCTTCGGCCCTTCGATTTCACTGTAGTTTTAATTTCTTGCTGGGGTCTATGGACTTCGAATGTCTCAAAGTGCTGTACTACCATGCGTATAGGTAGATGCCTCATCACTTCCTCGGATGTAGGAAAGTAGTTTATCATAACCTGACTAAGCATCCCCAAGCCCATAAACACGATACTTTTACTATCTTAACACAACCTCCATGGAGATACTGGTGACACGCACCAGTGGCTTAGAGGTTACAACTTTGAACACCAACCCTATGAGCTGTTCGGCAGTTTCATGCCGAGGGGAAATTCCTCTAAGAATGTAACAAACCACGGCCAGAATGAAAACTCCGAAGCACGAGAGGAGGAGTTAAGACTGGTTCGGCCTCGGCCTTGTTTCACTCGAGATAATAAAAGATTTATCATAGAGTTCAGAGTTACTGGTTTTCGTATTCAGAGCCATCTGATTGGTTCACGGATCCAGAAGTGGAGGGAAGCGCCCTACGATCCACTGTATCGGAGATCCACTTACCCAATATGGTAATCTCTATCCCGCTCAAGTCAACTGCTAAGTCCGCGATAGCATCATTGACAATTAATCGCAGTAGAGATGGAAGGAATTAATGAATTCTCGGAGATAAAACGAGTCCAGTATCCTCTTCAAAGTTTGAAAAATGAAGTATAAAGACCCGGACGGCGACGGTGGTTCAGTAGTCCAATATCATCACTCATATCAGAAACAACAAGCTCTTTACTCTTCTATTACAATCTCAATACAATACCTACCAGAATGTCTCAGCACTACGCAAAGGACCAGCCTGAGGGCTTTGTCAACAAACTCGAGAGAGTAGCCATCATTGGTGTAAGCATCCCACCACCTCCTCCATCACCCAATCACTAACACAGTACAGGCTGGCGGAAGTGTTGGCAAGTACCTAGCCAAGTATATCATCGAGGCCGGAAACCACACTGTCACTGCAATCACTCGCAAGGGAAGTACCAGCAGTGTACCTAAAGGTGCCCATGTCGTCACAGTCGACTACGAAGACGAGAACTCTCTTGTCGAGGCTCTCAGGGGACAGCAATTCCTCGCCATTTCCCTTTCTGTTCAAGCTCCTCCCGGTACTCAAGAGCGAATCGTCAACGCTGCTGCGAAGGCAGGTGTGCCATGGATCATGCCCAACGTTTACGGTATCGACATTGCCAACACGAGTCTCGCTAATGAGAACATGACCGGTGCAGGCGTCTACCCAGGTATCAACGCTATAGAGGAGGCTGGTGTTTCGTCATGGATTGCCATGTGCTGCTCTTTCTGGTATGAGTTCTCAGTCTCTCAAGGGGCGCCCTGGTATGGTTTCGACTTTAGCAACGGCCAGAAGAAGGTGACTTTCTACGACGACGGCAACACTCAGATCAACACTTCAACATGGGACCAGTGCGGTCGAGCCTTTGCTTCCCTTCTCAACCTAAAGGTCATCCCCGACGACGAGAATGACAAGTCTCCCACCATTTCGCAGTGGCGCAACAAGCCCATCTACATCTCTAGCTTCCTGCTCTCTCAGCGGCAGATGCTCGACAGTATCCAGCGCGTGACTGGCACCACGGACAAGGATTGGACAATTGAGCATGAGGGTTCCAAGGAGCGATGGCAGCGGGGTGTTGACATGGTAAAGAACGGTGATCATTCTGGCTGGGCACTTGCTATGTACGCACGAACATTCTTCCCAAACGGCGACGGCAACTTTGAGGCCAAGCATGGACTCGCCAATGAGGCTTTGGGGCTGCCCAAGGAGGATCTGGATGAGGCTAGTGCCAAGGCGATCAAGATGGTGGAAGATGACTACAATTACTTCATGAACCGAAGTCACTAAGTGGATATATCGACGGGCGAGTAATTAGGTCCATAAATTGAATGAATATCAACGTTGTCTTTTGCACGCAATCGGCACATTCACTGATAGGCCGTCAACGGTCTTGACCCATTGTGATTGATGTTAGTTGAAGCCGAATGAAGACAAAAAAAAACAGGTTAAAAAAGGACATCGATCATCACGAAGGACAAAAGATAGAAACCAATGATCCCTGCCGGGCTCGAACCGGCGACCTTCTCGGTGTAAACGAGATGCGATAACCAACTACGCCAAAGGACCAGGGCCTAATTGTTGAAAGAATAAGTTGCAATTTGATATTATATAGATAAATTCGTAAGTGCAACACCCATGAGAAAGTTACCTCTTATCCACATCCACAAGTAAACAATTCCAGGTTCACTATAGTATCAAGTTAGAGTAATAGAATTTTTAAGTAGATATAGTAATTAATCAGAGGTTCATATTCTTAAAAGTTTAATCTTATACTATTTGATACTAACTGTATTATATAGGTCTTGTTCTTTGTCTTGTATTTCTCCCTTGACTTTTCGAATCCCGAGTCTCAAGATGGAGGTGAGGGTGATGCACAAGGATTGAGAGATAGCTGACGTGCACTGCTATCTTGCGATATGAGCCTGTACAAAACCTTGTCACGCATCCAAAGTAGAGATTGGTACTGTGGTCTAGTTGGTTATGACATCTCGTTAACACCGAGAAGGTCCCCGGTTCGAGCCCGGGCAGAACCTCACTTTTTGGCTGCCTCCTAGATAATTGGGGTTCGATTCTTTTTTACCTGACTCTCACTCCCATCTGACACTGAAGCAAGAAGTTAGGAACTCGTGTCTGTTGGCCGGACGTTTTCTCTTGCTGTCGGTCTAGTATCCCCTGTTGGTTATTGTCGTTATGTTGTGGCAGATGAAGCTGTTAATTTTGCAACTCAACTGTTGTAAATTATTCGAAACTCAACTTATTAATTCTATACTCTGTAATTGTATGAAAATACTCTTTTTGGGATATTCATAGCCTTTTTTCGTAACCTCTTGTAATACAGCTAGGGGGGGGATAAAACATCAGACGCAGGTTTAGGATGCAAAAAATAAAGAGCCTAAGAGTCACCCCTAAGGAGCATAAGGTAACCTAATAATTATGTCCCTTATGCTTTGGTAGTTAAGTGTTCCTGCGCCCCGGGGCACAGAAAGCTCCTCATGTCTACACTAGAGCCTGAACTATCGCCACTACCCTGCAGAGCCACCCGTCTTGGCAAGCTCTTGGCAGTCTATCCAGATAGACGGTAGCAGAGCCTCAATTTTTGTCATTATCTGTATCTGTTGAATGTTCTAATGTCAAAGGCCTGTGAGCTGTGGTACAATTGGCTCGCCTTGAGCCGTTTGAGTAACAGAGGAAGACATCAACCTGTTTTTGTAACCATGACGGAAGAAGCCGAAGCTTTAATCTAAAGCATCTACGTTACTGAAAGACTTTAAGCGAGTCAATTTGCCATGTCTGTTCACTTGTCTACCCATTGAACTTAGCCTCAATTACTGAACAATGTATCAGGATACAGCGGACTAAAGTCGGGCAACTGAAAACATATAGTCAAGACTCATTGTTTTTGACGGGCGCATCCTCTGCCTCCCCAATTTTTGTAACCCAAAATCGAATAACTGTTACTTAACAAATTCACAGACAAACTTGGGGAAACCCCTCAAGCTCGCGGGGCATATCGCGGAGGTGATAACCTTGACATTTCTTCACGTAATAAAATCTCCTTTCTCCAGACTATCAACACGGGGTTAATTGGAGACTGAATTATACCTCACCAAGAGAGTTTGACGTCTCGCCACAGGGACCCTCTATTAATCCCACATGGCATGCGTACCCCTTCGATAGAAGCCGGTCAATGCCGGTCCTTGAACTGGAAGTACAGCAGCAGTTGTCGCTGTTGTAAGAGCCGGTTCGACCGGTCAACTCGGTTAAGTCGGATCTTGGGACGGGGTTAGCACGGGCCAGTATCAGGACAAAGAGCCGCAAGTTGATAGAATAGAACGATAGTCTGCAGTATCCGTATCTGAAGAATATTTACAGGTCAAAGTTGAGGGATTAGGCTCGGGGTTTACTCCACTGATGGATTGGAGTCTGCTGGTTAACATTCACGAGCTTGAGTTTGGGGTAATGATGCTGTGGATGAAAGTCTCGAGCCGCATAGCCGATCATCTTTAGAGAATATGTCTGCCTGGAAACAGAGGTATATTAATCTGACTACATTTGTATGCGCTCAGTGGCGTATTCGAACAAACTATGCTTAAAAGAGAACCCTTTGGAGAAGGGATTATGTTTGTAACAGAGCCCGCTGATGCCGGAGAATGACTAGCCTGGTTCAACCTTCGGCCCCGAACCATAGCATAGATCCCTAATATGGGGGAGATGATAAGAAATACATTTTCTACAAACAAACCAGGGACACAATAAAGAGTAACAAACTTGTCAAGACCATGCAGATATTGTTAACAAGATGAGATGTATGCTATGCCGATATGAGGAGAGTGGCTAGAAATACTATCCAAGAAGAATCTTCTCAATTGGCAGCAAAATGTCACTTCAAAACCAATTCTAGAACGAAAAGAGATAGGCTCTTCCCCGGCCCGGGGCAAAAAAAAATCCCCACAACGTCATTCTGTTGATCCTCCTAATCAGTCATGGGGTGAGTTATGAGTGTGGATCGTCATATTTGGAGAGCGCGCCCTGTTACGCAACAGCAATGACTTGGATGTCAAGAATCTTGACCACAAAAGGTAAGACATACAGAAATAAGTTGATCATTATCTCTCTAGTTTATCTCGGAGTTTTGGCTGACTATTTATCTCATACCATACCAATGACTCAGTTATTCATGTCACTACGTAGACTTACACACTCTATAGTGTAATCTTTGATACGCGCCGTTGCATCTCATGGATCGCCATGCTAGACACAATTGAATAGATAGCTTAGTTACAGTCTAGCCCAACAACGGGAATAGTGCTCCGTCAACGGCTGGCAACTATATTAAATAACCCCCTTCCCCATATTCTCTCTTGTCGCTCTCACTCGATATCCTCCATCACGAATCTTCACCATGGAGTCCCAATCCCCACGGGACAAAAACGTCCACATCGACGACTCGGCAGCCCTCGAACAGCTCGGCCACAAGCAGGAACTCAAGCGTAACTTCTCCAAAATCTCCCTCCTCGGCCTCGCCTTTGCCATCCTAAACACATGGACCGCTCTCTCGGCGTCCATCAGCTTGGCTCTCCCCTCTGGTGGTCCCAGCTCTGTCATCTGGGGTCTTATGGTCGCTGGAATATGTAACCTCTGCTTGGCTGCTCCTCTAGCAGAGATGCTGTCTGCGTACCCAACTGCTGGTGGACAATATCACTGGGCAGCTCTGCTGGCTTGGCCGCGATGGTCGAGAGGTATCAGCTATGTCACTGGCTGGATCAATGCGGCTGGTTATGTCGTTTTGACTGCGACTGCACCTCTGCTGGGAAGCGTCTTTGTTACCGACGCCATCACCTTTATGCATCCTTCTTACGAAGCCAAAGCTTGGCATCAGTTCCTTATTTATCTCGCATTTACTCTCATCGCCTTGGTCATCAACGCCTTTGCCACACGACTACTCCCACTTTTCAACAAGGCCGCCTTTCTGTGGAGTATCTCCGGTTTCATCATCATCAGCATTACTGTTCTGGCCTGTGCCGCGCCAGATTACCAGAGCGGTGCCTTTGTATATGGAAAGTTCATCAATGAAGTTGGCTGGCCTGATGGAGTTGCTTGGATGCTTGGACTTCTCCAGGGTGCCTTTGCTCTGACTGGCTTCGACGCTGCAGCCCATATGATCGAGGAAATCCCAAACCCAAGGAAAGAGGGCCCAAGGATTATGATCTGGTGCATTCTTATTGGCATGTTGTCCGGCTTCATCTTCCTGTCATGCCTCTTGTTTGTTCTCAAGGACGTTCAGACCGTGATTGAGTCTCCATCTGGAGCCTTACTTCAGATGTACTTCGACGCTACCAACAGTAAAGCTGGAAGTGTCTGTCTCATCGTCTTCTCCATCGTCTGCATGGTCTTCACTGCCACTGCTATCATGACTACCAGTGCGCGAATGACTTACTCATTCAGTCGTGACCGCGGACTTCCCTTCAGCCGTGTCTGGGCCAAAGTGCATCCCACACTAGATGTGCCATTGAATGCGCTGCTCTGGACGACAGCCTGGGTCATTGTCTTTGGTCTTATCCTTCTGGGAAGCTCCAGTGCTTTCAACGCTATTACTGCCGCTTCAGTTGTGGCCCTTGGTGTTACATATGCCATTCCTCCCGCCATCCATCTGCTTCGAGGAGGTAACAGACTTCCAGAAGACCGACCTTTCAAGTTGAGCACTCCCGTGCGCTGGGTCTGCAGTCTTGTTGGTATTGCTTGGGCAATCCTCACGACGGTTCTGTTTGTGTTCCCACCAGAACTTCCCGTCACCCCTACCAACATGAACTATTGTATCGCTGCGTTTGGTGTCATTCTGTTCCTTTCTGTTGGCACATGGATCTTTGACGGAAGGAAGAATTATAAGGGCCCTCTTATTGAGATTAGCATGGATGGCGCTACTTTGGAGGGCGCGTCCATGGCTGAGACGACATGCACGTCTAACCCTGAGGAGGATATGAAGAGCCAAAAACCTTAGATCGTTACAAAGCGTCACTTAGTTAGAGGGAAGATAATTGTTTAAATGCTACTTGAGTTATCAACGTTTCCAAGGGTTCTCCGCGTCTTAACCATGCTATGAATTAAGTGCAAGAGTTGTATTAATAAGAGATACCAGCGGTAAAAAGAATCGGAGCAAACGTATATTTACAAGAAATTCAATGGTATCGGAGATCTCAATTATATCCAGTCGTTTCATGTATATCATCCCCTCGACTTCATAACTTCCTTCATGTCATAAATCGTTAAGTTCAAGTGGCGCGACTATTGTATCATGCGCCCAAACTCCTGTCCAAATATCGATGATTGGATCTTTTAATCGATCAAGTTATGATGCGGCTAATACCGTGAGCTGTCATGCAGCAATAACTTGTTGTCGCGCCAGTCACAAAGCCTCTTAGACGTAATATCGTGTACCGCGGTCCTTGCCATAACACCCAGGCGACCTTCCCCGTCTATGACTTCGCGATCTCGAGTCCCTGACGACAATGGGAGGCGGCACGGAAATGCTCGACCGGTGTGACGATCGTCTGCTTCGCGAGCGGTGATGTCGTCGAGGTTCTTCCTTGTAGTGATACCACTTCTCCCTGTCTTGAGGCGGCGCACCCAAGTTGAGGCACGAGCGAATGATCCAGAGAAGGAGAAGAAAACCAGCGATGGAACCAATGACAATGCCTGCGATTGCTCCGCCACTGAGGGTTTGAGCGTCGTTTCCATTGTCTGTCGAAGTGACTGTGACTGTCTCAACGGTTTGACGAGAGACGAGGGTTGGTGGTTGAGAGAGTGTTGACGAGGACAGGGCTCGGGCGAGGACTTGGCCCAAGCCCAGATCTTTTGGGGAGTTTAATGGTGCCATTGAAGCTTGGGTTGTTTTTGAGTGTCGATGATGATAAAGGCAGTGATGGTGAATAAGAGACAGAGACGCAACCAGGTCAATTGACAAGAAGAGGAAACCAAACTCAATTTAACTTTTTTTCTAGTTCCCATTCACTGAGCGATTTTCAATTAACAAACTCAATTGCTAGCCTGAATTGAATGGAAAAGGCTGGGAATAGACAGAGCTTTTGGACGTCATCATCTCATCAACATGTGCAAACCATCACCGAGTTTTATTCTCCCTTCCCCGCTCAAGCGAGGTTTTAAAACGAGCTTAATCCTGGGACCTGAACTTGTCTTTGCCTTGTCTCGGCTGTATTATTGCAGATCTTTCAAGGTCAGTACTTCAGCCGCAGACCAAAGCTACACTCAATATCGTGTTCCTTTCATCATGATTTGCGCATAATTCTATGACGTATTCCAGCGCTAATGGACTCTAGTTGAGATACGATACCGTATGTATAGCTACACCAAAAGCTCAGACTAAACCCTGGCTAGTTCAGCACTCAATTCAAGGAACTTTAGCTCTTGACTTTGACACTAGTTTAACGGCAGTGCCTGGAATTGTTCCAAAACCCAGGAGCTTTTGTTACGAGGCTGATACTTGATTGGTTTGTTAATCTGTCATGACCCAAGTTGTCCTTGTCAGTTTAAGCCTCGGCTGATTAGGAATTAAAGAGCTGCATCCACTTTCACGCTCACATGCCGTGCATTGTAGTATTTTGGGTGATCCTGACGCTGCTCAATGCTTGTTAATTGGAGACTGCCAAGGTTTTGACCACGTTCTCTTTTTTCCTATCCGAAGTATCCGAATCTGATCAATTGATACCGATTGAGGCAGTTCTGGTTATAAGTAGAGAGCCAAGATCCCAGGGCTGATGTGATCTTGTTGCTTAGTCTTCAATACACACCACGATTTGATATTATAATGTAGCTGTGTTGATAGTAGAGAACTCTTTCCAACTATAGCGGATTTTGGAAGAAGTATCACCACCGAAACTATGAACTTGGGTCCTCCGCAGGACTGACTACAAATGCTTCGAAACGTTGAAAGCTGGCAAGGAAGCGCCACAGGTATTCCCTGTGAATTGGTCATTCAACAGACATGTGAAACATGTTCAGTATCCCTTTCTATCATACTGACACTTCATGATATACTGCCGCTGGTCGTAGCTTACTCGATTGTTCCAAGGGCTGGCATGTGCGATTATCTATGAAGTGGTTTGTATGTCAGTAGGAGGTCTAAGAGCTGACAACACAACTAAGCTTAAATGATGACAGAAGAACAAGATTCATGGCAAACAGTTTATACATCTCCAGGCCGATATATATGGTATACAATTTATCTTATTGAGTTTAAATCGGTAGTTTCAATGGGTATCTCCGTTCTAGCTGGAAAGATCATTAGACCCCAGTTCTTGAAGAACATACCTCTTCCCAAACAAGAATCTTTTCGAACTTACACTATATCCTCTTTATTGGTTGCTCTCGTATCTGACACTTTAGCTATCATGACATCGCTTATCTCACCCACAACTACCGCTGATCGCCTTGGACAAGCTCATGTGGAGGCGCGGCAAAGCGCGGCTACGACCGCGGACCGAACAACACATCCACCAAATCCAACAAGCTCACATACAATCTGGGGTGTTACAACTGGCTGCTAAATCAGAAGAGACGAAATTGCTAGGTCGGTCTATGCTACATTGGAGGTGACTTTTAGGTTGTTTATTTTTGTATCTTACCCATGAGAGACCGAGCTTTCTTGCACCCCCTGTACAATCCACGGACGACTCGGTTAATGATAGTGCAATGAGGGTCTCATATATCACGAAACCGGTCATGAGGTTACTCGTTAGTGTGGGTATTGATAGTCGGTGTATATAATTTGAAGAACCCAAGGCGAACTGCCCATTTCTTGTCTCGTGATCAAACGAGATCTTTTAAATTTGACCGACAATACAATCCCGTTGTTTATCACATAACAATTCAAAATGACACGCAACCTTCGGATCGCCGTCTTGGAGTGCGACACGCCTTTCCCTTCCATCGTTGAAAAGCGTGGAACATATGCAAATGCCTTTCGTGATCTCCTCGATAAAGGATTGAAGCACGAGGCATTAGGTGACAAGGGAAAGGACGTGAACTATGAGATTAGCAGATGGGATGTTGTTACAGCGCAGGAGTATCCAGGTGTTGAAGAAGCCGATGCATTCTTGTTGACTGGAAGCAGTTTGTGGTCCCTTACAGATTCTACTATCAAGAGTGAAAGATGCTGACTTGAGCTTTAGAACATACATCCTTTGCTGATGAGCCTTGGATTCTTAAGCTTGTCGAGTTTGTCCAGACTGTTTACACATCTACAGATAAACCCATCGTGGGTATCTGCTTCGGCCATCAGATTATCGCTCGAGCACTAGGCGCAAAGGTCGCTGTTAGCCCTGGCGGTTGGGAGATCTGCGTTGATAGAATCGATCTCAACGAGACCGGCCAGAAGCTCTTGGGGGTTCCGTCTCTCGTGAGTACCCTTTTGTACCGCATCTAAACATTTCTGACAAAAGTACAGGGCCTTCACCAAATGCACAGAGACGCAGTCCTAGAAGTACCTGAAGGCCTGGTCAATTTGGGTAGTAGCTCAAAGTGCGAGATACAGGGACTCTACAAGCCTGGTCGCATCATATCATTCCAGGCTCATCCCGAGTTTGACGATTTTATCATGGGGGAGATTATGCAGGCGAGATATGCACAGAAGATCTTTTCCAAGGAGATGTACGAGGAGGGTATCACGAGAGCAAGAGCAGAGCATGATGGAGTCTTGGTGTCGGCCAAGATTTGGGAGTTTCTACTTAGCAAATGAGCCATATACTATGAATCTTTGACGATATAATTACAGCACTGACAGGACATTGAGTAAGAGACGATAAATTGCAGAATGTGTTCAGCTGTATTGCATGTGCCCCGAGGACTCTGTATTATACAACGAGGCGGGTATCTAAGAATGAACATTGTCCTCTCACGCAAATGAGATCCAGATCTGACGCTCACGCATCGCCCTGCATAGCGTCCATGGACTGACCTGGTCCGGCGGCTGCTCCCAAATATGCTCCAACAGTACCAAAGTCTGCCTCATGTTGCCCAAGCCTATAGTATCCAGCATAGTCTGCAGTCGCGTTCTCAGAACCTGCTGGACTGACGGGTCAGATGTGCTGCACCCGATAACAGCGAGCGGCCAGCAGAGACTCGTGTTTATCCTCACAGTGGCGGGGAACTGGTCGAGTAACGCGACGGCTTCGGAAACCGCGGACTCGACCAGCGCGCGTTGGAAGCTGCCTTCGGGTTGTTGATGTGGTTTGCCGAGGACTGTCCACAGGTACAACAGCGCAGCTTGTTTCCAGACCAGTCCTGCAAGGCGCGTGTACGGGGTGACGGAGGGATCCGGGAAGAAGCCCATGACCTGGGATTGGAGGAAGGCAAAGTTGACAATGTTGTCGGGGCTTGGGGAGATGGCGCCGTCTACAGTTGGAGACGACATGACCTGTCCCAGATGGAAGATCTGACATATAAGAATGAGAATTTCTAGCCAGCACCCGCACAGCTGTCCGACATACTTCCGCGCCACCAAGTTCCTAGCCCTGACTTCTATGTCCGGGCTGAGCAGTGACTGCGAGTTGTATTGCGGATCAATCGAGATCATGCTTGTGGCCGCTATATGCATGTAGTACTCGATAAGAAAGTCGGGTAAATCGTCGTAGACATGGTTTTGTGTCCCTGTGAGCAACGTACTCACTAATGATTTTGAGGCTGTTAGATGATCGAATATTGTACCGTTGATATCGCCTTTAGCAACCTAGCAAAATGTTAGTAAATAGGAGCGACAGATGATGAGGGCACGAACCTCGGTCAGACACATTATCAAACTACCGACTGTCAAGACGAGTGTATTCTCAGCGTTGCCAGAAACGTATTCATCGACAACGTTTCTGAACATTCGCAGTGAGTCGGTATAGTACCTCTGCGCAACCTCATCGCTAGGGTGACGCTCCGCTGACGCCTGCCGATGAGCTGCGCTTTGTGCGAGGATGAGCTGCAACACAAGAGGCTTCGAGAAAGCCAGCGGTATGAGTTTTGAGATGAAGGGATTCACATCTGTTGAACCATTTCCCATGCTGTTGGCTGTTCGGGCCAGATAGTAGCTGAGCAGCTCATATGAGTGATGTCCCTGCTCGGGCAGCATTGACATTGGCATTGTGATGACTCCATTGAGAGGAATTCCTGCCTCTGAGGATGGCGGTAAAGCGAGGGTGAGAGCATTGGCAGTATCGGGGTCGTATGTTGTTATGGCGGTTGGGGAATCTGATGACGATGCGGATGATGACGGTGAGGGGGAGGGCTGATGACGATGATCAGCGTTATCGTTAACGACAGGCTCGACATATTCATCATCAACGCCGGTATCAGCATCAATCATGTGAGTATCTCCAGAGGCCGGAGAACTGTCGTTGTTATGGGGAACTCGGTCATGGTCCGGCGCCGGGTCCGGTAGCACGGGGTCATTGACCGAGTGCGGGTCATGCTGTGCAAGTTCATGATCAGGGTCTTGACTGCGACGTATTGAAGAAGCAATACTTGTTTGAGAGCAAGTTGAAGATGCACCGAATGAAGGTCTTGACGGCCGGGGTGCTTCAGTTGCTGTTGCTACCTTGGTATTGCTTGTTGTAGTTGTTGATGATGATGTTGATGACGAATTATTAGTAGCAGGCTCTGGCCAGATACAGTCGAGTTTATTGCGTTTGCAACCGCTGCAGATTGGTTTACTACATGATTCATATAAGTCAACATGGACATGATTTTACAAGTTATTTATCAAGTACCTCTCATCACACTTCTTCTTGCGTTTCCTACAGGTGAAGCAGCCCGTCCTACTGCGGATTATGGGCATAGGACGCATACCTGATGAAGAGGAGGTTGGATTTGTTGGCGACATGTTGTGTGGAGTATAAGACGAAGAGCAGCGGTAATAGTGAGGCGCGGTTACAGCGCAGTACAGCGCAGTACAGTACAGCACAGCACAACACAACAAAGGGAAACACAGACGATGCAAAGCAAGGCGAGTGCCGTAAATCGGATCGTGGCTCCGGAATAAGCGAATTGAGTGAGTGGAGATTTTATTTGTTTGTTTGCGGGGGGAAGAGAATCCTTCTAGACTCTCCAAGCCTATCTAGTCTACCCTATACCTCGCCTCACCTCGTCTCGCCTCTATCTTTGAGACTAGACTAGACTACTCTCTACTCTTCACCGAGTCAAAGGATCAAAAGCCAAGCCAAGCCACCTTCTAAAAGTGTTCTAGACAAAACAAAGGGACCAAGTACCTTGAAGTAACTCAATTCCGGCCGGTTCATTGCTCATGTGGAACCATACCATAATAAAAGATCTTCCTCGACTCAGTGACGTTCCTGATAAGATTGACTCGGTGACATTTTAACCAGCCCGCGGAGGTACGTACCTTTAACCGTCTAAATCTCATGCTCCGATCCTGGAACTCATGAGCCGAAGCGGCCAAACAATGTTGGCGGCGACTCTTTATTACATCTTGAACTGCCTGCTCGCTCTTGGTTAATATCTACCTACCCATTGCTTGGGACTATCTGAGTTTCATACTTTCTTTCTTTTCCCCCTTCTCTTATTGTTCATTCCCATCTACGATACCCCCCAATAGTAATCATGATCAACATGAGACATCTTCGGCAGCAATGCCTTCGCAGCAAGCCTTCTCTGGCTACGCGTATTTCCACCAGAGGCTTTGCATCTCAAAAAGATGTAGGTAATTCTGTTGATTGGAATATCAAAACAGTAACTAACAACTCTACAGCTCCTCGGTTCAAGCCTTGAGCAAGGAGACCCTGAGATCCATGCTATTCTCAAGCGTGTACGTTATCCCAGTCTCACTATATACTGACAACCTCCTCTGACACCCATCGCAGGAAGAGAAGCGCCAGAACCACTTCATCAACCTCATCCCCTCCGAAAACTTCACCTCACGATCAGTTCTCGATGCCCTAGGTAGTGTCATGCAGAACAAGTACTCTGAGGGTTACCCAGGAGCACGATACTATGGTGGTAATGAACACATCGATGAGGCCGAACGTCTTTGCCAAACCAGAGCCCTCGAGACCTTCCGTCTTGACCCTGAGAAGTGGGGTGTAAACGTTCAGCGTAAGTCTTGACTTCAAGGTCTTATCATGATCAACCAGTGCTAACATCTGAAAAAGCCCTCTCTGGATCTCCCGCCAACCTTTACGCCTACTCGGCCATCCTCAACACCCATGATCGCATCATGGGCCTTGACCTCCCCCACGGAGGCCATCTCTCCCACGGCTACCAAATCCCCGGCAAGAAGATCTCCATGATCTCAAAGTACTACGAGACCTTCCCCTACCGACTCAACGAGGAGACCGGCCTGATCGACTACGACAAGCTGCGCGAGAACGCTCTGCTGTACCGCCCCAAGGTCATCGTCGCAGGTACATCTGCCTACTCCCGCCTCATCAACTACGAGCGCATGCGTGCTATCGCCGATGAGGCTGGCGCTTACCTTCTCTCCGACATGGCTCACGTTTCCGGTCTTGTCGCTGCTGGTGTCATCGGAACGCCCTTTGAAGACTCCGACATCGTTACAACCACTACCCACAAGTCCCTGCGCGGACCTCGTGGTGCCATGATCTTCTACCGTAAGGGTGTGCGAAGCACAGACAAGAAGGGCAAGCAGATCATGTACGACCTTGAGGGTCCTATCAACGCCTCTGTTTTCCCCGGACACCAGGGCGGTCCTCACAACCACACCATCACCGCCCTCGCCGTCGCCCTCAAGCAGGCCCAGACCCCCGAGTTTAAGGAATACCAAGAAAAGGTCCTGACCAACTCCCAAGCAATGGCCAAGCAACTCTCCGACCTCGGATACAAGCTCGTCTCTGGAGGCACCGACAACCACCTCGTGCTCGTGGACCTCAAGCCCAAGGGCATTGACGGCGCGCGCGTGGAGCGCGTCCTCGAACTCGTGGGCGTGGCGAGCAACAAGAACACGGTCCCCGGTGACCGCTCAGCGCTCAAGCCGGGCGGTCTCCGTTTGGGAACGCCCGCCATGACGACGCGGGGCTTCAACGGCGAGGACTTTAAGCGCGTGGCCGACATTGTGGACCGCGGCGTGCAGATCACTCTGGCGGTTGATAAGGATGCCCGTGCTGCCGCCGAGGCCAAGGGAGCTAAGAACCCAGGTACCGTCAAGAACTTTTTGGAGTATCTGGGAGATGGATCTAGTGTTAAGGAGATTGCAGCGCTACGGGATGAGGTTGCGGAATGGGTTGGAGGATTCCCTCAGCCTTGGCTCAAGTCATGATGTTTTAATGAGTAGTGGTATTATGATTTTTGGCGTTGGGAAAATAGTACATTCATAGCAGAATTCACATGAACTTTAAATTAATTAATTTACCTTCAATGTGTATCTTGTTGACTCCTCATGCCATGACTTCTTATCTCATGATATTTTAAACTCTACAAGACGATACATCTACGTAATCAGCAACACATCAATGGTCATAGCGACCAATTCTTTGTCTAATCACTCTAATAACAATTATCCACCCAATTGACTCAGAATTACATGATAGAAATCTCTTGTGCACTTCAAGTTCCGTTCTCAAACTCCGACAAAGTCCTAATCCTCGGAATTCTCATAAAAGCTTTCCCCGCAATGCCCAAATTATTTCCCAGGGCCAAAGCTTTTCGCAATCTGGGGTTTATCTATACATGACTCAGTGAAAGATGAAAGTGCTCTATACTCGTACGGGCGGCTAAAGGTGTGGGTTCTGCCCTAATATGCTCATCATGACAAAGATAGTAAGTAGAAGTACTTCTCTTGGTGGGGTACAAGAAGTACCGTCATGACCTGATGACCCCCTGTTCAATCTCACCCTGGCGGATCCCATCTCCAACTCTGATGACGCTACTCAAACGCCTTCTTTACTGGGGCCGGACAGTGACTCCGAGGTACTTTACTTTTCGTTCCAAGGTAGAACGGAGCGCCGCCGAAGACGGGGGAAGCAAACTCTAGGAGAGATAGTAAATGGGGGGAGAAAGCCAACTAAAATCATCATCATCATACTTACTCAACACCAACTATCATCCAAAAAGATCAATCTCTCACTACACAACTATAACCAAAATGTCTGGTCTCTTTGCTCGTCAAGCTTGGGCTTCTGCCTCTAAGCTCAGATCTACTGCTCTCCGAGCACCCAAGACTGCTTTCACCTGCAAAGTCAACAATGCTGCTCCCCGACGATGCTTCTCAGTTTCCATGAACCGTGAGTTTAAATTCTTCACGCTCAACTACCCAATTGATCGTCTCTAACGCATTCACAGTCCTCGCTAGAAAATACACTGAGAGCCACGAGTGGATTGACGTAGCCGCTGATGGCAAGACCTGTAAGTTCTCACACGCTCCCATTTCTTCAACAACCCAAATTGACACAAATCTCAGGCACAATTGGCATCTCCAACTACGCTGCTGAGGCCCTCGGCGACGTGGTCTACGTGGAACTTCCCGCAGTGGGCGACGAGACCGCTCAGGGCGAGTCCTTTGGCAGTGTCGAGTCTGTCAAGTCAGCTTCTGACATTAACTCGCCCGTTTCTGGCTCTGTCGTTGAGGTCAACGATCCCATCGTCGAGACACCCGCTGATCTCGGCAAGGATCCTGAGAAGGAGGGCTGGTTGATCAAGGTTGAGGCTGAGGACGTGTCCGTTTTGGATGAATTGATGGACGAGGCTGCTTATGCTGAGCATATCAAGGAGGAGCACTAAGGGACGGCGATTTTTAATTAATTTTATGTGATTCAAAAAGCAAGATATCAAGAGACTTTTCAACAAGGAATTTTCATTTTTTTTTTTTTTTTATTAAAGAAAAACTATAGCACATAATTTACCGCCGCTTTTGTGTCGTGTTATAACATGTCTTGTGTAAATCATCAAATGGCAATAGTCTTCACAAAATACAAAAAAAAACTAATCTTCTTCCTCAATCTCAACAATGTTTTCAAAGGTTGTAACTCATAAATTTAGTCTAGGTAGTTTTAGAACTTTTTCTCTAGAAAATCCATTCATCATATCTCGCACAAACTCCGCCAATACAGAGATCAGTTCGCCATAGTTGAATAGCTTTCTAACAAACCATTCCAAATGCAACGACCCATCATGTTGAATATGATATCTCTTTCCCCATTTCGCTCAAAACCCATTTAAAATCAATCGCTAGTAAAAACCACATAACCAAGTTGAACCCATTATTTCCTTTTCACCGTTTACAAGTCCTCGGATCCCTCGACCGGAGGGCATGTGCAGAACAGGTTGGTGTCACCGTAAGCATCATCCACTCGTCCGACAGAGGGCCACATCTTCTTCTCCCGGAGCCAGGGGAGCGGGTAGGCAGCCTCCTCACGGGTATAAGGACGGTCCCACTCTGAGGAGAGGAGGTCGTGTTGGGGATGAGGGGCGTTGGTGAGGAGGTTATTCTTGCGGGGAACCTTGCCAGACTCGACGTCGGCAATCTCCTGGCGGATCTGGATGAGAGCGTCGCAGAAGCGGTCAAGCTCAGCGCGGGACTCAGACTCTGTGGGCTCGATCATGAGGGTTCCGGAGACGGGGAAACTCATGGTAGGAGAGTGGAAGCCATAGTCAGCCAATCGCTTGGCAATGTCGGCAACCTCAATGCCGGCAGTCTCCTTGAAGGGTCGAACATCCAGGATGAACTCATGAGCGCATCGGCCTTGAGCGTTGGTGTAGACGACCTTGTAGTGGGGAAGGAGACGGGACATGATGTAGTTGGCGTTGAGGAGAGCGGTGCCAGTCTGCTTGGTAAGACCTTCGCCACCCATCATGAGGATGTAAGTGTGGCTGATGGGGAGGATGGAGGCGCTACCCCAAGGGGCGGCGCTAATGGGAGCAACAGCGGTGCTGTCACGCTCGGCACCAATTCGCTGAGGATCGATCTCGGGGTGACCAGGCAGGTAAGGGGCAAGGTGCTTCTTAACGGCAATAGGACCAACGCCAGGGCCACCACCACCGTGAGGAATACAGAAGGTCTTGTGAAGGTTAAGATGGCAGACATCAGCGCCGATATCACCAGGAGAGCAAAGACCAATCTGGGCGTTCATGTTGGCACCGTCCATGTAGACGAGACCACCGTGCTCGTGAACAAGCTCACAGACCTGCTTGATCTCGGGCTCAAAGACACCAAAAGTAGAGGGGTAGGTGACCATGATGGCAGCAAGCTCATCAGCGTGCTTGACACACTTGGCCTTGAGATCCTCAATGTCCAGGTTACCGGTCTTGCCGTCACACTTGACAGTGACAACCTTCATACCAGCCATGGCCGCAGAGGCAGGGTTGGTACCGTGAGCGGAAACAGGGATCAGGCAGACCTTTCGCTTCTCGCCAGAACGAGCCTCGTGGTAGGCCTTGATGCAGCGAAGACCAGCAAACTCACCCTGAGCACCAGAGTTGGGCTGCAGAGTAGTAGCGTCCATGCCAGTGATTTCGGACAAGTTCTTGGCAAGAGAGCTGATGAGAGCCTGGTATCCGGAAGCCTGCTCGACAGGGGCGAAGGGGTGGATGTTGTTGATACCGGGGTCAGAAACGGGAAGCATCTCGGTGGTGGCGTTGAGCTTCATGGTGCAGGAGCCTAGAGGGATCATGGAGTGCACGAGAGAGACATCCTTGGACTGGAGGTGGTAGATGTATCGAAGGAGCTCGGTCTCGGTGTGGTACTGGTTGAAGACAGGCTGCTCGAGGTAACCAGTCTTTCGCTGGAGAGAAGCAGGGATCTCATCGTTCAAGAACTTGGCCTTGTCTGACTCAAGAGCGGCGTTAAAGTCAGATTCAGAAACACCAAAGATCTTGACGAGGTTGCCGAGGCTCTCAAGAGTGACGCCCTCGTGGAGAGAGAAGCCAACCTTGTCATCAGCGACGCGGCGGAGGTTGATGTTCTGAGAATCAGCCTTCTCGTGGATCTTGGCAACAGCCTCAGGAGAACCCTTAAGAGTAACAGTGTCGAAAAGAACAGAGCCATCCTCGCGGAGACCCTCTGTGTGGAGCTGGAACTCGCCCTTCTCCAGAATGAGGCTCTGAGCGAGACGGGTCTTGCTCCAGATATCCTCGGCGATGGTCTTGAGACCCTTGGGGCCGTGGTAGACAGCGTAGAAAGCAGACATGTTGGCAAGAAGGGCCTGGGCAGTGCAGATGTTGCTGGTAGCCTTTTCACGTCGAATGTGCTGCTCTCGGGTCTGAAGAGCAAGACGAAGAGCAGGTTTTCCGAGACGATCCTTGGAAACACCAACGAGACGGCCGGGAATCTTTCGCTTGTACTTCTCGGAAGTAGCAAAGAAGGCAGCGTGGGGACCTCCGTAGCCCAGAGGGACACCGAATCGCTGGGAGTTACCGATGGCGATGTCAGCGCCAAACTCTCCAGGGGGCTTGAGCATGGTCAGAGCGAGCAAATCGGTGGAAGCGCTGAGGAGAGCCTTCTTCTCGTGGACGATATCGGCGAGGGCCTGGTAGTCGTGAACACCACCGTGGGTATCGGGGTACTGGATCAGAGTACCAATAAGGTCGCCTTCGACTTCTCGGACGAGCTTGGAGTTGTCGGCGAGGACATCTCCAATAACGAGCTTAATGTTGAATCCCTCAGCTCGGGACTGAAGGACAGAAATAGTCTGGGGGTGGCAGTTCTCGGAGACAACAAAGGTCTTCTGGCCCTTGCCCTTGGGGGCGTTTGCCATTGACATGGTCATGGCCTCAGCGGCGGCGGTAGCCTCATCGAGGACAGAGGCGTTGGCAATGTCAAGACCAGTCAAATCGGTGATAAGAGTCTGGAAGTTGAGGAGGGACTGAAGGCGGCCCTGGCTGATCTCAGCCTGGTAGGGAGTGTAGCTGGTGTACCAAGCAGGGTTCTCAAGAACATTGCGCTGGATGACAGCAGGAACAAGAGTTCCGTAGTAACCAGCACCAATGAATGACTCGTAGACCTTGTTGTTCTTTGCGAGCTTTCGCATCTCCTGCTGGATGTAGTGCTCAGTGCGACCATTGGCAGGGACAGCAGACTCGGCGCCGCCCTCGTACCACTGCTCAACGAGGTTGAGGCCCTTTTGCTTCCTCCTGACCTGCGGGGGGATGGTCTGTTCTAGAAATTCCTCCATGGAGCTCACTGGAGGGTCGAGCATCTTGAGCATTTCTGTCTGCTCGCTCGACTCGCTACCAATGTGTCTCCGTGAGAAGAGCTCATGCTCTTTCAGCTTGGTGCTGCTCTGGGACTCGACAAAGCGAGGAGCTTGAGTGGCGGTTGTGACTGAGAATGCCCTTGAGGCGACGCCATTGAGACGGATTGTTTGTGTGAGACGAGGATGAAGGGTGATGGGGGAGCGACGGACGAGCCGTTGTCCGATGCGAGTAGCAGACATCATGATGATATGATGTCTTTGTGTTCTCTACCCAACTATTGAAGATGGAGAAAGGAAAGAGAAAAGAGATGCGTGTTGTTATCAAAGAACAGCGTCGCTCTCAAAGTTTTAATGGTTATCCATGACCGGTCATGAGTGGCGTATCGGCCATCATGGTCCGATCTTGCAGCCGGTGCTTCTCCAAAAACCAAAACACCCGCGACCGGGAAAAAGGTACATCGAGGTACATGATCTGCATTCTCCAGTTCCAGAATGCTTTATTCCTTCTGGTGGTGACTCGGTGATGAGAGACAGGCCTAAACTTGCGCGGCAACTAAAAATTAAAGAGACTAATGCGCGATAAAGACTGTGATTGGTCACTCTTGACTCAGTGAAACCAGTGACTCGGTGAATGCCTTATCTTGGAGGTGCCCTGGGCTGGGCTGTTCACCGAGTCAACTACAGTGCATCTTGTTCACTGAGTCAATGCACTAATTACCAACTAATCAGGTGGTCGGGCGGCGCATGAAGCCGTGGGTCTCCAAAGGTAAAGCCAAGACGGTTATCACCAGAAAGGACAGAGAAACAAACTCTTACTTCCTCGGTCTCGTAACCGAAAACTGGGGGTCCGAGTTCGGGATAGTCTGGTTGTATTGATAAGGACCTGTCTTCTAGAAGAACGCCATGCATTTCTGGCCTTGTGACATATACTTTTCACGGATTTCCGGTCAAGAACCCGGGGTTGCAGCCGGAATAGTTGTACCGCTGTGTGCTTGTTAAGACGGTTACGGAATTAGGGTGAACATGATTGGTCAAGTCTTTTCCAGTTATGCTGCCGTGCTGAGATGGGTGGCAGCAGAAAGACCCAAGCTTAGAACACAAAAAATATATAGACAAAGAGCTTGTCTAATGTCGCACAGATTAACCAAACTATATTGTCTCCCAGCCAGATAGCACCATATTTTCTGCAACCCAGAAGCATACTTTGATGGCAGCTTACTGATAAGGTCGATGAGTTACACTTTGTGCATGCAGCCCCATGCTGTTAATTCTCGATGAAGAAGAAGAAGAAGAAGAAGAAGAAGAAGAAACAGAGAATGCAGATAACGATCCTACGAAAATATTATCATGATGTTCAAGCGAAATTGATCATGTTGCAATCGTTGGGTACAAACACCAAACAAAGGAAAGACCATAATAACCGGAGGACACCCAATGTACGCGAGGGTGTTCTCAGAACAGAGACATTCATCAACTTGTGTCATTGTAGAGACTCATGGCCTGTTCAGAACCCCATTCAATAGTGAATATACGTTATTCTGACTTGGCCATTTATCCCTGCCAAGTACAAAAGCAAGCACGTAGAAGCCCACTGGGTTCTCCAGTCCAAACACCTCAAAGATTTTATCACCACCCAACTGCTTCAAACATGCTGACAGGAAACCCTCAAATAAAGCCTCTTAGAGGTGCATCCCTATGCAGGAAACACTTCGAAAACCACGCGCTGGCCCACATTACGAAAGCAAAGAAACCAAGAACTACAACAAAATATGCAGAGCCACTTCGAGTTCAGCCGCGAAGAGCTGCAAAAGACAAACATCCTCTGACGAAAACTAACACAAAGAAGAGGGTTTCGGATGAGGAGCTATCCAGCTCTATCGCGAAACGCAGAAAAAGCAACAACTCGGCATCACATACTAAAAAATGGGGCTCCTTCATCGTCTTATTGGAGAAGCAGGTAAGTGCGATAGATGAGAAAGCTACAGAGAGAGGGCCTGACAACTGTTCCTTTGGTCCTGCGCCGTGGGAGTGCCACATGTGCACATCTAACTTCGCCGAGCTTGTGGTTAAAAAGCTTGCCATCGTGAAGCCCGAAGCGCCGGTTGCTAACATGGCTACTGTTGGAAAGATCTTGAAACTAAACTCCAAGATGTATTTTGGAAAGGGGGAAATGACCACGTTCGAGTGGGAGGGTTTGTCATATATCATCGATGCTTGTAGAGTCCCGATGTTTATGGTCCTCTGATTGAGGGCTATTCCACAGGTAACGAAGTTCCAGGTCTGTATACCCCTACTTATCAGTGATTGCCAGGTAGAATATTGTATTAGCATCATGAATGTTATCAATTAAAAGATTAGAAACAAAGTACCTCATGATATCTATCGAACTCTCTATCTATATCGCAAGATACAGAAATAACACAGAAAGATGTGGAAACTACAGTATTGGATCAATAATTCCTACCAAGGAAGTAATTACAGAAAGTAGAGGCAAACTCAAAGACAAGTTGTTCGACTAAAATAGACCATGTTGATAGCCACATTAGCCATCCATTCCTCCCTCTATATCAGTATGTGGAAGCCTTTTTAAGAGACCAAGTGTTGACAATACTATAACCATGAGGACTTGCATCGTAGACAACTATCCCGGAACTTGGCTGCAAACACACTGAGATCCTGTCAATTTCTAGTCAAACAAGGATAAACATCCACAAGTTTAGTATATGTATGGTCTGAATTCGTCTAGATAAGAATGGTAACGCAATTCGCATATAGTCCATCACAGTCGAGGCTCAGGTATATGCATACGGCAGCCATGTCGATCTCAATAACAGTACAACGTGTTAGGCTGCTCGCTATGTATCGTTCCTTCGATGAACCAGAACGACAATGTCTACTTTGGACGAAGGAATGCCTCGATGAATACGACAGAGCTGCTCCCCAACCCGTTCCTCAGGTGTATTAATTTCCCAGCTTCGAGTAATTACTGAGCTTACTCTCACCCTGATGTAGGTAATATCGCCTCCTTTTATACCAGCCTGGATGAGATACGGGTAGATCACAGCTGAGTTTGACAAAATTAACTAAAGATGCGTTCCGAAGTCATGTATGAAGACCTTCTTTTCTGCTACCGAACTTGTCAACATTTCATCCGACTTTATTCAACATGATATTCTGATCAGAGGAAATGGATGTACTCATTCTTTCACAAGCCCAATGGGCTCAAGTACACAAAGAGAAATCTTACACAAACAACACCTGCCCAAATGACGTCGACTGTAAAGGATGTCACGACAAGTGTGAATTCACTATCGGAATCCTTTCCGAAAGATATAAATTAATCCCAAGGCAATTCATAGCAGGCTCTGGGCCCGGGAAATGAACTTCGACAGTGTTACTACTAATATAACCAGCGGTGGACTTGCGATCAATCAAGGTAAAACTATGATAAGAAGGAAGCACGTTCATGAGTTGATTAAATTCGAGCTATTTTGTATTTTTGATAGCGGCTGTAAACCTCTCAACATTAGAACTATCACGTGTGTCATCGAATTATCTGTGCTCTACTCGTAAGTTCTGTCAACTGCCGATTGTTGTTTGAGGAGTGGCAAAAAGCGTCAATATTGCGATCCAATAGCAACACGTAGCTGGGATGGGTGGTGTTAGTGGCCACCAGCCTTGAAACTCGGCTTTATAACTGCAAACCATTTCTGATGACCATAGATCAGATAACAGGCCGTTTAGAGTGTTACTGGTACTGTGATGATCCAGGCGCTTTTAAATACTCATCATATATATCTTTCAGACGCATTTATAAGTATGAGTGTCTACAAGTTTTAACTCTTATTACTGTGATAGGGGTCCCTGTTCTGTGTTAAATCTCGAACCATCCATCGTGGATCATCACGCGGAGTTCTAAACCAACAGGCCAAAATAACTCATCCGCTCACGTCAAACCCCACTGCTCAAGCTCAGATCGCCAACCAGATTCCACTTGGACCCCTCATTCTGCAACAGGGAGGGGCTTGTTGAAGATAAACGCACAAAGGCCGCATCTTTTGCAGGCATCTCTGTAGTCTATATAAGACCCTGCATGATCCAAATTAGAGACATTTCTTTTTTCTTCATCCTCATCTGAAATATCAAATCTTCTTCAACTTTTTTTTTTTAAACAACCACCTCTCAAATAATCTCACAATGGCTGGCGACTGTGGCTGCTCTGGTGCCTCTTCTTGCAACTGCGGCTCTAGCTGTAAGTTAACATGACTGCACTCACATTGCAGGATCCGATGCTAATGTCATTCAGGCTCTTGCTCTGGCTGCGGCAAATAAGCGGCTCGATCTCTCAACCACGGAATACACCTGTGACACTTTGTCACTGTTCTTACTAGGCCCAGACCAGGGTCAATGGATATATCCTTTTTGACGAAACGAGTTATGGAAATGAGGGACGGAGTTGAGGTGATGCTGCGACTGGGATATACGGTTGTCTAGTTACTAGCCAAGCTTGAATAATATCCCTATTGTCTTGAATATTGTCGTGGCATATTCATCCATTACACCTAAACTTGTGCAGAAGATAAAGAACATAAGAGCATGTCTAAAATATCATAAATTATTGTATTTCTTAGGTATTAAGCTAAAGTTAGGTAATATTATGGAATAAAATAGGCAAAGATCCCGTGACTTGATGAAACAGCGATTTACCCACTGATGCGCATTCCAACGAAACTGATTCATGTGCTGTACCGAAGAGTTTACATGTGACAGCCGACAAAGACAATGGCCGACGGATGGATGACTGCGCCAACCCAAAGAAAGCTCACGTGGGACATTCTTATTGACCTTTTACCTTGATCATCCCTTTTTTGCTCGTGTTTTTCTTTAGAATTTATCACTCCATCTCTTCTTTTTGTTTGACAATTTGGTCAGGGTGAATTAAATTGAATGACATGCATCTGCAGAGCTGAATGACGACACTGTCGCGGGGCAGAAGCAACCACTACTGTACAATCTGGGGTAAAGAAGAGAAACGCTGGATGACGCTGCTATTAAATCGTGGCTTACAAAGTCGCTGAAGAAACCTGGAAAAGTCAACGTCAAATGGCGGCACTTGTAAGTAAATCACGTCTTTTCTTATCTATTTCTTTACTACCTACCTACTATTTCCCTATTTATCTTCCTCCTACTCGCGTGTCTTTTATCCCAGCTACTACTAGATAAAAGGCAGGCCGCTAAAAGTGGCGTCCCATGACATAACCTACCCCGTCTAGACTGGACTTCCTCCACTCCATCCCTGGCCTGGCCTTGTCTTGTCTTACCTCTGTAGACTCTGACGTCGCGACGCGGCTGTTCAGTAGGGTTCAGCTGGGAAAGGCGAATGCACAATCAAGATTGCTCTACACCATTTCTCGATATCTTGACAAATTCATCCCATCGTTAATTCATAGCTCTTTGTTAACGTCAGCTTCCTTCTAGGACACGCCGTGGCTGTCGCATCTTGCACCGTCACCCATGTCTTCCCGCGACGATGCGTCTCATGGCGCATCACCTCCCTCTTACGAACCCCAATCTTCAAACACTGGCGCACCCCCGACTTTTGCCAGCTTCTCTCCCGTAACCCTTTCCGCGAATACGCCCTCACGCTCATCACGACGATCGACTATCCTCGTCCACCAAAAGAGCCCCCTGCTCCTCGCTACTCCTCCTCAAATCACCCGCGCCCTCGCCTATAGCCATCCTTTCCTTCTTCCATTAAATACACTTGCTGGACTCCTCACCTGGAGTACTGGAGATCCTTGGCAGAGCTTTCTACTCTTGTGCCTCTTCTGGGCGGTTGTTCTGTATGGCGATGTAGTAATAACGTGGGCCGGCCCTGTCCTGGTCGGGGTGGCACTCATTGCCGGCATGTACGGCCGGAGATACAGTCCCCTCAGTAGCAGTGGGTGGACTGGATCCCGGGGTCAGAATGCTGGAGCCAAGGGAGCAAACCAAAATACCGGCGAAACCAGCCAGCAGAACGGCAAAGCAAACGCCGGCGAGAAACAGTCGAAACATGCCAGGGGAAATTCCGAAATCACCAATACGAAACACCAAAAGACACTGGACGAGATCGTCGAAACTCTTAAACAACTTACGGGGAGATGCAATGTACTTATGGAGCCTTTACTCGATATGACCGATTTCCTAAGCACTCAGACAACCCCAACTAGTGCCACCACACGACCAGCGCTGACCGTCATCTTTATGCGACTGCTTATTATCACGCCTATTTGGATCGCGCTTACTGTTCCGCCCTGGCGAGTCGTCACCACCAGACGTGTAATACTAGTCGCTGGAACTATTATTTTGACTTGGCATGCAAGGGTTCTCCGAGTATCACGGGCCATTCTCTGGAGAAGCTCCACAGTTCGGAGACTCGCTGCCGCTATCACCGGTCTACACTTTGACACTCCCGAACAACCCTTCCGAAACGATTTGGCCAAAGCTGCCAAGAAGGGCACGGATCGTGTCGCTCAGCAGCAAGAGTCAGAACTTACCAAGGCCCTTGGCAACGCCAACAACTTCCAAACTAATCATGGACGAAGGAACGGCACAGGAAAGACGGCAGGCGTCAAATTCACTTTTATCATATATGAGAATCAAAGGCGATGGATCGGTTTAGGCTGGACCAATAACCTATTCGCGTATGAACGAGCTGCATGGACAGACGATCACAACAATTCAGTGCCTGCCAAGGACGACTTTGAACTGCCTGATGTATCAGACGGAAGCAATATGGAATGGAGATGGGTTCCTGGAAGTCGCTGGCGTGTCGATGGAGTATCTGATGAGAGCGGCCCCGTAGATTACGACGGGAATGAAGGGAAGAATGGATGGATCTTTTACGACAACAAGGTAAGAAGATCTACTGGACAATCATCCTCAGCTGCTAATATGTCTCCAGTGGCAACATGGCCAACGCGGCTCAGATGGATGGGGTCGATGGACAAGACGAAGAAAATGGTATCGCGATGCTGAACTTGTCGAAGTCGACCCGAAAGAAAACACCAAGGAACCCGAAAAGGAGATCAAAGAATCTCCATCGATGACCAAGTTGAGATCCCAACCATACAACTCAAGCAACGAGACCATGGTGCCGACACGAATCGAAATCGACCAGACGCAAGCCGGGGATGTCAGTAACGATGATGCGAGCTCCAAAGCGGCAGATGATTCCTTGTCAGTATATTCGTCATCCTCAAAGTCTTACCTACGGTCACCGTTCGCGCGGAAGCGGGCCACTGACCGATCTGGAGCGGATAATAAGGAACGTGCCAGAAGAGACAGTAGGACCAGTAGGACGAGCAGCCTGTACAACGACGATGACGCCGATGCTTTAGGTGCGGAGTTGGCTTTGGAGATTCAGAAACAAGGTAGACCTGGGGGACAATGGGGTATTGGCGACGAGGCACGAATGGGTCTTGAGTAACCAAGTACTTTGTACGGCGATGCTGCATATCGAGATTATCGGCGTTTGATGGATAGGGAATGACGGGATTAAAGGACGGGACTTTATAACTTGTCAACAGTTTGTGGGATGGCGCATGGTTGATTGAACATTCTGTGTAGGGATAAGGAACAATGCTCACGACATATACCAAGTGTTTTAGTAAATCGAACTGAACAAAGAGATCTGTCTCTTGCAACCATCTCAACGATCAAGTCTCCTCGGCAGTTTGGTCCGATGTCGATACTTGATCTGGAACAAAGAACGATTCTGGTGACACTCGACGTTAGTATTGAAAGGATGCACAAAAAGAGAAAAGGCTGTCACACTAATAACTTTGTCGAGTTTTCATGGTGCTTTATTCGTGATGATCCTTTGGGGTTGTGCTAATATCCATTGCTGGTTGTCAGTGCCCGCCACTGCCTACTTTCAGTCGCTGTCAACATCACATCTTCACCTGCGTTTCCTATATTTTATTTCTTTCACGTCCTCGTAAAGAAACATTGTTTCCTCCTTCACGCCCCTTCCTACCTTTGTCGTATTATACCTGATGGAGCTTCCACTACCTCGAGACGCAGCTCGAACTCTTCGCAAGAAGAGAAGCAGTCGCGCCAGCGCCCTAACACTCTCCTTTTCCCCTGAGCGCGCTCAACATCAACATACTCAACGAAGTATAACGTCGCCAGCAAGGTCCTCCTCCGCTGTGCGTCATTCAAGTTTGGTTTCTCCCGAGCTTCTGTCGCGCAGCGCATCGACGACACTACCTCACCACCAACATCACCGCAACATTTCCGCCTCTCGCCTATCTCCCAGCTCCATCGACTATGGCTCCATGCACTCTGAAGCGCGAGCTGAATCCGCCCTGACGATCCGTCCTCCTACGACTCTTGAGAGAGGAGGTTCGCCGCCCCTGACGCCGTTCCCGCCTTGGGTCAGCGAAGAAGAAGACGAGGGCGAGGACGAATGCGAGAATCGTACTTGGGAAGGCTCCACGACAAAGAGAAACAGTTACGACGGTGGTCATGTGCCCGTGACGATTCTGCGTGTTGAGGGGAGGTGGGTAGTTAGTTCTGCCATGCATGGCCTCGTGCTTGCGTTGCAGTTTGCTGTGACACTTGGTGTTTTCGGCGCTTTGATGTGGATTACAGTGTGGAAAGAGAATGAACCTGGTAACGACTTTGACGATTGGTAAGTCAACTCCTCCCTTGAATGTTTCATCCTTTTCTGACAATCACAAGGCTCTGGAAGTTTGCAGACCCAAGTCTCGTCATCGTTCTCCTCCTCTGCTCCGCGAGTCTCATCATCCACGAAGTCAAGCTCCTGTCCTCCGTGGCTCTTCTCTACCTCGAATCTGTCATTCTCGTCGCCACAACTGTGGCTAGTTTCGTTCTCTGGGCGCGGTGCTTTCAGGAGGAGAGCCGTAGTGTGAAGGGTGTGTTGATGGGTAGCAATGTGTTGATGTGGGGGCTTGCATTCTTTGGATTTGTCAGGGCGGTTGTTATCTGGAGAGTTGAGGTGAATGAGGGTGATGTTGACCAGGAGAGAGCGGTTATGTATGGGACGTTTGTCCCGTGGGGAAATGGAGATGAGAGACGGGAATCTTTATGACAAACGCAGATCCAGCGTCCCTAGACAGCTGTAGATTATGGGATCTCAGTCTGATGGAGTTTGTTCCTACGCGATAAGATTTTGACCTATGGGTAGGAAAGGGATTACTAGATGTTCGAACGAGGAATGAAAACACGGTCTTTGGAGGCCCCTACGATTTGATGGACTTAGGTGACCCATACATCAGCAGGGTCTTCTCAAAGATGACCAGAGGAGTCCTGGGCTATCTGAAGGGACCATTGCTTGGAACATATCTGCTGTACTAGCAAACTGCTGGTAGACATTGTACCTCATGTGTTGAGTATACAAGTCTCAGTTAGGCACAACATGTACCATAAACGCTCAGACGACCAGAGTGTTGTCCACTTGTATCTTGAAGGCCTCAGTTTCCTAATCTTGACAGGATCTCCCAAACACAGGATATTACAGAAGACAATATTCACGCATCCCTCCCATTCAAGCGGTTGTTGAAACCGTCAACGCCACGGCGGTTCCTTCAGATTGCCTTTTGCGTATAAGTGCTTACAACCACAAGCAGAATCTCGGCGTTGTGACTGGATTCGAAACAGCAGCCTGAAAGGACCCCATATAAACCACCATGAGGCTGAAAGATTTGGCCCCCAATTCCAGGGGTCTTGTCAAGAACAAGGTTATATGCATGGGTTTACATTTGACCCACTGGGAGTAAGCACGGAATGGATATTTGACCATTTTGGGAATATTTCGAAATGAGTTTTCCATCATATAGAGGGGCAGATGTGAAGATAAACAGCAAAAAATACCGCCTTAGATTCATGCGTTATGTTGGAAGAGTTGCGTTGGGTGTCCACGCAGTAGCAGCACTATGAGACTTCTCTATTCATATCTATGAGTTGGTAGCCTGACAGGCTGACAAGAACAATAAAATTAACAACTTACTGGGTATAACATGTCGATCAAGATTTGTTTTCATCTAGTGGCTTGCGTTGTTGGTGTGATACAGAAGTCATGGGTTCAGCTAAAATGCAGACCTTGAAACATACGGTCTCGCCACATAACGGGCCGGAACGGATCATTAGACTACGTTTAGATACCCGAGCCTTATTTGCAACGTTCTGAAAGGATATTAGGTACTAAACAAGCAAGGTTGTTCCAAAGTACCCTGGGGAAGAGACAACATGTATAAGGCTACCATCCTGCCGTCTTGGCAAGATATTTGGCCCCCAACACTTTCCAGCAACATAGTATAACTGTACTGCATGAGGTACTCGTATTATGGAGCGATCATTCCAAATTATGAAACTGGTGGGTATCAAATATTTCCCATGCCTGACCTGGTGTGGTAGTAAAAGTATTGGAGGAGGAGTCGTGTTGTCCCGTCTCCGTTCCTTATCTCTTATATGTAGCCCTCACTTTCATTCTTGTATCCTTGTTATTTCTGTCTCGAGCAAACCTCCTTCTTTGTTGATTCATCTCTAACTTTTTGTAACGCGTTGATTGTTTTCATCATGAGCTTTGCGCAGTCATTTCAGCCGTACCAGCCTTATGGCTCCCAGCAGAGTTCTGCGCCACAACCGGCCAAGAAATCATTCTCTTCAACTGTTGACTTCAGTGATCAGTCATACGAGATGCCTTATTTCATTCAAGATGATGCACCAGCTGTAAAGGCGAGCGGCGTTACCAGGAAGCCAGTAGCGTCTCAGCCTGCCATGAGCACCCCTCGAAGCATTACTCCCAGGTACGAATTAGAAGATCGCAAGAGCAACGCAACTCAAGAAAATGTGGCCCCTGTGATCTCCAAGGGCCCCCAGTATGGTATGTGGCACTGTAAGCCTACATTGTCTCTCTACTAACACATCCGAGGTACAGCTAGCTATAAGCCCGATCCAGAGTTGTTGCTTCAAAGCTTCGAGTTTCCTTCCATCCAAAACTTCCACATTGAACCGATCCCTTCGACTCCAAATCCTTCGCTATGGATCGACCAAGACCCCCTCTTCACCAACTGGAAGAATTCCAAGCATGGATTGCTCTGGCTTCGAGGATCTGAGGGAAGTGGAAAGTCTACCTTGATGGGTCACGTTCTACATTCGCAGCTTCGAGAGGAGCGAAGCACAATTCATTTAACATACTCCTTCTCCATATGCGGAAGTGAGCTCCCAAGAACGCGTCTTGGAATCTTCAGAGCGCTGCTGCATCAGTTGATTCCACAGTCCCCTGAAACGTTCAATGATATCAAGGCCAGGTTCGAGAGGATTCAATCGGTCTTGCCTCCTAAACAAAAAGTGGCATGGAGTGCACAAGAGCTCTTTGAAGATCTTACAAAAGTGATTACCAAGATACTCAAAACGCGCTCTGTGTGTATCTATGTTGATGGCATCGACCGTTCGGAAGGGGATACTGCAGCCAAGCTCGTCCAAGACTTTCTCAAACTCCTCGAAAAGTCTCAACCAAAACTCTCTGTCAAAGAGCCCAATATGACGTATGGACTCAAGATCATCTTCTCCAGCACCACATTCCCTGCTAAAGAGCCCTTTCCACAATCATACATCGATGTGGATGAAAGGAATGGGCCAAGTCTGAGACGGTTCCTCGAGGAACAACTATCCACCACTGATTTCAACACTCGACAGTTAGTTCTGTCAAAATCTGGATCATCATTTGTATCGGCTCGTTTAATCATCCACCATATCAAACTGTGTGGTCCTACGCAGTCTTCTCTTGTTCAGCAGCCATCACCTACTCCTGCGCCCATCTCTTTTTTACTTGGTGATTACTTCCACCACATGTCGCAACAGGGCAATAAGAGTCTCTTATCGCTACTAACATGGAGCTGCCTGGCCTCCAGACCACTGACCCTTGCTGAGCTGCGAGTAGCCTTGTCGCTTGAGATGGTACCCAAACTCGAATCCACCAAGGATCTGTCACAGGCAGAACCATTTACTCGATACATCTCGGATGATAATTTTCAATCCTGGATCAAGGCTACTTCATGGGGCTTACTCGAAACTGTAAGCATAAGTGGTCAAAGGGTCGTCAAGGTAATGCATGACAGTATTTCATCCTTTTTCACATCAAAAGGATTGGATATTCTATCATACAGTTCTCAAACGCCAGAAGCTCCAACCTCGCCACTACAAATAGCACACCAATCTCTTGCCACAAGTCTGCTACGCTATCTGGCACTTCTTCCCAAAGAGCCGCAGTGGGAACAGAGGATTCATACAGAACCGACACTCGGCCTCCTCCGATATGCAGGGGCTAACTGGTCCCATCATATTTCAGCAGCAGGGCTGAGTAAGCCTGACGCTTCGAAAATGCTCAAGTTACTCCAATGGCCCTCGGATGGTGTTCTCAACGCCGTAGTAAAGCTTGACCAGGAGAACCGTGATATCGGTGAACTACAAGGGACACTCTGGGCTCATATCTTTGCAGTCTATGGACATGCAACACTGCTTTCGGTGGCCATAAAGAAGGCTGGAACTGAGGCATTGGGTCTGCTTGACAGCCATAAAAGAAGCCCACTCCATCATACAGCCATTCATGGTCATTTAGCGGCATCGAAACAGCTTCTCAAGTCAGGTGCCAAGGCGGACGTTCGAGCTATCAACGGACAGACACCTCTGCACTTTGCTGTGATACAAGGTCATCAAAATGTTCTCAAGCCCCTTGTGGACAGTGATCCCAGTCTAGTGTCTGCCACAAACGATCTTGAACAGACGCCTCTTCTTTTGGCGGTCATTCGTGGGAGTTCGTCCGCCATCAAACTTCTGTTGGAAAGAGGCGCTGAAGTCAAGACTCTGGATCGGTCCAAGTCCTCTATCCTGCACCATTCTGTGGGTACAGACAAGGCAAGTGTGTTGAAACTCCTCCTAGACAGCGGTGCGGACATGAACTTGCAAAATGGCCAAGGTCGTACTCCACTGCACCTTGCAATCGCAGAAGACCGTCCCGCCATCATCAAGCTTCTTCTTGAGCGCGGTTGTCGAGTGGACATCCCTGACCTGTCTGGAAAGACGGCTCTTCACATGGCAGCTATTTCGGGAAACAAGTCTTGCGCACAAGAGCTTCTCAAACAGAAAGTAGTAACTGACGCCAAGGACATTGAAGGCAAGACAGCGCTGGTTTATGCCGTCGAAGGTCTTCACGCTGGTATCGTCAAGCTGCTTTTAGAAGTAAAGGCCGATGTCAACGCGAGAGACAGGCTAGGCTTCAGTATCCTCATGCTCGCGATAAGAGCTAACCATGATAAAATCACAAAGTTGCTGTTAGATGCAGATCCAGATCTGGATACCCTCAGCAGCGAAGGCCACACAGCTATCTTCTATGCTGTTTACAAGGGAAAGGCAGTATCACTTCTGTCAGAGAAGGAGCAATTCGTTGCTTCTCTTCTGTTGAAACATTACAAGAAAAAGCATACCGTCTGGAATGCTGAGTGGATAGCTTGCAAAGACAAGTTCACAGCAGAGCACGGGAAGAAGAAGACAGAAGGCGATGTCAAGTCCAAGTCAAAGACAGAGCCCAAGGTTCCAGCAGTATCACCCTTGATATCCCTTCCTTCCAAAGTAAATACCCAAAAGCCTACCAAGTTAGAAGATGTCCCTAAAACCAGCACAACCGCAAACGTGTCTGACTCAAAGCCGAGTGCTCTGGCGGTAGGGCCTCAGAGATCTGTAAAGCCTGAGCCTAAGACTGACCACAAACCTTATGCCAAGCCTGAAGCAGCGGTTACATCTCAAAGTCATCCCGCTGTAAGCGCATACTCTCCCTTCACCCCTGGTAGTTTGGGTTCGAACGCTACTCCTCCTTTGCCACAGCGACAAACAGCTACGCCGAATACTTTCGCCCCAATGACGGTGGAAACCCATCAGAAGCACCAAAACACCAGTTTCACGTCATATCAGCCTCCACAGTCTACCGCCGGCAGTGGAATACAGAAAAGCTCCAATACTGGAGCAGGTTCTTCCAACATCTCCCCAGCCTCTCAGTCGAGAAGTGCTGCTGGTCAGCAGAGACCACCTGCTAGCCATAGAAGCAGTTGGAACATGTATAGTGCACTCTCGGCAAGTTCACCGGACTCGGTCCAATCAACGCCAACAAGTACGCAGAACTCTTATATCTCGTACTCGGGTGCATCCCAGATAAACTCTGGGGGAGGTTCCTTCAAGCCATTCCAACCATTCCAGCCTAATTCCTCACACGACAGTCCTTCAACTACAGCGGTACAGCCCAAGAGTCAACCTGACGACAGATATTCACTGCCCTCGCAGAACCCCTATACCCAAGGACAAAACGTGTCAGGTAAACAAGCGAACCAGCAAGTAACGGTTCAGAGTTACCAACCATTCGGGAGCAATTCCCAGAATTCTTCGGCATCATATCAACCTCAGATGCCTTATCAGAGTTCTTTTGATGCATCCATCAAGCCCGTTGCACCACTGAAGGTCGGACGTAAGCCTATTGGGGGGCATCAACCAGCGCAGCCGATGGCCGGAACGCCTGGCAAATCATCACCGCCGAACCATTCGCAACCTTCTCAGCCGCCTGCTGCAGCAAAGCAAGCTCAGAAGAACTCGGGTTCGCCATCACCTGTTGGGGCGAACGTGCCTCTCCAAGCAGCTCCAGGGAAACAATCGACTGCGCCTGTTGCATCTCAGAGGCCGACTCCAGCCCAACAGGCTGTTCCAACTCAGAAGCCGAAAACTCAGCACAGCGCCCCGGATAACATTGTCAAGGCATCTTCAAGGCCTGCTTTGGGCCAGTCCCCTGCAGCACAGAAGCCCATTCCTCCCGCCGCTTCATCTCAAAAGCCCCCCTCTGCTTCAAAGCCTTCTGCACCACAACAATCCTCCGCAGCTCAAAAGCCTACTTTGGTTCATAGGCCTGCTTCGGACCAAGCTGCATCATCTCACAAGGCACCGTCGAGCCAGAAGCCTGCTACTCAGACAACTCAATCTCAGAAGCCCCCTCAGGGTAAACAACCTGCTTCAGCCTCGAAGCCCACTCTGGGTCACTCGACTCCAGCTCAAAGGCCTCCCCTGGCTCAGCAAAACAGTTCGAACCCCAAGCCCCCTCTGACCCAGAAGCAGTATGCCCCGGCTCCGCAACCTGGCACAGCGACGAAGCCATCTCCAACACAAAAACCTGCTCCGCCAAAGGTTGCTCCAAGTGAGAAGAAGCCCGTTCAGTCGGCTCCGGGGGCAGCACCAGGGAAAACCACTTCGATCCAGAAACCCGACTCGTCTGTTCCCAAGAAGCCGACCTCTCCACCAGCTCATCCTTCTGGACCTTCCTCAAAGACTCGCCCAGCCAGCGGACAGAAGTCGAATGAGATACAGAGCTCATCTAGTACCCACACGCAGAGCCATGATCAAAAGCAGGGCCGTATTGGTAATGCAGGCAAAGTCGCAGCCGCAGCCGGTGCTGGCGTTCTAGCTGGCGCAGCTGGCGGGTACTTCCTTTCCAACCATATCGAGGAACATTACTCCGAATCAAGCTCCTTCAACAACCAGAATTTCAGCTCGGATAATGCTTACTATCAGCCTGTTCCACCCGTGACGTATATTGAAAATAACTACTTCGAGGCGCCGAAGGAACCGTCTGAGCACTCGGAACAATATTCAGAACAAGAACAATCTGACGAACAGAAGTCGGATGACGAGAGCGAAGACAACGATTCAATTTCTCTCAATATGGAGGCTTCAGAAGCCGATGACTCTGATGACCAAGCTTTGTCAGTTGATGAAGACGATAATGAAGAGGACTCCGATGATCAAGCTTTGTCAGTCGATGACAGTGATGACGGAGGGGACTCTGATGGGGATGAGAACAATGATGAAGACGAAGTTGATAGCTTGAACTTCGACCAAGACGAACTCGACAGCCCAGATGACACTACCAGGTTTACAGACGATGAGGACGCAGCCGACAGCGACAACGACGATGTTTCAGATGGAGATACGAACTTTCATAATATGCAAGCAGATTCAGACATTGATTCTGATGCGAACTTAGACCAGGATGATTCTGCGTCTGAGTCCGACGGAGATGTTGGACAAGAAGTCGATTCGGATGAAGAAAGCGACCACGAACTGCAAAACAATCACGGATATCATCAGCAACAAGCGACTGATCAGACCGAATCTGAAGATGAAGAGGAGCAATTTCAACAAGACAATTACCAACAACGTGTCATTGACGAGTCCGATAATGAAGGGGATGTGCAACACAACTATTACAATGATCAATATCAGCAGGAAAGCCACTTCCAACAACAGTACCAGCAGCAGGCTCCTCAGCAAGATTTTGATGACGAAGAGCAACCAGCCTACTACGCAAATAACCAGCAGTATGCTGTTGATCAGCCTGATTCGGAATCTGAAGATGATGTGCAACAAAATTACTACCATGATCCGTATCAACAACAGAGCAATTACCAGGGGCAACAGCATCATGTGCAACAGCCTGGCTTCGATGATGATTCGGATAACCAGGTCGGCGGACAGGCTGATTATAGCGAGGGGGAGGATAACAATTACGGCGAGCAAAACTATGGTGGCAGCGGATACTATGATGGAGCAGGATATGATTCTGACTGCTAGGAAGAGGATGATAACTGTAATGTGCCAAGTTATGATGTACTCGACGAATACTATGTCAATAACGAATGTGATTGAAGTATGAGTTTCACTATTGGGAAGGATAAGTGGGTGTTAGTTTTTTCCATATGTATTAGCTGGTTAATTGTCCAATTCCAATACACGGCCACTACCGATAAAGCACTATTCCATATGGATATACATGGTGACTCACGCCGAACAAAGAGCCCCTGGTAAGAGGTTGAAGCTATCTCAAAATGGCCATAAAGATGAAAAACCAACACCTAGTTTTGGGATATAATAAATAACAAACCTGAAAGCGAACAAAATACGGTACAAGATGATGAAATAATATTGACAAGCGCAATCGAGCTTTCTGCAACCCCGAGGTTGGTCTATTGATCCATACCAAAGTAGGCCAACAACCCCACGGGGCCATGATGAAGAAGTGGAATCATGGTCCACTATCATGCACTCACCAGAACTAATGCCTCAATGATGAAAACAGTCTCTCATATTTATCCACCGAGAAGCATAAATACTCACTCTACCCTCATCTCATCTCATTATTCATATCAATTTCTACTCAATACCTCACTACAAAATGGGTTCGCAAGAAAATATCCTCATCGAAACCATCACGAATCCCGATGACTTTGAAGGCTGTTTCAGAGCCCAGGCTAACGCCTTTGGCCACCAAACTCATGATGCAATCTGGATCGCTTTCAACCCGGGCTGGGACACACCCGAAGGCGCAAAAGCTGGTGTTGAGCGACTAAAGGGCCGTTTCAAGTCTGTCAATCAAAACCGCGACGGGAAACCCAACACCGTCTTTGTCAAAGCTACTGTCGACGGCACCATCGCCGGAATGGTCATCTGGCATCAGGCATCCGTCGTGGAAGGCTGGGGAGATGCTCCAGGTGATATCACAAAGGGAACTTTCCTCGAGGACCTGTACCCTGGGAACAAAACCGAGCAGAGGTTTCTTACGCAGGCGGACAAGTCGCTGTTCAAGCGTCGGGGTGAGATCATCAGGGAGAAGGCCACTGCTTCTCCGCCGGCGGTCTTCGTTATGGATATTTGTGCTGTTGATCCAAAGTTTCAGAGGAGGGGGATCGCAAAGAAGTTGGTCCAGTGGGGTTTGGATGAGGCTGTGAGAAGAGGGAATCTTGAGTGTGTTACCGAAGGATCGAGTATGGGACGTTTGGTGTATTTGCAGCAGGGATTCAAGCCGGATGGTGACGAGACGGTTTATGAGATGGATGAGGAGTTCAAGGATAGGGAGTTGCCTTCGAATATTGTCCTGAGGACTGGTGGACAATAGGTATTCTTAAAGACTTGACCATGATGAATCGAAATGAAAGTATTTGTATCAATTTGCTAGTCATTGAGCTCATTCCACCATATCAACACCAATTTTATGTTTCCGTTATAGCGTATGCGACTTCACCTTCAACCCCTCGGGCATCTTCCAGTGGTTCTTAACACCACACCAACTCTCTTCATTATATCCTTCCTGCACCTTCTGGCATGTCCTCAATCCCCACTGCGTCACACCAACCATCAAGCAACTCTCAAACATAAAGGCGCAACTGCCGGCACCAACCTTGGCAGGCTTCAGTTCCGCATTGCGCGCACCCTCATAGCTCTCTGCATCAGGACCGTGGCCGCTCATGACATTGTGCAGACTCGCACCGCCAGGCACGAAACCTCCGGCGCCGCCCTTCTTCGCATCGTAGCCACCCTGGATCAGACCCATAAACTCGCTCATCGTGTTGCGGTGGTACCACGGCGGGCGGAACGTGTCCTCGCCGACGAGCCAGCGCGGCGGGAAGATTACAAAGTCGGCGACTGCCGTGCCGGGGGTGTTTGTCGGCGCCGAGAGGACGGTGAAGATGGATGGGTCTGGGTGGTCGAAGGAGATGCTGCCGATGGTGTTGAAGCGGCCGAGGTCGTACTTGTAGGGGTAATAGTTTCCGTGCCATGCCACGACGTCGAATGGTGTGTGAGCCTGCACAGTCTTGAAGAGGTTGTTGTTGAACTTGACGGACACGGTGTACTTGCTAGATCCCTCTGAGGCTGTGGCTCCAAAATCTTCGCTGAAGCACGCAACAGGGGACTGGAAGTCTCGCGCGTTGGCTAGGCCGTTGGATCCGATGGGGCCAAGCTCGGGGAGGTTGAAGTGGCCTTGGTACAGCTCAAGAGCGTATCCACGGGCTGGGCCGGATGGTAGATGGACTTGATACTTGACACCTCTGGGGATGACGGCGATCTCCATAGGTCTAACAAGTAACCACCCAAACTCGGTACGAATATCAAGCGCTCCCTCCTGCGCGACGATGAGAAGGTCGCCATCCGCAGAGTAGAAAGCCGATTTTTCATCCATACTCTTCCCGGCGGCGTAGATATACATACCCAGACCCTCCTTCAATGTGGGATCTCCCGCCCCAGCAACAAGCCTCAAGCCAGTAACAAAGTCTTGATCCTTGGCTTCATTGTGGTCAAAGGGGTCCCACCGGAGCTGGTTGGGAATGTAGTGCAGCTTTCCATCCTCAGCGCCATTGAGTGTCTTGTTTTCCTCGCTTGAAGCTTGCGTGTTTGCTTGGTATGGAGGATGTGCGCAAGAGGGAAGAACACGGTAGAGCCAAGTTTGCTTGTTCTCGTGTCGCGGAGCGGTAAAGGCTGTTCCGGAGAGCTTTTCTGCGTAGAGACCGTATGGCGGCTTCTGAGGGGAGTTGTGGCCGATTGGCAATGCGCCCTCGACAGCTTCAGATCTGGAAGAGTGTCAGTTGAGGTTGGTGAACAGGAGTTGCAGCATGTGATCCTCACTCTAAATAGCAGTTGAAGCCATTCTGATAACGGTATTTCTCCTTGAGGTCAAAGGTTGTGATGGGCATATTCACTGTCTAATCTGAGTGGGCTCAACTGATCAAGTTTACGTGGTATCAGATGGTCAACAAGAGTGGGAATAGGATCGCTTATAACTGTGTTTTGACGGCTTGGGGAACTTCCCTTCTCGAACGAGGGATGACGTTCAGTAGCCGTGTAAGCCGTTCAAGTGCAATTCCGCATCTCATTCGTGTCACGGCCCGACGTTAGCCGGAGATCATCGCGCTTTGATTCCGCAGATCTTTGGAGGTGAGATGATACCCAACGGAGACGGGAGATTGCGTAAAATGCCATTTTATCGCATATGATCGGTATCAAAGATCAATGACACTCTTACTCATAGCCTAAGTTGAGTCGTGCGACCAATTTGCCTAGTTCAAGGGTTCAACTACAAATTCATCAAAGCTAAAGTCATTATCGCGGGGTAAAGTTACGGTGGGTCCGGGGCAGATAGCTGTTGCCCATATCCTAGTAAACAAACTATAGATACCAGCTACATGTTTCTCTTCAATTAACACTCTTCACAAGCAATCATGGAACGTTATTGATTGGGAATGTATATTATGTAAAGGAACCATGCCATCATGGAACCTTGAAACGCCGACCGAATCGACCAGCGATAACAAGAACTATGAGTAGAGGAGTACACCAGGCGATGCTCCCAGCAATCGCACAGAACATGACCGGACCGAGAATATCTAGACGCAATATCCCGAGCGCCGACTCGCAACGAAACCAGCGAAACGATCAAAAATTATAGGAATTATTGGAACAGATACCAGGGTGGCGGAGGGGATTTATTCCTCGTTCTTCTTGTTCTTCTTCTTCTTACCGCCACCGGTTGAAGGTCCGTCCAATGTTGTGGCTGTTGGTTGAGCCTGAAGGTGAACAATAAGTCGGGTCCATGACTCTTCCTTGTCCCACTCGAAACCAGCGAGGTAGGGCTTGTCGAGCTCGTCATCGGCCTGGGATTGTCAGTATGCGCCGAGGTCTAGGGTGAAGTGTTGTAAAACATACCCGCTTCTTGTACGCCTTGTGGATGGCATCAAGAGCATCCTTGATTGTCACACCCTTGAGGTTTCGTGCTGTAACCTCCAATCCTAATGGGAAGTGAAGGTCGATTCTCTTGACGGGCGGCGTCGTAAGGTGGAGCTTGAGGATAGCAGAGTCCTCTACTGTGCTAGAGCTCTTGTTGATCTTCCTATTGGGAAAGGGTCAGTGGCTGTCATGATGGGTAATGTCTGATATCGAAGTGCGGGGTCGACGGCGTAGGGGCTAACAGCTTACCATCCAGTCTTTTGAGTCTCGGGAGCGAGCTCAAGCTCAGTGCCCTCAGCCTCTGCAGTAACGAGTCAGTAACAAGTCTCATGAAGCTCCCACCATGCGTATCCGATATCGGAAGGAGCCATGAGGGTTGAGTATGTCAATACTTACCGAGGTCGTTAATGTTGTAGACACCAGGTGCCGCTGCTGAACTTTGTCTCCGTGTCTTCTTCTCATCCTTGGCGGGAGGAGAGCTGGAGAGACCTTGGACAGCTGAGTCGACCTTGGAGAGAGGTTCTGACATGTTGGGGTTTTTTATGTGAGTTGATCGAGGAGATCTAGTTGTTCGAGCTGATTCTGCTGCAAGAGGGATGAATGTTAGTGATATCGGTAGTAATGATGGAGGATGTATAGAGGAAGGACCACGAACCTTTGTCGTGAAAGCAGAAGATTGTAAGTGAAGTTGGTTTGTTGTTTGTGGTTTGAAGGTGTGATGATGAGAGGGAAGGAGAAGAAGAGAGCAGGTGGAGGGGAAGTGGTTGTTACTTATTGCAATGGCACCTGCCGTTCGGCGTCGTCCATCTCCGACGCAGAGTCGTTTACAGATAGTACCTGAGGTAGGTACTTCCTACATTGATCCTCAATCCCAAGGCCTGACCTCACTTTACTTCACTTCACTTCTCCTACAATGAGCTGTCGTCAGACTGGGCGGGGTAACTTCTCATGCCTACACCCGGAAGGGAAGGGAAAGACATGGCCGACCTAGGGGGGTACAGCTAACCTAGGTAGTATTCCTGCCTGCCTTTGCCTACCCGTGCCCGTGCCTGCGCCTGCGCCTCGCTCCGTTTTCTGCTTTTGTTCAACGCATTAGGTAGGATCACTATAATACAGTACGATACAGTACAATAGATAGTGGATTATTGCACCACCAAAGTACTGGGCAGTGAATTCAAAGTCGTCGTTGGATAATCGCGTGACTTTGGCCTGACGAAAGGCGTGACGCCCCTGGCTCCAAGCTCAGCAGACCACACCTGAGGCCGCAACGAGTCTAGCGTTGGCGGAATCCACTCTACGTACCGGTCTCGTACCCGCTCATGGTCCATCTGAGGTTAGCTCAAGAGACCAGAATCCGGGGAAAGCTTGTCCATTGACCCACTCACGATCGGCCCTGGTAAACGAGTGAGGTGATTTAATTGTTACAAAGATAGTCGCTGAAGGACGTTGGATATCACCAGATCAAGCATTGAGTCTCTACAGTAAGAGGGAATACAAATCAATCGGATACCAGTATCGAGAGGGGTAGAGCAGCTATCACAATTCAGTGTGTGATTGATGAGAACAGCCAAGATTGGAACATTTGATTCAGCCATAACCTATGACGAGGGATCGCCAGTTTCCCAATCTGCCCCTCTCCTCACCCTATCCCATGTCCGTGTCCCCCGGAGGCTTCGGCTCGCGGATGCGTGCTTTGGCGCTTGTTTGGCGCAACTCACCTGACAATCGATAGGAGATGCATCCTAGGGTTGCAGCTAAAGAGGACTTTTTCCAAACAAACCATCGACTGCAATCAATCATCAACTCGCATCTCCCCCTCCTTCACGAACGCCCGCGTGAAACCTTGTGTTGGTAAACTGAGGGGAAGTGCTAGGTCGATTGGCTAGTCATGGTACATCTATACGTACAGTAGGCTGGGCGGCATACTAGTCTAGCAGAACCAAGTCAATCAATCAATTGATAGCTTGCTGAGACGTCTTTGGTATCATCAGATGGTGTCAATCAGCCATGTTATGTTTGCAGGAATGAGCTTCCCCTCTCGCGATCGTCCAAAGCTAGCTGGAGATAGACCAGAGCTACAATACAGTAGGACTGCATACTGTGATATTTTCATCCTTTTGCTACTGGTCCGTAGCCATCGTACCAGAGTCATGCTGTCGAGACCAGGATAAGACTACCGTGATGGCGTGGGATGCGTCCATATCCCCATGGGCAAAGGCCGCGTGCCATGTTACCTGTGACTTGTCTTCTTGTACTGTACCTGACTCTCTCAAGTTGGACCATGACGTTGTCGGAAACAAGGAGGGTCACTCCCACATAAAGAGGGCAGTTCTGCATCTCGAGTACCCCCTCCCACTCTTGGTATGAATGATCCATCTTTATGAGGCCTCATCATTGAGGGCCTAATTGTTTTGTTTTTGTTTGTGTTCTTCATTTCTACTTCAGTGTTGCTTGAGATAGCTTCACATTCTTCTTCATATTCTTCTACATACTCCTCATGTCTTACATGACCATCGTCAACATCCGACAGTGGAGCCGGCAACAGGCGACATCGAGTGGAGACATTTTGAATGGATCCCGTTGATCCCTGACTTTTCTACCAGACAAGGGCGTTTTGGCTAGAGCACGCACGCACGTACGCACGGCAAAGTCAGCTCACTCGAGAGAGCATGCCACCTTTTTAAAACAACCTCGCTCGACCTCCAGCATACAGGCGAATGCCGAACAAACAAGTCTTGACTCAAGAGTAAAACTGAACGATTGATCACGAGAACATGTTTTTGACTCACTCTTTTTCGCCATGGCCACTCTCCATTCTTATTTCTCTGTTTTCTTCAAAGACAACCAAAACTCACCCTGTGAACGCGATACGAACCGATGACAAGCTCTCCGCATGAGAATGACTTCATTTCCAGGAACACACTCCACGTGATACGCAAACCAACAGCTTCTGTCTTTACCTGCGGCATAACCAATCAGCTCGACGCCGATTTTATACGGGCAGATCATTTTTCGCAATATCCAGGAATGACCTACATGCAGCAAAGAACAATACCCAATTGTAGTCCATCTTATCTTAACATATTGACGGCCAGGATCGAGTCAAGATAAAGTAGGTATCGGGTTTCAGGATGTGAAACTGACAACATTGTCTAGTTGTGCCAAACCCCTTCCTCTGCTCGCTTCCTTCGTGACGTCGATCCAATCAATCAATCAATCAATCAATTCGCCTTTATTCGAGAAGTCTCCAATTAGCATAGTCCGAATTAGTTTCTTAGTCCCTAGCCTCGCCAATCCGCCAGACTTCGTCTCGTGCGACAGCGAACAGATATCTCCAGCCCGCGCCACTCGTAAAGCCTTTTCCCCCTTCGCCGTCGTCCTTACAGCAACCACACAGTTACAAAGAGTGAAGACCAAGATCCTTTCCACATACAAACTTAACGCCGTTCCCGATGCCCACGTGATGGATGAATAAGCACGCCAATTTCGTATACGATTTTACGAGTGCCAATGAATGGCCAAGACATAGAGGATACCCTAGAGGGAGGGCGATTCATGATGACTTGTACCGTTACCTGATGACGAGGTACGCGTGGATGTCATGGGGCCGCTTTTCTGCAGCATTCAACTAACTCGAGTTTCAGTTTTGGGTATTTGGAACATAAATTCGATTAAAAGCTCTATTGACGGCAACAATTGGTGGAGGCCATTCAGTGCAAAAAGCCTCATTGCTGAACACATCAATCCAGCATGCCGCGTGGCGCTTACACCACTGCGACTGAGGGAAAAGGGATAATAATACTGCTGGATAAAGTTTGGAAGTTCTGTACAATCTCAGACTTCCATGTCACACCCCAATGGACCAACTCTGACGTTCTGTCTCAAACCTACTTTTCATAAGTAGATTACGACAGCTGTTGACCCTCAGGGGACGAAACACAGAACCAGTTCACCAACCACCCAAAGCAAATATTCACTGGGGCAAGATGAAAGGGCGAAAGATGTGCGATGCTAGGAGATATATCGCAAAGCCCTGAGGATGTCGTGTAGAGAAAATACTCGACACCTGCGGTCACGCTGAAATATACGATATATGGGACTTTCACATATCATGGCGCAAATAAAACCACCGTTGGGACTTGTCCTTTCGACATTATTCGTTCAACTTAGTATTATGGTACTTATAAACATGAATCGTCAAACGGGTATCATTTGATAACACAGTAAACGTTATCTCATTTCATAAAAAGCCTCCTCTTTTCCACGTCGAACACTATGTCATCTGGCTATCTTCCCGAATGTGACGAATAGGAAAGCCATTTGCGATTGCAACTCCTCCCAGTTGTTTCAACCAAGATGTGCCATCTCCCTCTGGTACAGGCCGTTGCGAGAGGTTGCATTCGACAAAGATGGAGTCTTCCATGTATTGCCAGTCTGCTATTTGAACCGCAGACTCGGAGATGGAACCGGGAAGTGGTGAAGTCGTCAGAACAGCACATGTCCATGCCATCTGCTGTAGGATCTCAATCATGGTATGCGTCCATGCTGATACTGTGAGACGAACGTACCCATCCTCAACCTCGACGTGCAACAGGCGTAGACCAGGACACAGGAACGGGTTATCGGTTCCGTCCCATATGGACATGCCAGTGAATGAACCCCCATCTTGACTGGATGCAGCAGCTTCCTTGACAGCCTCTTGGACGCATCCCAGGAGAAGTTCACCACACTTAGGCCATTGCTTAGTTGCGTACTCGGATATGGTGGTGTAGACGCAGTCATTCGCGGTCCCGGTGATGGCTAGCTGAGACCCAATCTTGATTGACTGAGGATCTTCAATATTTTGAAGTATACCGGGTAACTGACATTCGAATTTGAACTGTACGACATGGAAGCCATCTCTTGGCGGTCGATGAGGTGGCTTTATGAGGATATGCCACAGAGCTGATTCCATGATATGCATCTGTACATGATGTGGCGACAGCAAAGTCTCTTTAATACTCGAGATGAGATGCTTGGCAGAGTTTCCTGTTGTTATATAGGTGTGAAGCGAGGAGGCAATCTCATTGGGAGATCCTCTGGGTGATCGAGCAGGATATTCTCTATCCCAGTAGCTGCAGAGCAGTTGAAGTGCAACTGGAAGGTCGATACCTCGTGCAACCTCTGACCAAGTCGACGGCCGTCTCGAGATCCCCGGGCCAAGCTTGTCGAGAATACATCGCGGTGCCTCAGGCCCATTGAGGATGAGTATAAGTTGACAAACAGGTCCATCGAAGAGTTTCTTGATCTGTTCCGTCGAATACGGATTCGAGTCGCAGTAAAAAGCCCAAAGCTCATCCCACAGCATAAACGTAAACTCTGACAGCAACCGGTCAAGAACCCTATCTATGTTGACCCGAAACTTTTGTTCGGGGAGGTAGTAGTGGGTGAGAAGTTCGTTGTTCAAGCCATCGGCGAGTGCAGTCGCAAAAGCAGCAACAAGTGCGCCGGCAATCAGTGGCGGAACCAGAATCTCTGCATTATTGGGTGACTGGGCGGTTATCGGACGTCGACCTGGAACGGGAGGTTTTATGATGCTGAGAAGGGACGTCGAAGAAGAAGCATCTACATCGTGTTCGTGGTCGTGCGTTGTGGATAACACGGGTGGAAGTGGTGGGGGCATCGTCATTTTTATAGCCTTCTCTTCTCTGACTCAGCCGTACAAGACTTTTTCATAACAATTCCATGATGTTTTGTGAAAGCAAGTAGAGTAAAATAGTAAGAATGTCTCTTGTGCCATTCATTTGTTAGTCGAGGGACGGGGAAGTTTTTGATAGTGAGGAGAAGATAGATTGCTTGCGACGCAGCATTGCGTGGCCTTGGCGAGGACGACTCATGTAATGAGTCGGCCTATTACGCCACCAGAATTCAATTAAAAAACAACTCTTTGTCATTGGAAATAAGAAGGAGCTTAATTTTAAATTAGGCGTCCCAGTTATAAGCTTACTATCAAGCTGCAATACCTCATAATTGCTTATTACTCTGTTACAAGGCTCTTGTTTTGCTGATGAGTTCTCGTGTAAGTGCCTCAAAATTTGCGTCCAAGGCCGCGTAATGTCCATGATATGGGTCTATCACGTTTATCCTCGGCCCCTCTTTGAAGAAGAAAGTAATTTGGTAAGAATCCCCCGCTTACTTTTCATTTGAGAAGCTGAAAGAAGAGAGGATATTGGTAATTTCTGAGTAAAAAAGGTGACAGGGAGGAAAGAGTTGTGTTTAAATATCATGGCTCAATGAGGCTGTGTATATCCCTGGCTCCGTGCGCAGTTACTAAGAAACCTTCGATTGCCGAGTACCGCAAGACTATTCCGAATAATTAAGGGCCAGTAGTTTTTCGTTCTCCCCTGTCCAAGGTATTTTGTGAAATGCGCGTTTCCTGGCGATAAACCGCGCCCAGAAGAGCTGTTGATGGGGATGTCTTCCACTTTCCGTCGTATGGAGACAAAAGCGGTGCAGTAGCAACAAATCCCTGTCGTATTTTTGATAAACTCTGATATCCATCCGGGCGCAGGAAAATTTGACTTTCTAAATATATGAGACAAAAATTATTAGGTTAATATTCACTGTCTTAGAAGAGACCGTTAGGTTCCTTATTTTCTGTGCCCCAAACTTGCGTTCAAGATGATGAAGTTTACAAGAGTCTCGGTTCTAGTTTATAACCTCCCCGACATTTGTGAGGGTCTTTTTGTCGTTTGTATATCAATAGATGGGTATAATTCTCAGTTTATTGGTTGAAAACTGCCTCTTCCTTCGCCGAGGGTATTGCGTCTGACATTTGATCCATTCACTGTGGGCGAGTTAACGATTTCTGGAATTTCGATAGCATTGTCGAAAGCAATAGAAGTCGATCGTCTCCGTTCCAATATCTCTATGAGTTCCAGGGCAAGGAAAATTTAGACATCAAGCTGATGATAACATTCTTTCACATTAGGTACGACTCGTTTGTTCTGTCCAAGGAGGAAAATAGGCTCTCGTGCCATTACTTAGTTCATCCAAACAACCAATCTGTCATCCTGTGCTCAGGAACACTTTAAAGGTCCCCGGTGATGTTCGAGCTGACAAGTGGTCCTACAACTGTCAGTATCTGAAACCTTATTATCGAATAGTCTGTGTCGATGGGATCTGTACGCACCGAAGACAGCCATATCCTCTTGTCCGCCTTGTGGCGAGAAGCGGGTCAAACTCACTCCTAACTTCCGGTGCGCCGCCAACTGGTACGAAAATGCCCCCGTCGCCCTACGGGCTGTGGAGAGGTTTCCAGTCTCTAGCTTCTCATACAGAGACGCAGTACTTCGGTCATGACCATGAGGGAGTACAGGCGGCGGCGGTGTGACACAGCATCAGTGGCATACAGATACTTCAGTTTTCTTCCTCTTCTTCTGCGGCTCGCGTAGGTGTTGGCAACACAAGATTGTTGCTGCCAACCACAAGACCTGCTTCAATGAGTGTGGCAGAGACCTCCTTCTCAACCAGAGCTCTATGATCGACCTTCTTTGAATGCTCAACGATCCCTTCAAAGGTTGTTTGTTGTTTTAGGTTGGGCAACAACTTGAAAGCTGCCTTGAGAGCGACCCGGACCACCCGATGTGTGGTGATTTTTCGTCGAAGTATGGCAATCAGTTTGTTGATCTGCACATTGCGGTGTAAAAGCCCCGTCTCGACTGCACAAAGGCGCTGATTGTCGGAGTCACGTTTGGCCTTGAGCTCCTCGTTCTCTTTTTCGAGCTGGTCGAGCTTTTTCTTGTATGAGTCGCATTCTGCCTCCCATTTGTTGATGCGTTCATTGAGATCGAGAATCTTATAATTCTTCTCTTCGAGCGGCTTATCATAGGCCTTTCCCGTATCCCTTATTATTTTGTTGAGGGCCTCATTCTTAGTGCGGAGTTCATCGTTTTCAGTGTTTTGGGAGGCGCAGATGTCTTGAAGGGTGTTGATTTTGGAGTTGAGGGAGGCGACAGTGCCTCGAAGTTTGTTGTTTTCGGCAACAATGGCCACCACCCTTTCTGCGATATCCGACATATTGTTGGTCAGAAGAGAAAACTAAGAAGAAAGGTAAGCTCGATGCTCACGTCGGAGGGAAGAAATTATGGGCTTGCTAATAAATTAAATAGAAAACGCAGTGATTTATATTTGCAGCTGTCAACACCAGGCCCCACTTCCTTGGTTAACTTCTTTGTTCTGCCAGTGCCAGTCACTTCTTGATATACTCTATGAATATGATATTATTTGTTGAGATTAGTCAGGTATGTGTAGTTTGTTTACTCAAAGCTCCCAAGTCTTCGACACGCTTTACAAGCATAGTGTAGAGACCTCCATTGTGACCACTCGGAAGAGAGTTTTTCTGGACTCTCTACTGCAGTTGCCCATAGGTCTGCATAGTGATCAACTGTTGGTATATTGTCCAAGGGTCCATCGGTGACGAAATGCCAATCCTCGGAGCCGATGGGTTGACGGTGCAAGAAGGGATCCCTAGCCGCATGTTCCACACTATTTCCATGCGCCTCGTTCTTGGAATCGTTGCTGTTGATAAAGTCTACGATCTCCTGCTCAGGAATGATCTGTGCGGCGGCAGTTTGGCCTTCTTTCCAAGGGCCCAAACCTGTCGTCTCAGGTATGCAAACTGAGAACCTGTGTAACCGCACATTCGGATCGGCTGCTGCAAACCTGACCACGTTTGAGAGCCCACCTTTGCATGCGGCGCAATTGTAGAGCAGAATGTGCTGCAGTGTTTGCGCATGCTTTGCAAGCCATACGTTCAATGCAGCGGTATTAAAGACCATGTTAACAAGCTTAAGTGTGTTCAGATACTGAAATTGCAATTCAAAGAGTTGTGGGAAGCCAGTAGCGTGTCTCTTGTTGGGCTTAAGCTCAGACGCCGGGTCTGTTGAGCGCAGAGATAGGATTCTGAGTGCTTTGGCAGCAGAGATGATATCGCACAGCTGAGATTGCAGTTCTATCCGCTGAAACTCCCCGAAGGTGGTCGAGGGGAAAGGAGCACAGAAATCAAGCTCCTTGACATTTCGAAGTGCAAAGGAATCGAGCCGTACTCTCAGTGAACGAAAAGCCTCGATCAAAGCTCTGAAATACGAAGAGGGGTCACCTGAGTGGTCATCTGTCGGTCGTACGCCTAGCTTTACATCTTCCATCATCACAGCCCTGCATAGAATACGAAGGGACTCGACTTTTGACTTGTAGCGGAGCATGGCTGGCACCAGGAAATTATCGAAGCCTTGAACAAGATCCAACTTGGAGTAATTGCTGAATGGAATACTTCGGCGCGACGGATCCTCGTGCCAAAGAGCACCTCGCGACTGGAAAGGATGTAGCATGACTGAGGTGATGGTCCTAAGATTGACCATAGCGTCTAAACCGTTCAAGAATAAAGGTCGAAAATTGGGTATTGCATCACTGGAGAGAAACGCCTGGAGCTGGGGCAATGTGATGCCATCGTGAGATCCTCCTGTGTGGCATAGTGTGTGCCATCGCAGAGCTTGAACATGAGGTGCTAAATGTGGCGAAGATGATATTCCCAGGAATTGAAGTCGATGTTTCTCTAAGAAGGAGAGACAAACGACGCTGAAGAGGCGTGGGAGAATGACTGGCTCGAGAGAGGGCCAGACAAGGCGCAGGTTTCCAAGAGCACGACGGTCATTTTCGAGATGTCCAAAAATTGTGTCTAGAAGTTCTGGCGGGAGGTCACCGAGTCCCAGGGCGTCAGAAGAATTGGCCGCCGACAGCCTAAGAGATGAAATCAGTTAGTGAATTTATGTAATTTATGTAAGCTTTGGGCTATGTATTCCGGTCACTCACCTGCAAAGGTCCGTCATATTGCACAAGACTTGATTATCATACTACCTATGTTGTGTTCAGTTGTAAATGGCGAGGTATATGAAGTTGGCCCTTACTAAGGTGATCACGTGTGGATCATGCAGGCAACAACGCTTCAATTTGGTACGTACTGGCATTCAGCTACTAACCTACTACATAGAGTATACCATAACTATATAAACAGAATCATATTCAAAAAAAGGAAGAGTAGCTGTCATGAACATAGTCCCCTTGTCTTTCTTCTTCTGGTATTCTTATGACAGTGGATGGGTGATCAGTTTGGGTCATATACGATTGTAAAAAGAAACGCTTAATATCACTAGCAAATGAAAACTATCGTGATTAGTCTAACCCTCATCCAACGCCAAACTCAAATTGTTGATTCCATCGTTATTTTTGCCTCTCTTTTCTCGATAAAAACAAACCTCTCACGAGACCTCAAGCACATCAACCTATTGCGTATTCTGTGCAACGCCAGCACTGGCAGCACTCTCACCAACCTTCACTTCTTCCTCGGGCACACCAACACCAACACTAGCTACACTGGCGATACTCTGCGTCGTCATGCCTCGCTCTCGCTCGCCTCCAGGTCGGATGAGTCCTCCCTCTCGTGGACCTGCTATGCTTGCTCCTCCAGCTGGGGTGACGCTGACGCTGGTGGTGGTACTAACACTCTCACTCCTAGGTCGACTTGCGTCGCTGGACCTTCGCTGGCGAACCTGTCTCTCCAATTCTCTGATCTTTCGCTTCAAGGCATCATTCTCCTTCTTGGCGTTTTCCAGCTCATTTCTGTAGAATGCCGTCTCCTCGTAGCGCATAGTGGCTGGCATAAGTCCGGGGCTCAGTTGCTCGCTGAGACTTCCAGGGGTTGCACCAACGGAGCTCGGTGGGATTGAGGTGGGCGGTGGGAGTCGCTGGTGTTGGAAGTAATTGGACGGATCGAAGCTGCTGTGCTGCGGACCGGGCGAATTTGTTAGGCTCCTTCGAGAGGCGGCACTATCCTGCCGTGAGAGAGGGGTAGCCTGTGAGGGGCGAGGTGCGTGGATCCGTGCTTCGTAGGATGATGACAACGGCTGGTTGGCGATACCCTGAGACGCAGTCGACGATGTTCGATGGTGTCTAGCGGTGGGGATTGTGAACCCTGAGCCTGAGAGGAGAGATTGTTCGGCTACATCATGGGACGAGTTGGCAGCCGAGGTCGAAGAAGTATTTGAAACGACCGAGGCGTTCTGGGCGGCTCGAAGAAGTGACAACTCGCGAGTTAAGCGGTTGACCTAGCAGGCGTTAGCTTCATCATAGCAGTTGTCTCCGTTTGGTACTTACAACAGCTTCTTGCTCCTTTTCAAGCTGAAGGTGAAGTTCGGCAGCGGTCAACGGGCGAGGATGTCTTATCGGTCCAGGCCCAGTCCCAACGGTGGGCTCACCGGGAGGAGCCTGTGAAGGCGGTTGTGAAGCGGTCAAGACTGGCGATGGGAGAGAAGGAGAATGAGAATGGTTGACGGCACTCTGGTTCGAAGGAAGGATGTTCAGAGATGGTGAGGCGGGAGCTGGCGGAGTAGCCATCTGGGTTGAAGACTGGCGGCGAGATGCCGCGAGAGGAAGTGGTGAAGGCGGAACTGAGTTTAGATCCGGCATGCCGGTCATGAAGATGTTGATTATTTGCTAAGTGATGGTTTTTTTTGGTTGAATTTTGTTGAGTTGGAAATATATCCGGTAGTCTTAGAGAGAAAGAATGTTTTGGTTTGGGTAACGCGTGTTCGGGAGACGTTCAAAAGCTCCGGCGGTCGCGCGTTTGCCTTCAAGCCCAGCCCGACCGGGTGCGGGGTGCCAGCGGCCCGGCAGCTAGCATGAGGCCATTGGGGACCGCCGAGGTGGGCACTAAAACACACCAGGGCCCCTCCATGCTAGGGGGGTTTTCCCTCCGAGCTTCCGACTGGTTTGGTTAGTGGGGTTCTTGAAGCTGCGGTATGAAGCTGTTAACCATGACAAGTTTGTTACCCTACAGACGGGCATCGAGAGACTGATTCGACCTTGGATGTTATGTTTTGTGGCTGACAGTGATGACAGATATAGTTCACTGTAATGGTTGATGTCTTGACTCAAACCTCAGTGATCAACTGAGCCATGTTGTCATCCTTTTACCAAGTCATGGCTGGTGAAGCTTTGTCCTGTACATTTGGTACCAACACATCATGATAAGCGATTCAGATATCAATACATAACACCGCACCAAGAAGGAATAAATAAGCCAGCTTGATGAAATCAACAACAGACTGAGAGCATTATAAAGTAACTATACAATTCTTATCAATATTTGTCAAGATTATTCAATACTCCTAGTAAGCATGATAAAACCTCCAATTCAATCCTTGGAAGTGGGGGGTTTGAGCTTCAAGATCCGCAACAAGCTCAAGCTCACTCACTCACTGATAGCTGCACTCCAACCACCAAGAAATCTGCGTCTCAACGTTCCTGAAAACCAAAAAGAAAAGGGCCGTATCATAAGATCGAGACCATGATACCCCTCCTCAACCAATAACCCAATTGGTCCGCATCCATTCGCTCAAAGACTCCATACATTCCTCATCTCGATCTTGCCCATGATGTAATCGACCTATGACGGCATACTATTCCACCTCGACGTCAACCTGCAATCATTCGCTGCGCCCGTGCTCCTGCTCTTGTTGCTTGTACATTTATAACCTCTTTATTCTTTTTTCTTCTTCATCTTTATCTGAGACCATTCCACATTCAATCTTGCAAAAGCAACAAACCTCTCTCTCTACACCACCACCACAAAAAACACAAAAGCAATCATGCCTGAGGGACGTCAATCTCCTGCTCCCGAGCAACAGAGCGGTCGCCAGCAGCAGGACCCTCCTGCCTCCGGCAAGGGTATCAACGAGACCGACAACAAGGACCCCAAGGGTCAGCTCGACGTAAGATTTTACGAATCCCTGGAGATATGGTCATCATGATACTAACTCGTTCATCCAGAACTTGGAATCAAACCCCAAGGGTATCACCGACGATGAGGTGGAAAAGAAGTTCTCCAAGACCGAGAAATAGTCAGTCCTCCCGAATGAACATTTTGGAGCCATCAATTGCTAACCCTCATCAGAACAAATGATACCACGATGGTAATGACTTGATGGAATTAGTGTATGGATAGAATTAATAAATCACGAATGAAATAATCATTACGCTTGTTTTCTCCGCCTGTAGATTTCTTCTGTATACTATGATGTGAAACTCAACATGTCTAGTTATCTAGTCCTATTGTACTCAAGATTTTAGACACTTGGTCGTACAGGGCAATTGAATTAGCGCATCACTTTCTTAGAAGGGGCAGTTATAGAAGATTTGATTGACGTTGTATGATTAATTCCATTGGAGAAACTGGCGATGGCCTTCAAAGTCTTGAATCACATGTGTCAACGTAGATCAAGAAATCCTTCTTGTATTAATCGATTGTGCCGTACGTAAAAAGTCGTAACAATTCATTAACAGGCTGAACAAAGCCACAATAACACTATCTTATCAGGCCCAAAAAGCACATCCATCTCTCATTAACCTTTCCTCACAACTTTTGATCTCTTAGTGCTTCTCACCACCCTCGGGGGCGCTCACATTGGGACCGTTGTCCGCAGAGGCAGCAGGAACAGATGTACCTAGGGCGCCATGGCCAGCCTCAGGAGCGGCAGTACCAGAAGTCTTCTCCTTACCAAAGACCTTCTCGAGACCGGCAGCCTTGTAGGCGCTTCCGCCGTGCTCCTCCTTCTTGAGATCAGCAAGACGACGAGCCTCGGCGTGGACCTCCTGGACCTGTCGGCTGCCCTCTGTGTAGAATTCGGCGATCTTCTTGCCGGTAGGTGTGTTGGAGGCCTTCTCAAAGTAAGAGCTCAAGCCGAGCCACAGGCTGTTGGCGCGCTGAGAGATTCCGTAGCTCTCGTCGGTGGCCTTGGCCCGGTCAGTGGCGTGGTACTTCTCGTCGAGACCCTTGAGGGTGGAGAAGAAACGGTTGGTGACGCCGTGGGCGGCGTCGAGGTCAAGAGCGCGCTGGATGGCGGCATCACCTACGACGTAGCCGTGGGCGAGGTACTCAGCCAGGATACGAGCGCGGGGCTTCTCCTCCTGGGTGATCTCGTCGGAGTCGCGGTCAGCGTTCTTGGTGGCGGGGACATCGTCGTCGCCATCGGCGCTGGAGCTGGTGACCTCAAGATGGTTGGGGCCGAGCTGGGTGTTGTTGAGGAGGAGAGCGGTCTTCTTGGCGGTCTCCTTGTCGAAGATGACCTCAGCAGTCTTGGTCTCGCCCTCTTGAGTGACCTTGATATCTTGGATCTTGCCGCTAGATGCTTGTTAGCCGTGGTTTTGCAATGTGGCTTAAGGGGGGGCTTTCTTACCAGAAGCTGAAGAAGTCCTTGATCTCGCTGTCGCTGGTGGAGGGAGCGATGTTCTTGACGTTGATGGTAGACTTGGCAGACATGGTGAATGTGATTTGTTTTGTGAGAGTTGGTGTTGTTTGGCAGGGGTATCAAGCTTGTAGTAGAAAAGGTATGCAGGTGATGAAAGGGGAGGCAGCTGTTTATAAACTGGCCAACGATAAGGTAGGAATGACGACACCAATAATGATCGTGACGAGGCAACCAGGCAGTGTTCTATTGGGGCTTGAACTGGAACTGGAACTCGACCTATGGAGCTGGAGCTGGGAGCTTCTGTGGAGGGGGAGGCGCTGGACTGCGGGGCAGTGAGCGACGTCATCAGAGGGAGCCAGTTTGATGGCATGATAGGCACGTGATATTTGTTTAGGAAATACTTGTTATTGTATGAGTGGCTAGTGGAAGATGCAAGTATATTCTAGCAGCCCCTCAGTTACTGATGAGCATTCTTGGGAAGAAACTAGAAGCTGTCGCTCATTGCTGCACTTCAGGAACGCATCCCCTTACGTCGTCTTGTGGCGAGGAGATGGAACAGTCTCAGACCAAATCAAGATGCAGATGAATGAAGTTTTGTCTTTTGACATGTGAAGACCCTTTTTCTTTTTATCATTATTGTCTTGGCAGATGATCATCTTGCTGTTCCTCTATCGATAACATGGATATTTATTGATCAACCTTTTTCAAGATTCAAGTCATGAGATGTTTGACACGCGTACCTGAGATAAATTTACTATGGCGTTTTGCTTTTACTGTCTTCAACGTCACGACGTGCTGTAAATGTGACCTCTCTGAGACCTTTTATGTGTTGGGTTTAGCACACTCATGGGCGCTAATAGTTCCCGTCCTGCGGGTAAGGTACAGTACCGTCCGTTGGATGGTTCTAATTTAATTCTGATGCATGGCGCATGAATGGCTGAATATCGCGTGTTGAATAAGGAGACAATCATAGTCGAATTATGGCATACGAATAGCTTCATTGTCTCTTGGTTCATTATTCACTTACACCACCGAATTGGTGACAAAAGGTCTAGACCATTTGCTCCTCTTCTTCATCACCGCCTTTACCTGTCCACATTTGCCAACTAACACGTCTCCATTCTATCGCATCAAACCCCTGTCCATCAAGCGCTGATGGGATTTTTCCAATGCAACTCTTCAATTTAGTTTCTTAATTTCCGTCCGCCATCAATTTGCGACAAACCCTTCCTTCGCAGGGGAACTTCCATGCTATGGTCATGCCATAATAACATTCATTTAGCAGCATTAAGCTTTAAGCAACGTAGTACCTTGAAGCTAAACATCACCCGTATCAAGTACAGATACCATCACGCGATAGCGCCTCCAGCAAAATATACCTCTCGCCACTTCTTTTTTTAAACGCTTCCTCATCTGGCAAGGTACATGCCCACTCTCCCGCTTCCTTAGACAAGCGCTGAGGGTCACACGCCAGGTTGGCGATCGACTTTAAAGACCAGGGTCTTTGAGATCCTTGTTCTTCAGCCAGGATAGGATGGATTCTCTTCTCTCTCATTTTAATATCGACAACGGAATGAAAGGGAACCATCAGGGGAAATAGTAAAGGACACCTGGCGATCCGAGAGAGCCCGCTAAGAGCTTAAACGTTACAGCATAGCTATTCGACCAGATCTCACTGCATCAAGTATTGATTACAGCATGGTCAGCCCAGCAGCAAGCCCCTCTCGTATTTAAACGGGCTCCATCACGGGCTTCAAGGCGGTCTAAGCGGTTGGGTTCTAACGCCTCCCCCAGACCAGGACCAGACCAGACCGCATTGATGCGAATTTGCAACCCTAGCCCAGTAGACTATTAACATCTAACCATGAAAGGGAACACACCATAAGGCGCTTTTTTTTTTGTTTCGCCGCCAAGGAAACAAACTAGCCCAGGTAAAAAAGGAACCCATATTCCCAGTTTTTGTGACGGACCTCGTCTCTTTTTTCTCTATCCTTGTTGGTGATTTCACCGCTCACTTTTCTCTCTCTTACTATCGTACTCTCTTTCACTTGTAAGAGGTTTCTATCGCTTAGAAGGACAAAAGGGGAAAAAGAATATATTGCTCAGTTGTTTTATATTGCAAAACTTGTTAAATATCAAGGTACATAACATGTCCGGCTTCTCTTTCATGGTTTGCGACTAACGAAATAGACTAGAAACTGCCATGCCTCTTGTTCCAAGCTCCGCACCACTGCCCAGCAGCATGACAACCTTTGCTTACCTGCGTGAGCAAAAAATACTCAACATTGTCTACATCGGCCTTCTCGTGGTGGAAGTTCTCATGGTTTTGGGCGTCATCTCCGTCGCCCTCGTCAAGCGAGTCAAAGCCCACCGACGACCTAGAACGATACGACCAGTCACACCTTCGACAAACTATGCGCCTCACCAATATATGCACATCGGAAACGAAAAGGCAACCTTATGACGACTTGAAATTATGGGACGAAACCAAAAAGTTGGTGGTTGATCAACTCAAAGAAAGACTACAGCGATCACTACCGTTTGTTCCTTTGTTCACCACACACTCAATCTAGAAGGACTATTCACTGTTCTTGGAGGAAACAACAAAAGGGGACGGATGTTGTTCATGATTTACGCAGGGTTTCAGTATGCACAATGCGTTTGTTCACTTGGAGCGGAACATGATGATTTACGACTATATATACCCAGATTTTCTTTTTAGCTAATGCCATTTACTTTCTTTCTCGACGTTGCCTCTTCGTCTCCCACAGAGCTTGATACTATAGAGACATATTGTTCAAGATTTGTACGAAATCCGTGCCAACGACATCATGACTCTACCTTCACAACCGCTAGCCACAGACGTGGACAAGCCCAGTCTCTGGCAAGACAGACCCAAGCGTAAGTGTCCGCACTGCGAGTACTATCCTTCTCATCAAGAGAAAAAGGTATGCGAAGTTTGTGAGTTCAAGATGGGCAAAAGGGGTGTGCGAGCCTACTTTGAGAGCAACGAGAAGAACTGGGTAGTGTACCACCTCGTTCGACAAGGAGAACTCCCAGCCCGCTCTATATTCGAGAACCACATGCGCGCGCGGCTTGTTAGCGAGAACCGCTGTCGACGGCTTTCATGCGCAGTGGAAAGGTTCTCTGTTTACGTCCATTGCGACAAATGTAGAGAGAGGCTTACCGGCAAACGCCAGCTTGCTGACATGAAGGACCCCAGAGCTGCTCCCGAGTCTTCTGTTGCTCAACTTCGAGCTCTAGGTTACGCCGAGAGGGGATTTGCGATGAGGATTGCCAAGAATGAGACTTGGATCCTGCCTGAGGACTGGAGATGGGAGAGCTCGCTGGGTCAGTTTGTGCATCCTGATCGTAAGATCTACAACGAGAATTTGGACCCTGAAGAGATGGTCTGATTGGTAGCTTGGGGAAACGAACTCTTGACGTCTCATGTTCATATGACGGGCAGGTCCCATCAGGAATTGTGAGAGTTCAGTGAGTCATGACCAGGTCCTTGATAGGACATCGACCGTCTCATGACTTTTCTTACCTGGCATGAACTTTCACCACTCGCTGGCCGAGTTTAACAAATTTCTAGTGTAGAAATAGACTGGATCTCAATCTGACTTTATGGCTGTATATACGACCTCGTTCCTTCCCTTGCCCTCTCGTCATCAATTGTAGTGGCACTTAATATCTTCAAGAGTACATATTCATTCGTGGAGTGCTAAGAGTACTTGTTAGCTCTGCCACTCCTTTCATTTTTAGCCATCATTAATTAGGTTCTTCCCGATTGCATAACTTGTTACTCCTAAGAAAGGTCACATAACCCATATGGGTTGGAGCTAGCCTATACTCCAAATCAGTCAATATTTTATGTTAAGCTGTCTTGACTTTGAGTTCTCCAATGGAGCATATTCTCAAACTTTAACGTAGCCTGTTTCAATTTTCCCTGACAACGCCTTAGATGTTGTATTGAATGAGGTCTACAAAAGTGGCTAGAGCTGTGTAGGTAGCTAAGGATAGAGAAACAAAGGTCGACTGACTGACTGACTCTTGGTTTCTTTAGTCGAACTGATTGAGGATGAACAGGGAAGAAACAGTTGCTGCTATACGCACAGCTATGTAACTGCTGTGATCCACAGCATCCAGGCTTATCTTGGTTAAACTTCTGTCAAGACAACTTCTCTATGGAGCCTTCATTCCATTGCCTAGCCTTGCCTAAAATCTCATGCCTCCCGCATGTGAATCACAGTTGGGTTTATCCATGCAACTCAAGCGAAGAAAAAGCCAAATGGTAAAAGTCCAAAAAGCATATAAGATTGGACCTTTCCTCCATATCTCCAATTCTTTCCCTTTCCATTCTTCTTCTTCAAACACAAGCGTACAATATCCCCAGAGCCCCCAAGATGGACATGATTGTAGGTATCCTATGCTACATATCTCTTTTAGCTTGTGCTAACAGACGCGCAGTTTACCAGAGTCCCCGATCCTCTATCGTCATCGGTAGTTGGCCAGACTACTGTGTCTATTATAATGTTGGGCATGGTCTTCGATGATTTCTCCCGTGCTGTGTACCGGCGGATATCCGATGAGAATCTCGATACTGTCATAGATAACGCCCTGGCCTTTTTGTAGAGCCACGGGCAGTAAAGATTCCGGTTCCCCCGCCAGTTTGACAACCCCAAAGTGACTTCGGTTCCGCTCGGGCACCCTCTCTGTCGTATTATTTGGCCCTCCAGGCCTTCGATGTTTCTTTGCGATGCAGTTCGTCAGTTCAAGTCCTGTGCCATTCGTCGGAATATCTCCAGATATTCGAGTCAGCTCAGATCCCCAGTCATCACAGACGGAACCCTCACCCCCTCTGTTGTATTATGGCTGGCTTTATCACAAGAGTACCTCACGAACGACTTGGATCCTAGTCATTACAGACGAAGCCCTGGGAAAGATCGTTCGCTTCATTGTCCGACATCCCTTGTTGCGTCCGAGGTCCACAATCCTTTACAACTCATCCAACATGACAACCAGTCACTCACTAGCTGAGACTCAGACCTTCTACAAGACACGCTATGTTGCATTGTAGGGCTTCACCGACAACATGTTGTTGAGACTCAGCGATAAACGCCTCCGAGTCCGGAACTTTCACTGACGGGGTCCGATTACGTCGGTTTAGTCGTCCTTGGACACTCATGTCTTGGAAACTGTACACACCTCTGACCGAACCGATGATCCATGCCTCACAAACACTCAACCTGGCCATACCATAACATATATGGTTGATATAAAAGTCAAAATCTGGCTGTATCGACCATTCGTCGACCAGAGATATCTCATAGTCGACTTACAACACTTACCCACAGCGAAGATGGTCCAACAGCACCCGGACGCGACAGATATCTCTGTGAAATAGACCACGAACTCTTTGCTTGCAGCGACTGCCTGAGACAGCAGGCTGAGATAATGCTTTGCCATAATCACTGGAGTATTGGACGACATCCGAGAGATTCTGCGGGCAACGAATCGATTCAGACGTGAAGAAAAATCAAGCTGTCGAGACCACGTCACTCTGCAAGAAGCCCAGGCGGCAACGAGAGAGGATTTAGAACCTCTGGACGCATATTCTGGTCAATATATCGTCGAGGAATTAGCGTCTTCATCAAGTCACTCGCGAGTTGAATGGAGTTACCAACCCAAACCGATGGGTTTCACTACCACACGATGTCGGATTGTCCACGAAATGGACACAGGATATTCAAACCACGGAATTCGACGCGAGAACAGAGTTTCCTCGTTATGTATGCAGACTTACCGCTCAAATGAATTGGCAGTAAAGCACATCCAGGCAAGAAAACCTTGAGATGGTTTGGAAGATGCACTGCCGAAAGCGTGTCGAGCTGATGGGCTGCAGCCCGAGGAGTCACAGAATATCGGCAAAGAGAAATGTGCGAAAACCGCGGATGTGCAAAATATGCACGAGAGACATGCGGTTGTTGTCGGGAGCTTTATATACAAGGGATTTTTAACTGAGACACACTTCACCATCGAAGGGATGAGAGATTGGGGATAACGTTTCTGGGATACGTAGATGTCTACGCCTTGGAAAGTCTGAAAGTTATATTGTCAGTTAGTTGCATCTAATATTTGGTGTTTGATGTATAAACGATACAAGCAGTCAACAGGAAGGCAGTCAATTCAATTGTTTCTAGCTTTCAGCAGACGCTGCATAGAAATGACAAGAATGGATGTTTGATGTTGCAGTTATATGCCTCTTCCAGCCTCTGAATATCAACTATATCGGTAACGCCAGTGCCAAATGGACGAGACCTTTCTAATAATGGGTTTCCATGATGAAGGCCGAGTGTATTTCCTTCCCTTCTGTTCAAGGCTTTGACTTAATAGGGGCACAACAATTCGCTCAAGTTTACCGCGGAAAAGAATTCCAGACTACCAGACATTTTGCAGGGGATCCCACAAGCTTGGAAACAATTGATCAAGAAAAGCATCGTCGGCCATGAAAAAGTTGGAAAAGTCCTGCGGTTCTTCAGCACTTGGATCTTCGGGCGGAGTGATTGCCAGAAGCTTTTCTACAATCTCACTATGCTGAGCCAAACATATATCGCCGAGATCCCAAGAATGTTTCTCCTTGTGAGAGCGGAGAGTAGATAACAGATCGGAAGCAATTTTTAAAGAAGAGCTTTGAACTAGCCCTGAAGTCGAATTCTCCGTCTCCAGGGCGCATCGCAGAAGAAAGCTGACCGTCGTGGAGAACGCAAAGGCGCTGCTTGGGAGCCAGAAGTCTGATAGATGTTCTGGTTGTAATTCCTGCGTCAAGATGAGAATATCTTCTGCGGTTCTTCGGGCTTGCATGTAGCGGTTTAGAAGGCGGCTGTCTCCAGTCTCACGAACGCGCTTCTCTGCTTCAAGTTCAATCCTCTGGGATAACAACCTGACGGTCAAATACGACAAGCGTAGGTTTGCGGCACCTGGAATCGCCAAGTTCGTTCCACGAATGACGACACGACGAATGCCATCGCTTAGATCCTCGACCCAGCTATTGAGCGCTAGCTCTAGATATGTGGTATCTCTAGTTTCTTCGGTGTTTTTGAGCTGGTGGACATGCCTCAAGTGTACGTCCAAAACATCTGTGAGCCCGACCAGAGCGATATAGACGGTGGCCTTTAGCGTTCTGTCAGAAGGAGCATCCTCCTCGCATAGGTTCTCCACAATTGGCTTGGGTACGTCGTTCAAAGCCGTAGAGATGAGCGGAGGCGTTCCATGTGCCAAGCTCAGCCTGCCTGTGTTAGATTGGACACAGTGGAGGTTGTCTAGATATCTACATACCACTTATCGTGAATTAAAAGTGCCCACCAAATCTTCATCCGCAGGTTCTTCTCAGATTGTGGAATCTCCCATGGTGTCGGGCTATGATTCAGACCTAGTGAATGCGCCATTGCGATTGAAGAAGCGAACAAGACTCCGTTGCCGATGAGCGAGGTAACTTCACGCCCACCTATATTCAAGATAGCAGCCTCAATGACAGACAATCCGGGTGACCTGTGCAATTGTGAGTATATAGCTTCGGTAGCAAGGTTCCAGATGAAGCGTCCATCAGGACACCTGTGGCAAGATAGTGTTGGAGAAGTCTTCCAGAATATGATTGAATGAGCGTATAAACAGCTTAGTAGCGCGGGGGATATTCCCTCCTTGTTCTCTTTGTACTGTTTGCGAAAATGTGCTTCGTCGAGTAAAGGGAAGGACGAGTTGACCTTGTCAAAATATCTGGGAGAGATCAGTTGTGCACAGCATCGGTCAATTCTGAACTCACACATCTAGAACATCACTGGCAAAAGGCTCCAGTATCTTCTCAATCAACTGGAGTCTCTCTTCTGGAAAGCTGCGATTCGAGTCCAACCCTACCGGCCGCTTCTGCACCATGGTAAACAAAACAGGTCGAGATCTGTTTCCTGGAACCGGTCTAACAATTCGCGATGCTCGTGCTGAACTAGGCATCGCAGACAAATAGTCGGATAAGACTTGGTTATCTGATGTCACTGCAGGTCCTACGATATGAAGATTGTGTTGCTGCTCATCGTTGGAGCCCAGTGCCAATGGCGATTCCTCAGGTTGAGCATCTCGCTGGGGCCAATCTGCACTTCTCGATGCTAAAGGTGAAATCACCGGTGCTGTATTTCCTGTAGTTTCGCCACGGATGGATCCACGAATAGGTGTTGGTACCGAGTGTAGTCCTATATCAAGCGAGGACTGCTCAACGACAGAGGTACCTGGTTGAGGTACTAACGACACCGGCCCAGAGACTGAGCGACTGTCACGTGGAGTGCTGGTGACTGAAGCGCGAGAATCTCGTTTTGCCCGACGCCTTGATTTGGGAGTCGAGGATTGGTTTATTCCAGATTCCGGGGGGTATATACACTCAGTGCGATGGGCCCGGCACATAAGACAGGCCTGGCTTGATTCCTCGGACTGGCAGCGGGATTTGCGCTTCCGACAGGGGATACAGGCCGGTCGGAGGTGAGATCTATAGGGTCTCCCACTTGGAGTTTCTTGCTGCGTATTTTGCATTTTGTCGCAGGTTTGCTGTTTATAATCGTCAAACGTGAACCCTTTCCGCGGATGCGGTTGATGTTGTTGTAGGAGCAACAAAGGAGTTTCCCGCGGGGAATGATGGCACAGTTTGTGTACAGTATCTATGAGACTGTGCAGCCGTGCACTAACAACAATGACAAACGTAACTGAGCCCATTTCCATCAAAGTTGAGATAGAAAATGAGACAAGCCGTCCATTTAGTGTCTGGCTGCTAAGGTAGAGTATTTGTTAATGTTTTTTTAATTCTATACTACCAACTCTAAGCCTTAAGTCAAGCCATCACCGTATAGTCCTTCCTCCTTCTCAGGGACACACGCATACGTCTGAGTCCAAAGACCGGTGCAATCACTCTTCACCGCAGGATTCCATTTATAGAACTACGCCAGGGCGATCTTATCATAATTCGGGATTATAAGTTACACCATTCGTTATGGTCGTGGATGTGGTGGTAGTCTCTGTAGGGAATTCTTCATCGTCCATACCAGGTGGGCTACCGTCTGCATTTGTTGAAACACAGTAGTACGTGCCAATGGCCATCCCTGTGCAATCACCCTTGACAGATGGATTCATTCTGTAGAAATCATCCATCTCGAGCCACATTAGGGAAAGGAAGTCCTCGCAGGAGTCGCCTTCTTTTGCCGACCACCAGGAAGTGCAATTTTCCACTTCACCGACTGCACGTGGATTAGGAGGAGCTTTGTCCTCTTTGGGTTGGGGGGCTAGATGCCGTTATTAGCTCAAATCACATACTTAAAGCCGTGAATGAAATTGCTAACCTGGAGTAGCTGATTCGAATTGAACACGGTAAGAAACGCTCTCTGAGAGGGTACAGGGGTAGTTGTATGGATTGGAATTTGAGCTGTTCTTCGATGTGCTATCCAATGAGGGGTTCCAGAGAACGAATTCCTGTTTTATAGTTAGCATCCATCAAGATTTCATGATTAATTATGTAGCGGTGTTGGAAATAAGGACAAGTGAACCGGCAGTTTGTTTATGATATGTGGAATGCGGCGAATTGTAAGCATACCTCTGGAGTCATATCCCATGCCTGTGCCATACCCCAACAGTCACCTAGAATGGGGAACTGCGTGATATTTGGAATAACAAAGTATCTGCAATGAGGTTAACACCCGTGTTGATAATTGATGTTTTCACTGTTTCAACTTACTGTTCACAGTCTTGACGTGTGCCCTCAGCAATTGGAATCGTTGGACGTTTAGGGAGATCGTCTAATGGATGAGGAAGGCCTTTAGGAAGCGGCGTGCCAGACGCCAAGACAAACTTCTTCCTGTCCCTGGTTGGAAAATAGCCAGGGTAGGTCGCGATCCATCCTACAGGACGAACGCAGTAGTGGTCCTTGTATAAATTTGTGCAGTTTTCCCAAACATGAGGGTTCAGAAAGATACTTATACGTCAGCTAATGGTCAGTGTAACTCAAATTGGACAGACTTACTTACAAGTTTTTGAGCGTAATACCATACTTGAGCGTGAAGTCGCGGCAATCCTCCCCTGAGGCAACAAGATGGTATTCGGCGCATCTGCCCGAGGTTCGATCGGGGGTTGGGGTTGGAACTGGTCTACAGAAGGCTGTAAGGAATTTCGTTCGATGTCTTGAGATATACGTACGCAGTAGTAGTCACAAACCCATGAGATCCGTGATGATGGGTGTACGAAAATGTATAGTTGCCGTCCGGCTCGCCGTCCGGTTTACTGTCCGATTTGATGTACGGTTCGCGGTACGGTTTGCTGGTACAGATAGGCCTACCCACAAAGATTTCGATATTTCTTTATGGTAATGTTGGATGATTGTACAAGAAGAAAAATAAGTTAAGACTTGTAGCGATTTGTTGGTGAAGACTTACGCACACTGCTTGTCAAGGTCTGGATTCCACGACATAATCTGAGCATATGTGGTATTGGTGTTCCTGATGACAGTATCACAAGTGTCACCAGCCTTGACTAAATAATACCCGTCGCAAGCGGTTACCATGAAAGGTGTTCCAAGCCCGCCTAATAAGGCGAAAACGACCGCCGAAAGGGCTCTCCTGGCGCGAACAATAGAAGCCTGAGATGTGAAAGAGGATAGGCAAGGAGACGTCTACGGGTGGTAAGTGTGGAATTGGGCAGATAATTCAAACATGATATAGGAGAGATTGATGAGATTTTCAGCCAAGCTCTAAGGAGGGCATAGTAATTGAGCTTAATTCTTATGACTCGACATTCGACATCATATGCCATGTCCACAAACAGTCGATCCGTTGCTAAACATAAAGTTCCACTTGGTTTGAAAACTTCAGTATCGCAATATTAGCAATTTTGGACAAAACCACGCCCGACGGATAACACGGGTGATGGTTACTCTTTGCATTCTCCAAGTAATAAGTTCTCGGAATACAGTATAGAGATGTTGGTTGTTGGTTCTACTTCTAAAACAGCCGATAAAACTGTTCGTCTAGGGTCATAGCTTTGATGACCGAAACTAGTGTTGACCCATCATATCCATATTTCAGACGAGGCTTCATATCAGGATCTGTACGCGCCCCGCCAGGACCCTGCACGAAAATCTTGTCAATGGCCGGAGAGTTTCGAAGCCGTATTCTGTAGCTCATGTGTCTATCAATCGCTTACTGTATGCCTTTTAAACTTGATTATTCATAGTCGGAATCAAATGCATCCACCAGCACCCCAGCACCTTCAGTAACATTTGTTAGCCAATTCAATTCTTCCAATGCTTCAAACGGGTTCTCGCCATCGTGATAGACGAAACTGTTCACCTCGCAGCTAAGATCTTGCAGATCAGCGCCAAGAATTGGTTCATAGTTTACATCAATGCGGACAACTATTTTAGGCTGGTCTACTAGGCTTCGCTCACGCCAGCCCAATTTATCCCTCATGGCTTCTAACAACGTTTGATAGTTACCTTGGTCTGGGAAGAAAAGAAGAAAGCTCAACTCAACCGATGTGAGCGTCTGTGGTAGTGATTTAAGAAGCTCAATAACGTCATCTTTTTGAACGTTGAAACGGGACAAGCCAAAATGTCGAAGCTGGTGCCAGTCGCTAATAGGAAAGATACTGCGTAAAGGAAAAAATGTCTCGTCCACTTCGTCTTCGGTACGCATTGACATATTAGTATGTAGACTGAAATGCTGTATATCCGTGGCTTTGGCAAGCAAGTTGCGTAGACGGCCAGTGCCAAAAGAACTCCAGACATACTCGTGTCGGTGTCCGCAGTAGAGAGAGAGGTCAAGACGAGTAAATCCAGGTTGGCTCAAGATAGTGTCTAGATCAGTTTTCTCGCTGCTCTCGGTCTCAAAGATTCGAGAGCTGATACCAGTCCGGAGTTGATTGGTATCGATAACTAATTCGGTAAACTTGCTTCTTGGGTTTTCGCGTAGGTGTTGGGCAAGAGTTCGACTGACAATGAAGTAGCCACGCCATTGAGCCTTGTATTCCTCACTCCAATTCTCCTCTTCTTCTTCCCGATCATCACCCAGCTCGGTAACAGGCCAACCCCGCTTGATAGGGTAAATAATTCCTTGAGGAAGTGACCTGATAGCGGGTGTGTAAAACAATGGTCGACCAGGCACTCCATGAGTCGCAGGTGTAATTGTCATTCGTCTGAGGTTGGTAAGACGTGATAGTCCATATTTCAAAGTATTGGCGTCTCTGTTTGTGGCAATTGTCGCCTGCTGCTGTTGCCATAGTGTCCTGAAAGGGTTGAATGATTCCACTGGACCTAGTGGTTTCCTAGAAGCCTCTTTTACTTGAATAGAGCGTCGGTCGTAATGCTCGAGAAGGTTGCGGGTTTCATCGTAGATTTCATCAAACCATGTAGGAAGATCTTCAGCATCATCAATATCGTTTGCCATATCGTCTGATATATCATATTCCGATTGAGAGTATGTCTCTTCCGTTTGACTGAAGCGTGCATCATCGTAAATAATCTCTGTGACTCCATGTCGATAGACTTCGTGGTCGGCAACTGCCCTGAATACCTGTATATCTTGCAAATTGGTCGAAAGGAATAATCGATTGATGCGGGGACGGGCGATGTCCTTTAAATAAATGCATGTTTGGCGTAGATTCTTGATATCGATGTTGAGCAAGTTGGATATAATTTGGTTGAGGATTTCGGCAGGCAGGCAGAGAAGGCTTGATGCTTCTCGGCTCTGATCGGGGGCGTTCATTTTGTTACGAAGATAGTAAAAACCAAGTCTTGAAAAACGAATTTAAGGGGATAGGTTTAGTTAGCACGCACGTGACTGTAGTCAGTCTACCGTCACTAAATTGATTTGAGGTCTAATACTCAAGAGTCTTTTTGTATTAAAGGAAATAGTACTGATGTAGTGGATTGACGAGAGAAGGTGTTGTTTGAGGGATCACCAAGGTCTTGGCCGAGCGGGTTCTGTCATAGGTACATAAGGTCTTCCTCTCAGCACATTAATGATGCGCCATCCATGCCGATTGTCGGCGCGTTCAAAGTTGTGCAGCTTCAAAGGCCACTCGCTGGTGAATATCACTGACGGTTGTCAGGGAATAAGCCCTTCCACACCATTGCGAAAGGGCTGACGAACAAGAAAACGGCCGGTACTATAGCAGAATCTTGGTACCCGAATATGCCGAGAGTTACTCTGCCCAGGTATTAGCATGCTACCGAAGAAGAGATGCAATGAAACACTTACAGGCATATTGGGAAGGTAATGCTATTAGTCGCCCATCGGTAGAGATCATTGAGGGCATTAGGATATAGACCCCGCAGAGATGCGATTAGAAGGAGGTAGTTAGCGATGAGCCATGGCAAGAGAGGATCCTTGTACCAGGGATCCCATCGGGCAGTAGTCTATTCGGATATTAGCATGCTACTGAAAGAGAGATGCAGTAGATAGATAACACTTACAGACGAGTTTTGGGTGAGTGGCATTTTGGTGGTTGATGTTTTGATTCAATAGTGATGATGATGATGAAGAGGAAGAAGAGGAGGAGGAAGATGAGTGGATTCACGAGCTTTTTATACCAATATAAAGTTCCCTGGAACCTCAACCTGAACCTTGAACAAGATAAACGCATATTCTATGAGTCAAGCGGTATAATAACTTTTGTAGCAAGCGCCAACTCTCCCTTAAAAAAAGCTAGATTTGCGCGGTCCTCAGGGGGGGAGAAGGATGGTGGTAGGGCGATTCTGGGCAGCTGACGTCCGAAGGTTTTTTTTATAATTTTTATTATTATTTGATCAACCTTGGCTAAATTCCCTCCCGCATATGTAGGTAATAATTAGGTTTATCAGCACAAATCAAGAGAAGAAAGGGTTTATCACGCCAGGGGGGGGATTTCAATATGGAACAATGAATATTATTTACTCTGGTATAAAACTAACAAAGTTTAGTGACGTGACCATCCCAATACTCTTATTTCCATTTCTTGTCGATGTGCAAACTGCACACTCTCCCTAGAATAGGCGACAACTTGTCACAGTCAGGAGTTTGGTATACCCAGTGTAGGAATAAAAGATATCATTAACTAATCATCTATCCAACGCTACCAAGTATCCTACAGAAATCTCTCCAAAGATTTAGCCGTATCAATAATTGTCTGCTCGACTGGGTAAAAGTCTTGTCCAGTCAACTTGACGGTCTTGGAAGCATCAAGGACCTTTTCCTTGGGAAATGCATATCCGGGATAGTACCCTTCGCCCGGATTTCCAACCTTGATAATCTCCTGTCTATGGGGATATGCCTTGCGAAGGACATCTGCGGCAGCCTGGGGAGGTACAACGCCCGACGTCAACAGGAAACGCTCTCCGTTGGTCTTCTCGGGATGGTCGACGCTAAACACTGCAACACGAGCAATATCTCGTACATCAACGTAGCCCGGATTGGGTACCAATGGCTCGGGGATCTCCTGTCCTGATAATACCTGCCAGATAAAGGCTGTTGTACCACCAATCTTGGAGATCGATTCAAGGCCTGGCTGTGGTCCCATGACGAAACTGCAGAATTGTTGTCAGAAATTATGAAAGAGTGAAGATCGAACATGTCAGACTTACGTGGGATTGAGAGCTGTCATGGCGAAAGAAGGCTTCTTCTCATCGCGAAACTTCCAAAAGGCTCTTTCACTAGCGACCTTGCTCGCAACGTAGATCAAAGGACTGGGTGATTTCTTGCCGAGTTCTTTGACAGTAGTCAAAGCAGCATCGTTCCAGTCGGATTCTGTGAATCGACGGGTTTCACCGCCAATACCAGCGATAGCAGCAATAGACGACATAAGGACGACCGACTTGATAGATGACTCATTAAGAGCAGACTCCAAAACGCCCTCTGTTCCCTGAATGGCAACTTGGAGAATAGGATCAGGATCAGTGAAGCTCAGGCTCACACCGGCGGCGAGATGGATGATTGCATGTGCACCTGACATCGTGAGAGGTTATTCGATAACTTAGATTGGCAACATACCCTTGACAGCATTATCAAAAGCCCCAGGAACAATAATGTCTGGTACCTCGATAATCTCAAGATCGTTTCCGTACGAAGACAGAGCCCTGACAAGAGCATCTGCAGAAGCTTTGGAACGAACAGTGCCGCGAACGGCGTATCCTGCTTTAAGGAAAGCTTCAACGATACTGGCAGAGATGTATCCGTTGGCACCGGTCACCAAAACAATGGGCTTGTTAGACATGATGGATTGGATATGAAGAGTAGAAGTGTATTGAAAGGTGTTGATCAGGTATGTTTTTTTTGTTGAGACTCCCATCTAAAGTGTCATGATGCTTCTTTTTTATGTTTAACATGTTCCTCTTGCCTGACAAATACAAAACTCACAACACCCTTGAAGCTATCGTGACAAAGCATATTGTTTCGGTCAATCTCCTAAATATCCCGTTTGAGTGTTGCATGATCAGAGACCTCGTAACAGACACGCAATAATTGAGTTCCAGTGGGTGTCACTGAAAGATTAGTGATCGTACTGTGTAAGCTGGCTTGAAGACGATGTTCCCTTGTGTAGGGGGTTACAGGGATGAATAAGCCATTGAACGGAATTCTTAGTAAATGTACGAACTCCGCTGGCTTTGGAGTCGTTGGTGGCTTTTTTTAATTACTGATCAGGATCTAGAATGGTTCCAGCTCCGTCTCAACAAAAAGTCGAAAGATAACGAAAGGAAATGATATCAAAGGACAGAATATTACTTAGAGACTCCAAAAATGATAATCATATGTTGGGAAAAGGGCACGATAGAGACAAATGAAGTTGTCGAATTGATGCTATTTCCGGATGACTGACTGTACACGTGACCTCGCGATCTACAGCGCGACTCGACCCATGCCATGACGCAACCGGTTCCGATAGGCAGTCACTCACACCAAGTTTGCGATTGCGACAAGTTGCACAATCCATAATTAAAACAATTAATTACCAATATGCTACCAACATGGTAGGTCGCAAACGTCCTGCGACAAGGTCAAGCTCCCGAAAGGGTGCTGCAGCAGCATCAGCAGCTGTACCAACCGGTGGAGAAATCTACCTGGACATGCTCGCTGAAGCTGGCGTGAATCCAAGAGTTCCGTCATCGCCAGAAAGGCCCTTGAAACGGCGTCGCGCTACACCCAAGAAACCAGCTGCAGAAGTGATCAAGGAACCTGAACCGGTGCATAAAAGGACTGAGCCAAGCAAAGTATCTCAATCACAAACTATAGACGATGACGATGACGATGAAGACGAGGATATCGAGTTTCAGGATGTCATCCTACCACAGCCGACCATGCAAACCATGGAATTGGAGTCTGATGATGAATCTGACAATGAGGATATCGTGTTTGAAGATGTGGACTTCACTGCACCTCTCAAAGACCTGGGCGCAAAGTCTGAGGAGCCGCAAGCGCTGGAACTCAACTTAACAGCCCAGCAATCATCAACAGCGCAAGCAAAGAAGACAGTCGAACGTCGCAGGCCTATAACAAAGGAAGAGCGCAAGATCCGGATCGACGTCCACAAAACACATATCATGTGTCTATTAGCGCATGCGGCACGTCGCAACCATTGGTGCAATGACGGCAGAGTACAGGATTACTTGCGACCGCACTTGACAGACAAAACAGTCAACTACTTAACTCCGGGCTCGCATCTTCCACAGTTTGGCCGCACCGAGAGTCTGAAAACTGGCCTCAAACAAGCCGAAGATGTATGGAAGACGAAATATGAAATCACGGAACGGGGTCTACGACGAGCTCTCTGGGCTGAAGATCCTGAGCAACTGAAAGATGTGTGTACCGCCGTTCCTACGCAATTGCCCCACTGACCAGTTACGCAGTATGAGCCACCTGAGGATATGGAAAGCTGCTTAGACCGTGACGATTTTCGCGAAGCAGCAAAAAAGCTCCAAGGCTCTAGGGATGTTGGAGCGCAACTATATTGCGCCCTCTTGCGCGGCGTGGGCGTGCAAGCACGACTTGTTTGCTCACTGCAACCTCTTGCTTGTACGAATTCAGCTCCGACAATGCCAAAGCAAAAGCATAAACCAAAGAAGGGTTTAACAAAAGCCGAGAAAAATGAACAAGTAAAGGCTGCGCTGGCCAAATACCAAGAAATGGCTACTGCTGGGTATGGTTCGCCGACCAGCGGCTCGTCAGCGCGACGAAGGTTAGGTCATCCAAACGCAACAGCATACAACTTTACACCAACGATATCTCCTCCAAAACCTCAGCCTACTTTCGAAACCCGCAAGCGAATAAAGGAGTCGGCGTATCCAGTATACTGGGTCGAGATTTTGGATGTGGGACATCAGAAATGGCAGCCGGTAGATGCAGTGGTTACGCATACGTTTTGGAAGCCGAAGGCCTTAGAGCCCCCCATCACTGATAAAGAGAACTTTTTGTCTTATGTGGTAGCGTTTGACGCTGACGGCACTGCGAGAGACGTTACAAGAAGATATGCGAAAGCCTACACGGCAAAGACTCGACGAGCAAGGATTGAAACTGTTGCTGAAGACGGCGATGCGTGGTGGAGGCGAATCATGAAGCTCTACGGGCGAAGGCGACGGACCGATCTTGATCAAATCGAGGATAACGAACTCGTGGGTATCGAGGCCAGGGAGCCTATGCCACGAAACGTGCAAGACTTCAAAGACCACCCTGTGTTCGCACTGGAACGACATCTACGACGTAACGAAGTACTTGTTCCAGGAGCTACACCATCTGGAACCGTTGCCGCAGGCAGTCGGGCCCCGCTAGAGAAGATTTACCGGCGAAGGGATGTTCGAGTAGCGAGAACTGCAGATAAATGGTACCGAATGGGTCGGGAGGTGAAACCGTTGGAAATACCCGCCAAATGGCTACCGAAAAAAGCCAAGCCAAAGAACCCGCTAGACGATGACCACGAAGAAGATACCCAAGGAGACGCAGGAACACCAATCTACACCGAGGACCAGACAGAACTCTACGAACCTCCGCCAGTTCGCAACGGCATAGTTCCAAAGAACAAGTTTGGAAACATTGACGTCTACGTACCAAGCATGATACCCGCAGGAGGCGCCCACATCATCCACGAATACGCAGCGAAAGCGGCATTCCTGGCAGGCGTGGACTACGCACCCGCTCTCACAGGCTTCTCGTTCAAAGGACGTCATGGAACAGCCGTGCTGACCGGTGTCGTGGTCGCAAAGGAGCATGAAGAGGGTGTGCGGACTATAATCGAGAGTCTAGGTGACTTGGAGCAAGAAGTGGAGGATGAGCGGAGACGGCACCGCGCGCTGAAAGCGTGGAGGAAGTTTATGATGGCGTTGCGTATTAGAGAACAGATTTGGAGCGGAGTAGATGCAAATGAGCGGAAAGCGGCTGATGACAAAGCAGCCAGAGAGGCACAACTTGACCAAGAGATGGAGGATGCGCCAAGTGATGTTACTGAGGAGTTTGACATGGCTGACGACGATGATATGGGCGGAGGTTTTCTGGTGGAATAAATATACATGGAATGAACACAATTGGTACTCACAACTCTCCAACATGCTCTGAGATATGACATAACGTGCAAGTCTGTGCATAGCGATATTCTTTATTAAAAATACGTGTATTACTGACGCCTAACACTATTCACTCAGGGCTGTGAATTCATACACTCTTTATAAGCTTTTACCAAGTCTCCCACAACTATGAACAAACCCACCTCCAACAACAGCAGCATGCAGAGGAATAGTAACTCGGGAACTAACTATGATCTCCCAAAGTTCCAGACCTTCTTCCAAAGACTGACCTTCTGTTCTTCAGAGTTCTCTTCCTTGACATTGTGTTGCCCCACGATACTCAGAAAAACTTGATCCAAAGTCGTTGGGCTAACACTGTAATGGCCAACACCGAGTCGCTGCTTATTTTCCTCCAGCAACACAACCAGATGCCCAATAGCACTCTGGCTGAGATCCTCGTTCTTTTGTATGATTTCTTCTTCCTTACGACCCGAGGTTGCTGCAAGAACTTGACCAGCACGAACAGAAAAGCGTATTTGGCCATGGTATGTCTTCTCGTCAATATCAGCAGATGGCAAAGTCTGGCGAATCCAGTCCTTGATTTGTGTCATCTCTTCATCGCTTGTGCGTGGCGCGGTACTAGACACCAAGTGGATGTGTAGAGCATCACCGAATCGATGGCGTAGATTATCTGGTGTTCCTAGCGCAAGCATTCTTCGTGCGAGAATACCAGCCCGGCCGGCAAGTGCATCAGCCTCCTCCATGCTGTGGGTCGTGAGAAGAATTGACCTTCCAGGGACAGTAGTCTCCAAAGTCTTCCACATGACACGTTTGGAGGCTGCGTCGAGACCAGAAGAAGGCTCATCAAGCAGCACAACAGAAGGGTTACCCATCAAGGCAATGCCAAGACTTAGTTTTCTTTTGTTTCCTCCTGATAAAGCATGTGCCATTCGGGTAGCAAAAGACTCAAGTCCCACTGCTTGCATAACTGCCCTCACGTTGTGTTCCACTTCCTCGATGCCTCTAACCTTGGCATAGAATTCCAGGTGTTCACGCACTGTCATTTGATCTATAGCGTCAAATTGAGGGCACACACCTAGATTGGCGCGAGCAGCAGCAAGGTTCTTATTGACTGAGATGTCCTCCACTAGCACGTCACCACCGTTTCGGTCGGGCTTTATGTCACCACGGATGAGGGAGATTGTTGTAGACTTTCCAGCACCGTTGGGTCCAAGAAGAGCAAACACTTCACCGCGCCTGATACCGAAGGTGACGTTGTCCACAGCTGTATTGTTCCGAAAGCTCTTCGTAAGATGCATAACTCGAAGTCCATGTTCGTTCTCTGCATTTTGGGTGACCTTTTCGCGCTCGCTGATGATGTCTTCGTCGATTTGTTCCTCGTCCGAGTCCGGTCCTTTCTTTTTCCCGTGAAGGAGGCCTCTGATCGAGGCTCCCGCTGATCCTGCATCGAACCAAATCAAGAGACCGAATAAGAGAATCGACTGAAGAATAAGGTACAGAATAGGCCCGCCATAGTAAAGAATACCACTCGGGTTGGTTGTCAACTCGGTATCGTCACAGGCTGTAGAGAAAAGGTTTGTGGCAATAAAGAGAGTCTTCAATGCCGATCCGATAGGCGCAAACGCAGAGACGAGAAAAGTAACAAGACGCAGGCTACTATCAACCTTGGTCACAGGCGTGTACGTCAACACAGACATGTATGCGACGATGTATATGACAAAAACGAGAGTTTGACCGGCTGATGCCCATGCAAAAGTCCCCAGTTGTGTTGAAGTGAATAGCGAGACGAGGTATGACAAAAGCGTTGAGGCCATTCCGTAGAGGAACAGAATAAGAAATACGTAGCCCAAGTGAAACCAAATGTTGGACACGCCAGCCCAAAGTGCTGTCGCGATACTTGTGGCAAGCAAGACTATGATGAGATCGAACAACAGGTATGCGATCCAGAGCGGGAATGGTCGAACACCGTTTGAATACTGAAGACCACGAACATTCTTTCGTCGCTCATTGCTCGGATACAGGGCGAAGAAGGCTGGGTAGACCGAAAGCGCAATCGACATATACACGATCATCTGAAGTGCGTCACCTGTAACAGGGCTGATAGGAATCTCTAAATGGCTCCATGCTGTGACAATTGTGGTATTTGTCAGTAATACATCCAAAATCTGCTGCGCTTGAATGGGGCTCGAGATGAAGAGGTTCGCGACCCATGCGAATGTCGGGCCTTGCGTATCATCACCCAGCCAAAATCCATTGGTGATTATCTGCCTCTCTCTTGCTATCGTATCCGTGAAGTTCCGGAAAGAGTCAGCCTGGATGATATTGTCTTGAATGTCCTCTGGACTCGAAGATCCAAAGCCTGCACCCAATATAGACGCGATGGCACCCAAACTAGACATCTGAACTTTCTCGGTCGGTCCCACTAGAAAGTAGATTTGTTCTCCAGCTGCCTTTTGGCTGAAAATGTCTTCTCGGGAAGTGGTTCGAGAGGCTTGATCTGCTGGTTGACAGCTTGGTGTAGTCTCGTCCGTAACAAAGATGGCGGTTAAGCCAGCGGCAAATATAGGGAGAAGGAGTGCAAAAAGATATAACAGTCGGTTTCGCTTCAGAATCGTCAAGCGTTTGCGGAAAAGAATCATGGCCTGCTTTACATATCCAACACGTTGCCCGTTGGTAAGTTCTAGCCCCTGTTTTTCACTGCTGTTCTCTTTTGACGATACCTTGTCAGTTGAGGGTACAGACAAAGCTTGGTTGTTGTTGCGGAAGGCTTCTTCATCTTTGATCTCTTCGGCAACCTGTAAGAAAACATCTTCAATGGTTGGCCCAGAGAATCGATACTCGCTGACACCAGCAGCCTCAAGTTTCTTGATGACAACAGCAGCAAGCTCCGATGTTGGCGCAGTGTACGTAATGAGGTCAAAGGCATCTTCCTTCATAACCCCATCGATATCAGGGGTCTCACGAATACCAGTGTCTTTGGGAACACGAACACGATATCCACCACCCATCTTATCCTTGAGCTCTACGGAAGAGCCTTCGGCGCGGAGAGTACCTTTGGACAAGATAGCAATGTGATCGGCAAGGAGATCGGCTTCGTCCAGGAAGTGAGTAGTCAAGATCATGGTGCGCCTTCCGCGCTCGGCCAAAATGATATCCCAAAGTTTTCGTCTGGATAGGGGATCAATCCCACTGCTAACTTCGTCAACGCAGCACACAGCGCTGCCTCCTGTCAACATGATTCCCAGCTGTAGCTTGCGTTTCTGTCCGCCCGACAGTGTCTTGGCAAAAGCATCTCGCTTCATGTGAAGATCGATAGACATGATGAGTTCTCGAATTTGTTCAGGGTCGGCCCTGGCGTTGGGTGCCTTGAGGTGGTTAAAAATTTGGATGTGCTCCTTTACCGTCAAATCATCCCAGATCACATTTTTCTGGGGTGCAATTCCAAGACCGCCTCTACCGTCTATTTCTATCGACCCACTGGTCAACTTGTTCATGCCTGCAATGGCATCGAGCGTTGTACTCTTTCCGCTTCCGTTGGCACCCAAGAGGGCAATGATCTGGCCTTTGCCAATGTTGAGATCCAGTCCGCGAACAGCATGAACAGGTTGTTTCTTGTTGGCGCCCCTGCGGAAAAGTCTCGAAAAGAAATTGGGGTTGTAGGTCTTGGTGAATTGTCGTAGTTGAACAGCGTTGCTACCCATTCGATCAACGTCGGACTGATTTAGTAGAATATTCCGGCCTGGAGTATCATTGCTGAACAGAGCGCGCTCAATGAAAGCTCCTATTAGCGGATAAGCAAAGATCTGGATGATTAAAAACACCCAGATGACAATTCCGGGAAGCGCTGAAGGGCTACCCGGGGCCACCTTCAAGAGATTAGTCGGCATTTCACGCTCTTCGAAACGAGCCATGTTGGCGATGAAGAAGACGAAGGCAGATGGAGTGAATAATAGCGACAGTACAGTTACTGGAACCGTTCCAGGCCGAGTAAGAACTTGAGAAACGATGCCAATAATCGCAACTGCCAAGATGGCAGTGATACCACTCAGCTGGGCCTTTTTGAAGAACGATGCGAATAGCAGGGATATAGAGGAGAAGGCGAGGCCTGCGATGATGTGAAATATAAGAACAATAGCGACACTGGTCTTGGCAAAAACACCTCCACGCACAATGATAGAGCCAACAACCCAAGCTGGAAGGTAAATGAGGGAGAACGAAAGGTGGTGAGCAATGATTCTTGCGACCATGGCAAGCCAAGGTTTCCGAACTGGCATCATGGCATCGATCAGAGTAGACATTCCACTTTCGCGCTCTGTAGCGATGAAGCCAGTTAGATGGTAGGTAACCCAGACAACAGTGCCTAAAAAGGCAACACCCATCCAGCCAGTGATTGTTTTTTGAAACCGTCTTCGGATTTCTCTATCACGCTCTTCCGGTGTCATACTGGTGTAGTGATATTCAGAGACGTTGTCCAAGGCTGTGCTGTCCGAGTTGTTGAGGCGGGAAATGGCCTGGTCCACGGCATGTTGAAGCGGTATGATGTAAACTTGTTGATCGTTGGGCTTGTCTACACGGAACTTTGCGGGGGCCAGTTCGAAAGCTCCGTCGGCACGAATGGTGTAGTTCCAGATACCTTGCGAAGTAGGTTCCATGACGATAGCACCGAAACAGTTCGAAACACCTCTCAGATTACTGGGGCAATTGTTGGTCAATTCGTTCTCATTGTCAACAAGAACCACCTTGAATTCGGTGCCAGCAGATTTAGCAGCGTCTTCGAATTGGGTTTTCACGGTGTCGAATACGCGATCGATATCTTTGTCGTTGTTGCCTTTGTTAACGAGCACCAACTTCTCACGGCCATTATTAGTTGCCCTCGTAATTGCCTGGTCGAGAGGCATCAAAGGAGTGACATCGCCGATTCCAAACTTGGCTGGAGGGACGAGGAGGTTTTTGGTGAAACTAAACAAAGCAGCCAAAAAAACTGGTAAGATGAAGGCCATCCAGATACATAATGCCAGGTGACGGAAGAGAAGAATGCGAAAGTTCTTCCCCATAAGGGTGCCGACCTGCTTGATGAAGGCCATGATGGTTCAACGCAGGGTGGCAGAGGCCACGAGTGCACGAGTGCACGAAGGAGGGGTATGGATTTAATAGAGATAATGAATGAAAAGTAACATGTAAGAAGCTTTGTGTAAGAGAGAGGTTGATTAAGATGCTGGAGCAGAGTGGCTCTGTCAAGTCATGGGCCCACAAGTAAGACGCTATTGTATGGGATTATGGGGGAGGAACAGTGGAGTTGAAGTTTTAGGCTTTCTCTGACAGGTACAACCCAACTTCTAGAAGGGAAGCTTGGTTTCATTTAAGACGGATTGCGATGCACCTTTTCTCTGTCGAAGACAAGCATTCGTAAGGGTCCACGCGTGCTTTGTTGACTGTGCCTGGTTAGCTTGATTACCATACAGGTCCGAAGGAATTCTGCCTTTCCCTTGATCAAACTTGGGACATCAGTCGATCCGTTAGGGGGAGGAGGCGTTGAGACAACCGAATAACCCCTGCTGGGCTTGGATCTAATGCGTGTGGCGGGATCTTAATTGCAACGACACATCTGATGAGCCTATCATCGGGTGGTCCAATTGAGTTTACGTGGAATACGGAATACGATAATCAAAACAAGGCCGAATGCGATAAAAACACGTTCTCATTTCTCACATCATCAAGAGTTTTTAGGAGTCTTGGGTTGTATCGGAGTGTCGGACTTTATTTGCTCGTCCTTCCTCGGCTGTGTGATACGGGACCCGCATATAAGTTAAGAGCCGCCTCCTGTTTAAAAATCTATGATACTTCCTTTTTGACACGCATCTAGAGAAATAGCCGAGAATGTCACTGTCGTCGAAAGCGCCGAACCAACATTTTACCATCCAATGAGCATTTGATCTCACGATAGAGCTAACTGCGGAAATACAATGTAGCGACAAGAATTCGATGTCGGGAATTCGGGCCAAAAATCATGCCGATGACAGCGTCAGCCCAGCATGATAATCCTTGTAACATCGCGTCCAATTCTTGGCGGTCTACTTTAATTATTCTACAAACTCCGCACTACGCCCGATTAGAGTGAGAACAATTCAATTTGCACTCTGCCAAGGGGCATTGTAGCTCATGCCAAAAGAAAGATACTTTTCACAGTGGCTCTCGCGCCGTTGGTATTGGTAGATGCTGTTTATTGATTTGTTATCGCCATACTGTTGGTAAGACAACTGACAGGAACTCAACTTGCACAGCCTCAATATCTACGTTGTGCTGCATCGAATTACGAAAATGCCCCGTCATACTCAAGTCACGCACCACATTACCTTAAGATGACCCTTAAGCATTTCCGAATCTACGGCACCGGGTGCTTAATTCCCGCCCAGCCGTCGCACTCCGGGATACCAATCAATTTCTCGTTTTAATCGCAATATTACTACGATGCGCACAGAATAACTATAGACGAACATATCGAACAAAGTCATTGAGTTATCTGCAAGCCAGTTGTTTGCATCCTCTATAGGGCGTTGTTTCTACTACTTGTTCTGCAACTTTCTTTGTTGTTACTCCTAACAACGCCATGACTGGCACAGTGAGCCAAAGAGGGAGTAACGAATAGAGTAGATACTACAAAGGCTTGGATTAAATCAGTCGAGAACACAGAGATAGAACATGATTTGTTCAAAGAACGTGGGGATTACTCGCTATTTCTTACTTCAAGGATATCTTTGTTGGATTTTGGCCGCATCAGAGGCCAGTAACAGTGTCGTCAGTCTTGATTGGATCACGTCTCTTGTTCACTCCAAAATCAGTTGCAGATAACTTGTTCATAATAGACAAAGAAACCACAGAACACTACTCAGACGTGATTCTGTTCAAAAGCTTCATACTCAGTATATATCTCATGCGCAACCATGCCTCCAATATCGCAGCCTGAAGCTCTATCCATCTTTTCGACATTACTGACACGCCTAATCAATCGGTGAAAGCTAAATCATCAGTCAAGTATCACAGAAACAACAGAGAATCACACAATACCGCCATCATGTGTTATCGAATAACTACTCACACAATGCGCTGCGATATGCGCCCCGTCATTTCTAGCGGAGCCACTATCTACACAGACCCTTTCGCAGAACCCATATCATGCACCTGTGCCAACGAGCATCTATCTCGTCCCTGGTTCCAGTGCGACGATCATGGTTGCTGTATGAAAACTGCCAGAATGGAGTGGTGTCCCGAAATCCACACATGCAATCAAGTCATCGAGCTTGATCGCTATGTTCAGGCTCGTCCTCGACCGCGAAACATCTGGAAGACCAGCACCAGCTCCATCTGGAGCCTTCCCAAGACTCACGACGAGCCCGAGGGTTGGCTTGAGGTCCGAGATGTAACTGACTTTCTCTTCCCCAACGGTATGCCACACATGGAGACTGTCTCACCGCACCTCAGCGGTGCTGTCGGCAACCTCATACATGTAGGTCGTCTCATGGTCATACTAGAGGCCGAGCTAGCCAAACTCCTTGATGATATTCACATCCGCAGGGAGATGCACAATGCCTTTCACGGTTCGCACTGCGAGCGTGTCCTGAATGAGTGGGAGTGCAGCGCTAGACGTCCCATCGAAGCTGGTGAGGCAATGGCTGCCCAAGCAGGCAAGACACTTGCGACGCAACGAGAGCTGTTCGACGCAAGCTGGATGCTCATCAAAGAAATCCTAAAGGATCACAAAGAAAAGGCAGCCCTGGCGAGAGACCTTGTAGTCAATGAACTGGAGGTTGTCCGGGACGAACATGAAAATAGAGGTCATGGTCAATGAATTGAATTAGACCTGAGCTTTTGGAGCTGAGAAATGTATGAGACTGGGATAACTGCTGCAGGTCAGCATTTCGAGGTAAAGCATGGCTGAGCATTAGAGTATCATAGACTTGAATTTACGATAGACAAGAGCTAAAATGAATGTTAGATATAATGAAAGCAATTTTGTAAAGAACAAATGACCTACCTATTCTCGTGCGTAAAGGTGATGGAGAGAAGAAGTTCTTCGCAGGGTAGCAAGGTTTGTTGAGCTAGGGTACATATTTTGTAATAAATCCGCTGACAATCACCAATAATAAGCCGTCATCGTATAGGGGTCAGTACATCAGTTTGTGGCTCTTCGAAGCACTGAAAACGCAAGTTCGAGTCTTGCTGACGGCAAACCATTACTTTTGATATTTGATCAAAATATATATTTTTTGTCAAGAAGGAATATGCATATCTTGTTTTGGTATTTTTCTCTTGCGGTGTTATTGAAAAGTTGAGTGAGTATGTTGATGTTCATTTCAGATATCAAGGTGAATGATGCATCTAGAGCTGCCAATTGAGTTGGCTGATTATTTATAATGCATAGACGATGGCGTGTTCTGGATAATCCAGAAGATAGACGCACCGTTGACGGTGTGTATCTACTCTTTCACAATACTCTACCTGCAGTTTTGTAGACGTTATGTTGAGGCTGGAGCAAGATGCACTCAAGTCTGCTTGTATTTGTAACTTAAATTGATTGTAACTGTCTATTTATAGGATTTCAGAAGTAACGTCAGTATTTAACAATTTGGCAACGGGTGCCATACTTTTTTTTTTAAGAAAAAAAAAAAAAACACAGCCAACAGAACAATAACGATGTATTATCATCTGCTTGTCCAGTTGTCCTGCCCTCCCCAACATAGCTTAGCTGTTCCATGGAGGGGTTTGGAGGGGCACATCCTGTCATCACTTAAAACCACCACCAAAAGATCAACACTCATCTCAATGACTTACAGCTCATGGCAAAAATAACAAAATATCAAGTCAATTGCCGTCAGCAAGACTCGAACTTGCGTTTTCAGTGTTTCAAATGATCCACAAACTGATGTACTGACCCCTATACGATGACGGCTTCTTATTGCTTTGAGTGACAAGGATCAGCTTGAGTCTGCATATGAGGGCTTCAGCCATACCCCACTCCGTTGTTGGGAAAAGCTTCACATAAATTCTCCAAGCTGGTGAAAGAAAACGGTCAGCACAATTGGGTTCGCGCTCATCACAACAGTATTAGCATCGCTGGAGTTAATTCTCTGGTCTTTTGGGTAGTTGAAAGGTTGATGATGACTTGGTATTCCCAGTTGTCGGCTTTCCCACTTCCGTATTTAGTCAGCTCACGGAGAAAAGGAAGCCACGCTTTGCATGAGCAAATTTACGGTTCACATTTACACAACAGAATCCATTCGGACATTCTTCTTCTTAACAAGTTATTCTTTTAATGTTCAATATCTCGTCTTACTTCGTAACAACATAAGAAAATCCCAAATGATAGCAGCAATGGTATCTCGCTGCCGTACCAGAAAAAACTATACCCAATAACAATGCCACGCCATATTAACGCCTTAATGTCGAATCTACCCGTTCGACCGATTTCTCTTCTTGTCTTCTTTCATTGAGCCGTTTACTTCGTGATCCAGCCAAGGTAATCAGCAACGATCAATGTCACCATACTGCAAGTCAAATTAGCGGATTGTTCATCGAAATTCAGAGCACGAGGACACTTACGCGTGAGGGGCGATTCGGATGTAGTATGTGCCGAAACCACGGTAGAAGCGACCAAGACCCTCCTGCTTAGCGACCTTGGAGAAGCAATCGATCATACTTCGGTAGGGAAGCTTGCCGTCAGGGCCCTTGGACTGCTTCTGCAGACGTGTCTTGACAAAGTCAAATGGCAGTGAGAAGAAGGAAGCGAAGAAACCAGCAATGGCACTGGCAGCAAGAGTCTGTGTTCGGGCAGAGACATCCGTGTGCTTCTTGAGTTGGACCTTGGCCTCACTGAAGAAGGCAAGCTGACCAAAGTTGAGAGCCATGGCGCGAGCGACTGTGGGAGCGGCACCGGCCCAGAGAGCACCGACACCTTCGCTCTTTGCGATGCTTGTGAGTGCATCAATGACGGACTTGTAGTTTTTTCGTTCAGCGAGAGGTTTGAGGCCGTCACTTTGCATTCGAATGAGAGCAAGATCAGCAGGGTTACCGATCATGGCAGCGATACCACCAGCTGTAAGACCGGCAGTGGCTCTCTCCTTGAAACCAACTGATCGGCCTTCAGCCTTTGCTCGGGCGGACAACTTTCCCATCAATGTGTCGAACATGCCCAAGCGGGCGGTGGTGTAAACGGCCTGGCGCAGGAGACCTGCTGATAGACCAGTGTAGAGGTCAAGAAACTTTCCGCTAGCGATGATCTGTCGAGTGACAGCCAAGGGACTAGGCTTGGGGCCAGTGGCACTTCCCTCGCCAGCGAGCTGGATGCGAACCTTGACCATGTCGACGGGCTGGATGACCGTGGTCGCTACCATACCAGCGATTCCACCATTGATGAAGGGGAGAGCGGCCCTCATGAGAGGTGTGTGTAAGATGTCATTGGCGATAGCGACTGAGTCTCCTCGTGCCTTTGAGCGAGCTGATTCAGCTGCCTGCTTAAATGGTTGGCTCATGATGGATATATGGGGATGGATTCGGTTCGAGGCGAAGTCGATCTAAACAAGACGAGGTCGACCCTATTGAGTCTTTGTGGTCTATGAAGATGGGCAGGCAAATGTGTTCGAGACTGATCTGGTGTAAGTGCAAATTCAGACTCAAGTCGTGGGCATGAAAGGGTCTTTATAATATCATGACTACTAGTGTAGGACGGTACCAATCACGGCCGACTACAACCAGTACAATCAAGTTACAGCCATCTCTCAGGAACCGAAGACATCCGAAGCCAGGCCAGTGACATAGGCTTGACCTCAAGCTTGGCTTGGAAATGGAGGTGGATGCCCGGACCTTTGGCGTGGGGGATTTCGAGTCTTGTCTTGGGGGGTCTGAAGATGGGACTCGAGGGGTGTGTGCAGATGACAAGAGCCAGGCATGAACGGGGCGGGGGTAGATTCCCGCTGCTGGGGTCCCTCCCGCGGCACAGTGGGCCTTCCCCGCCATGTCTTAGGCTTTGCTGGAGCTGACATGGGAGATCAACAGAAACAGAAGAGAGCTTACCAAAGAACAAGCAGAAAGAAGAAGTCGATATCCGAGGATTTGAAGTTACCGTATCCTTCCGCGTCCAACTACCGCCAAAGGTTAGACAGAGCGACAAACAGGAAGCAAGATGACTACCGAGGGAAGAGCTTACAATGGAGAACGACAGGCAAAACAAAGCTCTCTGATACAAGGCGCGAAGCCACTTGTTGATGGTTGAGTATATGGAGTTTCCGGAATTGTTGGCCCTGGGATCTCAAGAGAACAAGGTAGATCTTGGTGTCTCTCAACAAAGCTTCAGTGCAGTACAGTACTGTAGCAGTGCAAAAACGAAAAAGAGGCTTTATGATCGGCGTCACATACAAATGATGGAAGGAAGAGCAGGATGTGGGAGGGAAGCAAGAATTAAAGAACAGCAAGCAACAAGAGAGGATGGGCTATTGATACCTCTTTCAGATGGTCGAACCAAAGAGGGGATCTTTCCGAACGACCGAGAGAAATGCGAAGCGATACATTTACAAAAAACGCTGTTGATGTCGCTACAGCTACTGCTACATCAGAAAAGGGCAGCACGAGACCTGTTGTGATGTTGATCCAGCTCAGCGCTGTGAAGCTGGCGCGTCGATATCAACCACTGACGACCCTCCACCACTGTCCAGAGAGGGAAGAGAAGGGCGCCCGCCGAGCCAGTCACCGAAGGACGTCACATACCAAGGTTCAGTCCGTCGATGCTGTACAGTAACACAGTGAAGTAATTGTGTCGACGCGTTCAGCTTATACCAGCGTATACAGTACAGTGCAACGGGCTATCGGCTTTTGTATCGAATGCGGGGAAGCAGGACCTGCGTTGCGTTTTCGTCCATAATTGAAGCGGGTTAATGGCACGATGATCAAAGATGCCGTAGTCAAAAAGCTACGACGTTGTTTAGCCAATTCGAGCTGTAATCAACGCGACGCCGTTGGTGCTTCGGGATTGGCACCCCCTCATTCTCTGTTGGTAGCTGCAACAAGAGCTGTTGCAGCATCAGAGGTACTGTAACAGTAGATAGCTCTGGTATTCGGCAGGTTGGATTGGCCGCCAATGAGTTTTATCAAAAGAGTTGAATGGCTAATTATAGAAGTTAACTAATTGCCGTGCTCGTCGTTGGGATGTTGAAATGCAGCTTGTACTGATATCTTCAGCAACTAACTGCACCTCAAGCTTTGATCTGCTTATGATGTTGGAAGTGAGGGGCTGGTTCTACCTAGTGCTGCTGTACCTGTCCAAAAGCAATTAAGCGTTGCTCAATGGCTCGGCAGCTGCAGCAACGCCAGACAGAGTGCAGTGTAGAGAGTCACATGTAGCCAAGGTCTAGGCTTTCTCTGTTGCTAGTAATGGTGGAATGAAAGTCCAGCAATGACGCAACAGACGGTAATAAACGGGAGCTATTTCATTGGCTGCATTCATGATATCAACAACATCTGATGTTGATACTGGCCTGACATCAAGTGAACATTCTGAGGACCAGGACTGCTTTCTTCTTTCAAATAATACTTGGAGAGGCGTTCACTAGGTAGTATTGCGATCAGAGGTCTATGTATCTGAATATAGGCTTGAACCATCAGCATGGCTCGCAGTGGATGTTGGTGGATACAGGCGTCAACACTGCCGAACCGAATAGACTATGACCCCACTACAGTTACCGATTGCAGCTCCACAGATCTATCTCATCTCTGTTATCTGTTGACTGAATAGCACTTCTCTTCGTGAAACTTGACAACAATTCTCTACCTTCTACTCATCAATTACAAGCCAAGTATATATGAGAGAAGCTCAAAGCCTGATAACGTCATGACAATAAAGTGCTCAATAAGCTGCACATAATTCCCAATTAGTCTGAATCCCATTCCCGTCTCACCCCCGGTCGTGGTCAGAAACCAAACAAGGGTCGTTCTGAGACTAGGACATTGAAGTCCTGAGATGATGCATGCAAGGGTACTGTACGTAACAGTTGGAAATATCATTCTTCGTCAGCGTCTAAAGTAGAAGCTATAGTCTAATTAAAGCCGCAGTTCTGGTCCGTTCATATCTGATATCCTCGGTTATGAGACTCTCAACGCGTCACTTGCGAGGATATGCCGTGGAACATAATCCGAGGAACGTGTAACTTTGTCGAGCTTGGTATTGAGAAATTGCGCAAGTATACACACTCATAGCCACAAGTTGACTTGTACATGGCGTATCTTGACATGTGAATTGTCTTTGATAGTCAGCCTTCCCAACAATAGATATCCTAGCAGTTCAAAGCGGCCCGTTTCCTGCAACGTAGATTGCAACATGCTTTAAACGCTCAACGATAGAGATACATATCAAAGCACGGATATGGTGGCTTCGCTTTAGACTGTGAAACTGAGCCTCAACCCAAGAAACCTGCGTACCTGGTCTGGTGGTGTCTCTAAAAAAGACAGGCGTGAGTCAGGGAATTCCATCATGGCTAAGGATATGATGTGCGCTCTTACAAGTCCGGCGCAGGAATCCGAGGAAGCTTGTTCCGAGGAGAGAACAACCTTCGGGTTCGCGAATACCGATAAGCAGACCGCTGAGCTGTACCTATCTTATCGCAAGGCCACTGCACTGCGAAACAAGCATGTGAATTGGGTTGGGGCTTCAACAAACGCCCGGTATTCAAGGTCCCTTGTCTCCAAAGGAGGAGAAAAAAGCAAAATTGGAGTTGAGACATGGATCGCATTCTCATGATGGAGTGAACCCCAACCCCCAAAGAGGTTCAGCCCTGCAAGCTTGACCCCAAAATCGCGATATTGTTTTTTTCCTCATGACAATTAACGATACATGTCACCCTCTAGAATTCCTAGTGGCTTCTCTGGTATCTTCAGTTCTGTATGCCTGTTCGTTTGACAGTCTGGCGAACGGTCACCTTGACTTGGATAACAAACAAGTGGATACTTGTTGAGGCATCATGACAATGGCCGTTTAGAGTATTTGGGGGTTGAAACCAACGCTCACCATATTTTATTACGCCCATGACACGGCAGGGAACGGGTATTAACGCTTCATAACTTTACAGAGAGTTTCCCATCGTAGGGGCTAATCTCTATTCTCCAACAAGGTTACTCCATAGTTCATTGCTGTCCTCCAAAAGCACTCCATCTTCATGATATGTTCGTTCCAAGACCCTCCAGGTTTCTTTGTCAAACTCACCCGGTTTTGACCGCAATACCTAGTAATTCATTACGTCTCCGAGCAAAAGCCAAGAGTTATGCCTCACCTAAAAAGGGGTGTCGTTGTTTAGCTGCTCGGAAATGTAAACTTCGTAACATCGTACCCCTTGAGGTTTTTGTCCTAGATAACATGCTAAGAAATGGTTGGTTGTACGAACCGGCCTTTGATGTGCGCGCCCATTTGCAAATCCATCAACTTTCTCTTCCTTCTCTAACCCAACCGAAACATTATTCGATGCTAATCCATGCTTTCTAGACTCTTGGCTGGCTTTGTCCTTCTCAACACCAGTTAGTGGGCCCCGGACTTCAAGTTGCGGGAATGCACTCTTGTTTTGTTCCCTTGTCAGCGATCCATGCAGGCTAGATCCACACTCTCCAACGACATTTCAGTGGTTTGATTAATGTTTTATTATACCGTTGCTTACTATTACCTTGTAGCTCTATATACGGCAACTAGTTGAACCGAGCTGGACGGGGTGCCTTTCGGATTACGAGATGTAGCAACGTGCACTTCTAGGTTCTCAAGAGTTTCACGAAAAACAGGGGTCATTGATTCAATTACTTGGCTCACGCCTTATAGTGACAGAGTCTATTTTTGCATTGAACTGAATCCATTGAGGGCCTCTGAAATTGTGGACAAACATTATCAATATCCGAGGTTAGTATGAGGATTTGCTTCGCTGCGGAACATGAATACACCGCCAAGAAATCGACCATGTAGAGTTGGTGAGCTACTAAGAAACTACTACCGAACACTGCCGCGGGTATTTCGATACAGCATTGAACCATTTATGACGTATCGGGACGCATTCGAGCCCAATATTAGGAAGAGCAGCATTCATGTTCTCATAGAGTTAGTCTCGGTCGATATCCGAAGACATGTCAGCTCAAACGATGGAAATACAGAAACGAGATTTAAAATATGCAGTTGTCTGGGCTTTGAATATGATGACTTGGGGAGACTTATTAGAGATTGGGGTCTTGTAAGCTGAAATACTCTTTAGGTGAGGTGAGATGATCCAAGTATACAATGTTGGGTGTCTGCGGGATGAGTGTAAAAAGAAACACGTCCTATTCAACCACTCCAGTCTTGGAAATTACAATACTCTTTTGTATCTAAATAGTATGAATGTGCATATATATATATGTTTGTACAGCAATTCTCATATACATGAGCGCTCATATAGCTATATAGACTAACAATTCTCCAGGATTTCGTGTATGGAGGCCTCATGACAGCTTCCAACATCGGGCTCTTGATAGAACTTACGTATCCTAAGACGCTATACTAATCAGAATCAAATCAGAATCAAGTATCATTATTTGAAGAATTGGTATATTGATCTTCATACTTACCTCAGTTCTACTACAGGCATGTAAAGTGAACCCCCACTATCGCGATACAGTCGAGTGATACTCGCACTGTACACATATGCACTTTTGCGTGCAGATACACAGTTATCGTTATCTCTCGCACCACAGAAGTTTTGTCGCGGCCCCGACATAGAACTTTTTGCGACACAGCAGAAGCCATCATCAATCAACATAAAGACCAAATAATGCCCAAACGAAAGCGCGGAGAACCCAATCTCGGGGAGAAGCTTGAGAAGCATTGTAATGATGTTTCCAAGGCACTCAAAGCCGCAAAGGGCTTAGAACGTCAGCGATACAGCAAAAGACTTCACGAGGATGGAGTCGAGCCTGAGAAGAAGGAAAGATTGGAACGTGAAGTGACTGTCTTGAAGGTAACAAATCCCCGCATCTACAGTATTCATACTCTCTAACATGTATTGTGATAGTCGCTCGATCTTCACCAAACTGCTCGAGCTCACCTGTACTCGTCAATTCTCAAAGTCAAAGACCTCGCCGCATCCCCAAACCTTCCCGAAGAAATCCGCACGGGCGTTCCCAAGCCTGAACTCACACCCGAAGAACAAGCTGCTCTGCACAATGTAACCAGCGGACTGTACAACCGCGAGCTCGTCAAGCAAGCCGTCACTCGCGCCATCACCACATTCTGCCAGGCCCTCGACGTCCCTCTACCCGGAAAGGCGAAGCGCGTGCGAAAGTCCAAGAAGGAAGATAAAGAAGAGCAGCCATCCGACAGGATAGAACAGGAGACCAAATCAGAGGTCAAGAAAGCCAAGGAAGACGTTCGCGCATCGATTGAGAAGGAGGAGGAAGAGGGAGAATCTGAATTCGAGGGTTTCTCGGATCATGATGATCCTCCTCAGGAACCTGAGGATATCGATAGCGAGGACGCAGCGGATGAGGAGAAAGCCCTGTCAAAATACGATCATTTACTGGGTGGATCTTCAGATTCGGAGGACGAAGATGATTTCAGCAATGAGAGATACGCGCAATTCAAGGGTAAAGAGCAGGTTAACCTCGACGACATTTCCGACGCTGGCTCAGACGCAGCCCCTGGGCTTGGTTCCGGATCGGAATCGGAATCGGATGAAGAAGAGGAGCTTTCCATCTCAGCATCTCCTTCACCACCTCCAGCCAAGAAGAAGAAGAGTAAGGACAAGGCGTCAGCACCCGCCAGACCGAGTACTTCAACTTTCCTACCCTCGCTCATGGGTGGCTACATCTCTGGCTCCGAGTCCGCATCAGACGTCGATGTCGCGCCTCCCAAGAAACGTCTCGGCCAAAAGCAAAGACAGGCCATCTGGGAGAAGAAATTTGGCAACAAGGCCAAGCATCTGCAGAAGCCAGCCTGGGAAACAAAGCGCGGCCGCGACTCTGGTTGGGATGGTAAGCGCGGTGCCGTAGAGCCCGGAGATGGCCCACGGACACCCTGGAAGAAGGGCATCCGCAACCCTCTTGCTGCCAGGCAGGGCGGTGGTGCAGAGAGCAAGCCTGAGGTGAAGAGGCCACCGCCAAAGAAGGACGATGAAGGGCCGCTACATCCTAGTTGGGCGGCGAGGAAGCAGGCCAAGGACGCGGAAAAGACAGCGGCGTTTGCGGGATCAAAGATTACTTTTGACTAGGCGTACTCAGAGCATAGCGATACCAGGAGTCAATAAAAGTTTAGTTTTATATATATACATATATGTCATGATTCTCTTTCGCTATAGTGTAGTTGAGGGCGTGCGATGCTGCACATAGACAGGCAAACCTCCCTCCATCGGCAAAGTCAAGCTACTTTTGCTCACTCTCTCACCCTCGAACGCAGGCTCAAAATCGAACAAAGACACTAATCTCGCCAGTGTCTGTACCGCCACCAACTCTGCCATCTTCTTCCCCAGGCATACTCGCGGTCCGCCATTGAACACGGGAAACTCGGCCGCCGGGCGCTGAGCGATGGCCACGTCTCCAGCTGGTGATGTGGTAAGCCAGCGCTCAGGGCGGAAATCGTCTGCGTCAGGACCCCATGTTGTGTGCGAACGTCCCATCGCCCAGGCGCACCAGACCACGATGGCACCGGCGGGTAGAAACGTTCCGTCGGGGAGGGCGGTTGCTTGTTGAGCTTGCTTGATTTCGAAGGGTATGGGAGGTCGAAGGCGGAGCGATTCGTAGAAGACGGCCAGAACATATGGCAGTCGTACTGGTGTGAGAAGTTCAGGGTCTTGCTCGGTGGAAGGGTTGACGTCGTCTCCATCTTGTAGCATTTCAACAGATTGACGCAGCTTGGTCGCTACTTGTGGATGTTTCATGAGAAGATATAATGTCCACGTCAAAGCCTGTGCAACCGTGTCTCTACCAGCTGAGAGGTAGTTAAGTGCAGCATCTGCAACGAGAGTCTCATCACCGATGGAATCGAGCAAGGACTGTATAAGACTCCCCGGGGCGTCAGAATGAGTCTTTCCTTCTGCTTCCTTGCGATCAGCTACAGCACTTGCGACGATACGTTTCCCGTAAGCTTTGACAGTTGCAATCGAGCGTCGCATTCGAGCCCCAGTGAACATCTCAGTGACAAACCATAGCGGATTCTGAAATCTCTCAGCAGTAGCCCCGGAAGCGTGCTCAAAGGCGAGGGTGAAATCATCGTCAGCATGCATCTCCATGTTATACGCCATGCGTCCCATCAACTGCGTCGTCACCTCATGAACCACAGCCTGCAAGTCCACAACTTCTCTCGTTTGTTTCTTTGCTTCTAGAACACTTATAGCTTGTTCCAGGTACTTTGGCAACCTCTCATTTGTCAAGGTCTTCAAAGCCGCCGCAGAAAGAAACCGCAGTCCCGCCTTGCGCTGCAGCCGCCAGAACTCGCCGTCGACATTGATGATGCCGTGACCGAAAAGATCCCAGGAGCGCTGCTTGAAGAATTCGCCCTTTTCAAAAACGCCCTCGTTGCGGAAGATAAAGTCCACGTTTTGAGGGTCGTTGACGATTACACCTGGCGGTAAGGATGGGACGGTGATGTGAAGGGTCTCATAGCCGTAGAGACGCTCGCAGCGGTGAAACCATGAGAAGAGCTTTTGGCGAGGTTGAAGAAATATTATTCCGTTTCCTACAAGGGGGAGTGTGTTTGGGGGTTTTCTGTATGAGTGGTTAGTTGTCCATTGACTAGGAGAAGTGTACAAGCATAGGGTAACTTGTATGAGGAGTAACGAACCTGAGAGACTCGCCATTGCGAGTAATTTTTGCAGACCGCTTCTCCCAAATATACAGAATAATGATTATCGCCACTACCGCGATGATTCCATCGCGAAGACTGAGGCTGAGGAGAGCCATGGTGGCTTCAACGGTGGTGTTGGGTTGCAGAGTCGAAGTTGTCTCGGTTTTACAAAGATGGAACGTACGAGATCATGATGTAACCCCCGAATCGGCCCATTAAAGCACAGAAACTTGTTTGTTTAATCGAAAGAGAGTGTTTCGAGTTCAAAAGTCTCTTGTTGTATATATTCAATTGTCGTATCTAGCGAAACATTGCGCGAGTATTTGGTGTTACAGCGGTATTTGCTCTTGCAATGCAACGTCCGTAGATGGGCTGATGATTTCGTACCTTGTGTTCGTCAGCAACAAAAGATGACAACCTCTTAGTCTCTCCAACAATCAATGAATATCAGGACAGCTAAAAGATGCAAAGAGACATCATCGGTACTCCAAGTTCATCCGTCGGTCGGATTGACATAAGCCCACCAGTATGGGCGGGATGACGTTGCAATGGAGGGCACCAAAACGTCTCTAGCCAGGGGCGAACCAACGAGGTTTCAGCATTAGTTTCACAGATGATTTATCAAAATAGAAGTCATCACAGAAATGTAATTCTCGCTTGCGTTTAGAACGATCCGAATATTTATGTACAAGTTTTGGATACTTTTAGATGAACGCGTATAGAAGTAGATACTGAATATTAACGCGAGCAAAGCCTTGTTCGTGGAGAGCTATCACAATCGAAGCGATCGAATAAGCAGCTCATATCATACACGTAACTTACTGCTCATGTACACATTTCTTTATCTTGTCTCAACAAGTATCGCATAACTAAATCTTCCCCTCGTCAACCCCCTCCAAACAATACCCGAAACGGTACTGTTACATACTTCCCTTGCTTACCTACAATTCTCCCTTTTGGTGTTGCTGTCGCGTAAACAAATTCCTGCTTCCACATCCACATCAACATCCTGTCCTTTACTTCACACTCAACCCTTTCTCGACACTACATATCACCATATCTCGTACCTGTTTCCTTCCCCCTCTTCAATCTCTCTTCACCCCTGCATTCGACCTGCAGCTACCCCTCTAGCTGTGTCATCAAGATAGCGTCATCGATTAAGACCACGCGGACATAAACGAACGGAATACCAGATATTATTAGCGATTAATCACGTCAACGATATTGTTTGCCTCAAAGTGAATACTCCAATTGAGTTTGCTCGACCTCGTTATTTCATTTGGTCGTACTGGAAGCAACGCTGCAACGCTCAACTGTCCGGTTGCTGTGTATTTATCCTTCCTATCTCAACCTAACAAAGTGTTGGGGATACAAACGCCACAGCCTTCACGAAAACCTCAACCATGGCAGCTCCAAGCGCATTTGGAGAGCTGGGTCTCTCCATCATTGGCATCGGCGCCGAGTATCCGCCTTATTCGCTAGATTATACCTGTCTAAATACCCTTGGCCAGAAGTTCTATCCTGATACACCCTCGTAGGTCGAATCTTCAGACAATGGTTGTCTTGCTTGCTAACTATATCCTGGTAGTATGCAGAAAGTCCTGGGGATCAACAGATACACCGGAATTGATACGCGATCGTCAATTGGAACACCTGATCATCCCGCCGTGAATAAGAAAGATGCCCCATCAATAGCAGAACTCCACAGCTTATTCCAGTCTGACGGTGTCCCACTTGCAATTCGAGCAGCCCGCAAGGCCATTGACGAGGCCAAGATCGATACGCGATTCATCACACACATAGTCGCCACAACATGTACCGACAGCGCAAACCCAGGTTTCGACCACTTTGTCGCAAAAGGTCTAGGCATAACACATGGCGTTGAGAAGGTCTTGTTGCACGGTGTAGGTTGCAGTGGAGGACTGGCGACTCTTCGAACAGGCGCAAACCTAGCTTTGGGGCATAAAGCACGGGGACTGCCCGCGCGAGTTCTATGTGTAGCACTAGAAGTCAGTACCACTTTAGTGCGAAGTGAGCTAGACAGCATCAACGAGCTGCAGCAGACGAGGATAGGCGCATGCCTATTTTCAGACTGCGGTAGTGCCGCCGTATTGAGTAACGGTATCGGCGAACCCTCTGAACCTGTCTATGATCTGCTCGGTTGGGATCACAGAACCATCCCTGATACAGAAGATGATCTGGGCTTTGACGTTGACCCAGTCGGTAAGCTTCAAACTCGCCAACCGGTTGAAAGGTGATACTGACAAGAATACAGGTTGGAAAGTCATACTCACACCTCGCGTGCCAAAGCTCACTGCTGCCTCGATTGGTCCGGCTTTCAACGATCTCATGGCCTCTTTACCGCAATTGCCCTCGGATTACCAGAAAGCAGCCGATTTCGACTGGGCTATGCACCCCGGCGGTGCTACTATCCTTTCCGGCGCGGAGAAAGTCATGAACATTACTCCGGAACACATGCGAGCAAGTTACGACACATATATCAACCACGGGAACTCAAGTTCTGCCACCATCTTTAGTGTTATGGATCGCCTGCGCTCAAAAGAGATGGATGCCGTGGCACCTGATGGACGAGTGCGTGACTACATCGTTGGGTGTGCTTTTGGCCCTGGCATAACAGTCGAAATGTGTATGCTGAAACGGAACATGGCTCATGGGACGAATGTGACCGGCCTGCAAACACCTCCGGAGACACCAGCCGAGACCGAAACGGAGCCAAGTGAGGCCGGAGACGGCGGCGAGTGGGGCACCGAGAACAGCGGGTCTCCGGTCGAACGGAATTCTGGAGATGAGTCGCAGGATCAGTACGCGAGATTTGTTACTGAGTCGTTAGAACATCTAGATCTTGATTAGCAGGAAACAAAAACGTGGTGGCTTGCCCTGACTGTCGGAACGCATTAGTGGCCCACGTACTTGGGACGTCAGAAATTACTATAGTAGTAGAAATAATGATGCTTGGTACACTTGTACATTTGTTACAAGAGACCCCCCATCTTGTTGTCTGCGCCTTGAACAAGTTCTTGGCGTTTGTGCTAATCCCAGCTCGAGCGTCTTAATAGGTGTCAGAGTTGCAGCCTTGTCTTCCAACAGAGCGGATAAGAATACCCATACGAGATACATGTCATGATAGACAAGGTCTTTAGAACCTGTCAATATACCCTAAATTGCTAAGCTGCCAAGAGATCGTTTCAGTTGTTGCCGAACGTATTGCCGATTTCAGCGACGTCCGCTTTCGGATATGGTGAACCGGCTCGCATGACACCTTGTGACTGTGCCCCAGTTCACGGTTCAGCACTTCTAAAGTTTCGAATGAGAATCGACCCGAGTTGCTGGCTTGATTAGACTACCTAATTTCTTGTGGTCCCGACTCCCGTGATTTGACAGGAGTAGTAGATGACCCGGTTCATAAACACTAGCAGCTTATTGGTTCAATAAGAATCTTGGTGATCTGAGAGGTCTGATCGCATATTAGTTGGGATGTCTTTAAGATCGCTTGGCAACTCATGATGCGTGTTTGTCGCGCCCTCACTTTAACGCCAACGACGTACTGACCGGGGTTAGAACCACAAGCATCTGACGGCATGTAAGGGGAAAGGTGAGAGGGATCCCGTGGGGAGAAAGGCGTGAATGACAACAAACATACCTTGAATCGTCCCGTCTAGCCCTTGCCGAGTGGAATCATCAACAAAAAGACTTTGCCCAGCCAGGCTGAAAAGTCAAGGGAGTGAACTCACTATGAGAATATGTTATGACTCATGAAAACTAGGTTACTTGGAACCCTCCACTCTGACGTGAATAAGATCGCCCAAGCGCTTGGTTCTCGAGGCTGAAGACATCTTCATCTTCATTTCAGATGCCGAGGTTAGTGGAGCTTTCGGCAATGGGATAGACACGCTAGCCAGGAGGGTATATTCCTCAAGCACAGTTTTGAGCTTCGTCGCTTAACCCTCTGATGTTATGACTTTAACCCAACCTATCAATTTTGATACACTCGTCCTGCATGTTTTGACTGTTTATGTCGACGATTCAGGATCAATGCATTAGGTCAGGGTAACATCGCGAGAAGCAACCCTGAAGCGGGCTAGCTGCCGCGGAGGTTGCCAAATTACCGGTAAAGTAAGAGGAATGGAGCCTGCCGTATGTAACTTACATCACCAGAGCTGTGCGACTGTCTGGGTGGATTCTGCCCCATATTGCTCTCAGCTTGAATTTGCCAGGTGGGTGGATTGATCAACCATCCACCTCGTGGCATCGACAACGCTAAGGCTCTCTGACCATGTGTCTGTGTGTCTGTGTCCCTGAAACATACCTTTATCGGGATTGGGACCCAAGAAACATCATGAGGACTGACTAGTCAAGCAATTCATCCAGTGAGTTTACAGGCATTTCGAAAGCCACCGACTGACGAAAACACGGTAGGTCCAATTAAAGATGAGTGGGAGTCAGTCCCTAAACAGGAACTCGTCTTGAGAAGCACTGTGGCTTGCATATTTGACAACGCGGTCCCCACTCACACTAGCATGGTAGTTGACGAAGTTTCCCGCAGATAGTCGACGGCGACGTGACTATCTAGTGATACGAGCCGGGTTCAAGTCGTATGAAAGATGAACGTGGTTTCATGGGTTTAAGCTCTCGTGCACGGCGCGCAGAATGGCTTTTGGCGTCCCAGCCGTGGGGATGAGGCTTGAGGCTTGAGTTCGCGAAGCCAAGCTTACAAACATGCCATAATGATTGTATGGCTGTCCGAGGGCGATCTTTCTACGCTATCGAAACGCACGAGTCCGTCCTACAAACTGGCTCTTCGGAAGTTTAAACCGGTGAGTTAAGAGGATAGTCTCACCCCTTTCTTGGAAATGCGTGATGGGTGCAACAGCGGGGGTGGCACCAAGTATCTATCAATCGTAGGCGAATGTAGTAGTGTGCGATACCGGACTGCTCGCTTCGAGACCGCGCTACATAGTTGAAGTCTGGCCAGGCAGCTAGGGTAGGATGCCCCTTCAGGAAACCAGCAGCGCACAGCTGAGAAGTCTGCGCCAAGAGAGTATCAAAACTGTGACTATGAAGCTAGGCGTGCGGCGTGATAGGAGGGCCGCTTTCCAGGGAGGCTAGAGGGTGTCTTCAATCTCCACAGGTAAGGCAGAGAGCAAGGGCGTGGGCGCTCTGGAGAGTTGATAGTCGAAATGCTCGGTGCATGGTGCAGTTGTTTAAGTTGAAGGAGTTCCCCAGGATGATTGTAGCAGGAGCATAGTATCCTATACCACGACATCGACGAATCGCAAGCGAACAACATATCGAAGGATTATACGAAAGCCGGGTCGATATTCTCGGGATCTACTGAACGTTTGATAAAGGTATCCTCAGTCAACGGTTATCGGCACCTTCACCACCAGAGAGCTGCACAAGTACAAGCACCATGACGATATCGACATAGCTGGAACTCGAACATTATTCATCCCTCAACCAGTCGGCTATCGAGCAACACAAAGCCATTCAACTTTCGGCATCCACGGGATTTTGTTACAAGCTTAATTGTTCGCTGGTCTATCCAGAACTGGATTGAAATTGGGTTCGGCTCCGAGACTTTGACCTAATCCTTGCGGATCCGGAACGTCTAAGAGGAGACGCTTATGGTTGGCTGCGGCTGAAATTTCCTTTACCGGCAGCACCAATAGCTTGGCATTGGGCCGACAAGAGAATTAAAGTCCACACGAAAAAGTCCCAATCGAGGTCAATTGAATGAAGACTGAAGTTGAGGACTATTATTCCGTCTTTGGTGCGATGGAAGGGGACGTGGATGAAGGAGGAGTTCGAGTGGCAGAGGATTTCCAGGGTAGAAGCGTTCATTCCGCTCCTGCCATTGGGGATTATCTGAGTCACGTGGAGTCACCTTTAGGCCGTCAGTATCCTGGAACGCCCGGGCCTAGCAATAGCGACGGTGGCACTTGGCGTTGGCATAGGCGCAGGTCTCAGCGCCCTGTCCCAACCGTACGGGGAATCGCTACAGCCCCAAATTCGACTGGACCCTTCGCCCAATTCGCGTCACCATTAGCAGTTCGCACTCACATTCACCCTCAGACTCATCAAATCCAGACCCAGGCTTATACTTATCCCCAGACACCAACAAATACAACACACGCTCATCTTCAACTACAACACGAGCAGATACTCTTTTCACATCCATCGTATTCTCAATCGCCGCTTACCGAGGATTCCGCCATAGTCAATGGCCATTTCGGCGCCATGGAGCAGATTGAGACACAAGCAAGCGACTTGCGATTTCTTGCCCAAGTACCGGTTTTGAATCCTACCTCGAGCCCGTCTCTGGGTCCCGGATCCGGCGCCGGACGAGGTGGAACTCCTGCCCGAACCCCCGGAAGCGCCGTGGGAACGTCTGCGGGTGCTGCTATTGCTTACGAGAATCAAGCCAGCCCAAGTTCCGCCTCTGTCGGGGACAATTCCGCTCACGGTGCGAGCGCGTCCAATGCCAATAAGAGGAAGTCAACAGACGATGGCCAAGGCAATGCTGGGAAGCAGACGCGGAGTAAAAGAAACAGAGTGAGTTCTCTTCATTTGTTATGTCTACATCCTATCCCAGATACCCAAGAAATGAGAACAGCTGAGACAAGGGGTGATGTGAGATGTGACCTCTCCGAAAGACAAGACAAGGGCCAAGACGAACAATGGAGGCGTTGCTCATCGGCAAAGAACTCGACGATATTCGCCTATCGAAACATTGCGAGTCCTCAGCCTCGAACATCTCGGCTTCCTTGTTACACCACATAAACAGATCCAAACTGTCGGGTCGCCCATACAGGTCCCCCATGTTCTCCTGCCATCATCTTGTCAACACATCAAACCCGTTATCATGTAAAGTCATTTGGCTGACACTTGTTCTTCTTGCTGGTAGTATATATCAATAGCTTGGTCAGTATAATCCCCTTGCTGCATATGTTTATCGACGCCATCAGCATGTAACACAAGAGCGCATTCGCCTCGGTCGCCAAGTAACTATTTCAAACTAACAAATAAAAGCAACGAATGTAAGAGACGCAAGATAAAATGCAACGGCGAAACTCCATGCCAACGGTGCGGCAACCTTAATCTTGCCTGCCTTTATGCTCCGAACTGTTGTTCTGGAAACTTTAAAGAGTCGGACGAGTTCAAGCAAGTGACGGCACAACTTGGCCGGCTTCAAGAAGAAGTCGGCTGGTTGCACCAGACTGTCAAGACTATGCAATCTGAGCCTGCCCGTTTTCCTTCAATGAGTGACCGAGCAATGGCTCATGGTCATGGCACACCGGCAATTGCCCCTTCACCTTCCCACAGTTCCGCCTCGTACACTCGCCTCGATAGCTCAAAGTATGGATCTTTTCGTGGTCCTACAAGCATGGCCTTTAGCCTGGACGTTGCCAACAACACCATCAACAACATGGGCTACAAGGGCATCTCTGACGAAGAAAATCAGCACTTGAACGAAGGGACGGGTGCGATGTCTACGCGTCCCGGGGATCCCCTTCATGAATTTGACAAGGATGAGATGGTTCGTCTGTGCCGTCTACATGAGGAAGAGATAGGCATTATGTACCCGGTGCTAAACATTCAAAGTGTTATATCCCACGCAAAGAGCATGGCAACCTTTCTTGAATCCATCCGGCAACAAAATCCTAGAGAACTTATCAACGACGATAAGACTCTGCAACTCAAAATAATCATGTGCTGTGCGCTGGTGGTTGAAGAGCATGGACACAGCGACAAAGCGATCCGATTGTTCGACAGTATGGAAACGGTACTTAATCGAAAGCTCATGGCTGAAGCTGCAGATGTTGCGACCCTACCAATACTGGCTCTTGTTGCTGGCTACCGATTCTTATCCAACGACGAAGTTCTGGCGTGGCGTGTTATGGGGCATGTGGCTAGATTATGCTTGGAGCTTGGTATTCATCAAAGAACAGGTCTGATGAGGATTCAGGATGAAGAGGAGCGGAAGAACGCTCTGGTTAGTTTTTGGTCGGCTTATGTGCTTGATCGAAGGTGGGCCTTTGCGACCGGACTTCCATTCGTCGTTCAAGATGAAGAGATCGACTCACAGCTTCCATTTCCTGTTAGTATTGAATCATGCTACGCATGACAAATTTGCTAATTAGACCATAGGAGGAATACCCATACCTCGTCGCCATGATCACCTATTCCCGTATAGGCGCAAAGGTGTGGCGACAGGTCGCTCATTTTGGTCCGGTTCTTGCGCGCGACGTGCGGTCGGAGGAGCTAGAACACGTCGATCAAGAGCTGCTACAGTGGTACGAGCAGATCCCAGAGGAGGTCAAAGTCCGCAACTGGGACAAGGAGAAGCACATTACTTCAACGCCATCATATAACCTCCAACGGTTACGAATCTGGACATATCTGCGCTTGAACCAAGTGAGTGTATCGTAAAGTATGTTTAACACAAACTAACAGTCTCTAGATGCGGATCTGGCTTTACACGCCTGTTCTGCATAGCGCTACAAGCATAATGGCACACCCTGCCCAGTCAGAGCGTGTTGTCGATATTGCCAAAGACACTATCCGTTATCTCAGCCATTTGAACAACACAACGAACCTATACAGACGTGTGCAGGTTTTCTATCACCAGTTCCTTACATCAGCTATCGCCGTCGTTTTCCTCGCTTCTGTCCACGCCCCAGTGCGATTTAGCGCTAATTGCCGCGAGGAGTTCTATATGGCCCTGGAGCTGGTCAAGGACTTATCCGCCAAGAGTTGGGCCTCACAACGACTGTGGCGGACAATTCGGTCGCTCAAAGACGTAGCACCACGATTTGGACTGAACCCTGAGGATGATCCGCAGTCAACAGCTGCGTTAGGAATGATAGGACTTGCGCGAGGTCACATGGATCAACAGCAGACATTCCGAAAGCCCTCAGTACCAGGCCAACAATCATCAACGGCGACACCAGACCCGTTGGCTCAGAACGGATCTCGTATTCAGGCCGAGATGTCTCGCATGTTCGAAGGATACGTGGGCCTGAACGGCTTTCAATACAACGACAACGATGGGCAAGGGCAAGGCTCGAATACTGAAGTATCTGAGCCACCGAATAACATGTTTGGAATCGATGGCACCGTTTTCCCACAATTTAAGGAGATGTATTAGCGGGACATTGCGGAAATTAGACGATCCTGGTATTTGAATATGATATCCCTTTTAAACAACCACTCAATGGGCTTCTACGTTTGCCAGCATTGTTGCATAGAGAAGCTCAGAGAGAGTCTAGGAATGAATAGTATAATAATAATGGTAACAAATGACTACATTTCGTCCATTAGCACTTTTTAGAGCGGCGCTTGTTAGTCGATGCTTTACGTCTAATGGTTCTGCAAGACTAAACGCCTGGTACAGTAAGCTTCGATAATCATGATATTAAAACAAGAATTTGTCATGTATAAAATTCCCCAACTCAAGATGTCAAATCGCCTATTTACCTACCTACCTTCTCAATCTGTCGGCGGTGGGTAAGCAAAAGCGGGATTAGTCAGTCTCCCCGTTAAACAAACACCACATCCGATCATCTTGAACTTTCCATTCCCCCAGCAAATATCATCACCAAGACAATTCTCTCCGATACCCCGACAGCTTCGGCAGTATTCATCATGGTGTCCTCAGCAACGATCCCTTTTCTTGTTCACGCTCTCATCGAAACTCCTGCCGCTCTGACCTTCATCCTCAAACCATCGACGCAACTACAGCCGCTTCCTCCATCCGCGGCTCTCATCGTTCAGTCATTTGGCGGTTCTATTCTCGCCACCAACCTCATCGCTCTCGCCTTCATACGTCGACCTTTTGATGATGTCGCGCGTCATGTCGCTCTCGCTTTCGCGTTTTGGCATATCTGGCCTTGTTATCGCGCTTATATGCGCATGAGCGGTTACACAGAGAAGGAGGAAGCTTCTGTTACGAAAACGTTTGGCGGACCCAAGGCACATCTAGGAGTTCACGTTGTTCTTGTAACGATGTTTCTTGCTACTTGGTTATTCAGCAATGCTTAAATAATAAATCTATATGTTTTATCCACGATTAAAACTTTTAAAAAACGTTTCCTTTTTAATTTCTGAACAGTCTGAGTCCTGCTTCTTCAGCATCAACGTCCATATCGTCGTCACTCTCGTCCTCGTTCAGTTGCATCTTGCGACCGAACAGCGTTCCGAAGAAACGGTCGATGGCGCCCTGCTCCCATGCGCGTCGGTCCTCGGGAGCCATAAAGTTCTGCATCTTCTCGTGGACAGTGAAGCGCATCTTGCGACCCTTGCTTGCCTTGCGATCGACGTTCTTGCGGTTCTTGACATCCTTGGCTGCTGTGAGCACCACTGTTGGCACAGCGTCGCCTGCACCAGCTCCCGATGAGCCCTCCACTGTTCGCTGGTCGACAAGCTCCTTGAGGAGAAGCTGGTAGAAGTCGGCGTCGTCGTAGATGCCGCTGCTCTCTGAAGCACCCTTGGCAGCCTGCGCGGGAGCGCATGAGCGAGGGACGCGAGAGCGCTTGGCGAGGCGGTTATCGGGGTCGATGAGTTGTTCCTTGAGCACGCTGATGAGCGTCTTGTTTCGTCCCTCGAGGCCCTTTGATGCTGTGACGTTGACGGATTGCACCTTGCGGGACCACTTCTCCAAACGGTCCTCCCTAGACTTGATAGCTCGCTCCTCCTCTGCCTGCATCTGTTCCCAAATCTCGCTTGTAGTCATGGACACTTCCAGCTCGCGCTTGCGCTTCTCACCGGCATGGGATGGTGCAAAGTTGTTCTGAAGGCTGCTGATGGTATTGAGGAGCTTGATGGCAGCCTCTTCTGCGGCCTCGTAGGGCTCCGATTCGGGCTCGGGGTTGGCGTCGAGTGTCTCAAAGGTATTAGCAGCGATGAGAGCCTTTTGGAGACGAATTCGAATGTTTAGGAGTCCATCGTAGGCCTTGCGCTGTTGGCGAATCGCCAGACCCTTGTCGACATCGGGTCTGGTGGACAGAGCTGCCATCATGGGTTTGGCGTTTTGAGCCTTGGCCTTTGAGTCTTCCTCATCGCTTTCGCTGTCATCTTCATCGTCCTCTTCATCTTCGCCGGAACCCTCTTCGTCGTCATTCTCATCAGATTCATCATCGGAATCATCCTCGCCATCGACAAGAGCATCCAAACCATCATCCATATCGTCATCCTCGTCGTCGGAACCATCCAGCTCTGCGCCCTCTTCATCCTCGTCGTCTTCCGACGACATGTAGTCGGCAGCAGTAGCTCTTTTTGGCAGAGGCTTCTTGGGTTTGGAGCTTCCGCGGAAAGTAAAGTCCTTGAAGCGCTCCTCATCACTCTCGCCTAGAGCATCATCACTTGAGATTTCCGAGTCGTTGGCCTCGGCTTCGTCGCGCTCAAGATCCGCGGTCTCTGGGTCATCAAATTCCTCGTCGCCCGATTCCTCTTCGTCATCCTCCTCGGATCCGCTCTCGTCTTCAAGGGCATCTCGCGAGACGCGCGAGCCTCGGTACTGAGGACCAAGCGACAAGCCCTCTTGCTTTCTCAGCTTACTCTTTCCGACGGAAACATAATGTTCGGTTCCCGCGTTCTCGTCTTCGCTTTCTTCGCTTCCGCTGCCGTGCTCGCTTGCATCGACGTCGGCCTCAGGATCGTAGTCTGGAGAAAGTTAGGAAACATGCGAACGTGGAAAACAAGTAAGTTGCGACATACCCTTGGTTATAGGCTCATCCAAGCCCTGGAACTCCTTCGCGCGACCCTTTGCTTTGACCATTGCGAATTGGTTATTTGCCTTTTTCTTGTAGAATTTACAATGGAAGTTCTTCCACTAACAATAGCAGCCCCCACGTTGGAAATTTTCTGAGATTCGGCCTTGAACTTTTAGGCGGTGGATTATGGCAGAATTGGCACAGCTCGACATTAGTGGACGGTGCCCTGTAGAGTCCACTAGCTCAAGCTCGTGGGGCGTCCATCCTGCATGAGTTCCATGACACCTTATTTGGTCAGTCTCGGGTATTACTGACAGGTAGATAATTCTTCCTTAGTATTGACGACGTCACATTTGTATCTCGTAAACGAGGGACTCTGGTCATAAATCTAGGACATTAGTTGAATTTGCAATATGCGACCAACTACAGCTCGTCTCTTTCAAAGCTTCCGGGCTCTTCAACATGAGAACCCTCTGGTGAGTGGTCTCTGATATCCATACTTGCTATCATGACCCGAATCTTATGTCAATTGTTAGGGGCTCCCTCGGTCCGGGACGCCTCCAACCTGGGGTAAACGTCCAGTGCGTCGCAAGATCACGGGCGTTGAAAAGGTCATCGCTGTGTCGTCTGCAAAAGGTGGTGTAGGCAAAAGCACAGTTGCAGGTATTGGCGAAATCATATCTTACTTTCGAATCCTCTCTAATTTTGCTTTAGCAAACTTGTCCCTGGCCTTTGCCCGCCTCGGCTTTCGTGCTGGTATCTTGGATACCGATATTTTTGGTCCCTCAGTCCCGACCTTATTTGACCTTTCAGGAGAACCAAGGTTATCAAACAGTCAGTAACTGAAGCATGTAATCACCACCAAATACTAAAACGTCTTAGACAACCAGTTAATTCCTCTTACAAACTATGGAGTTAAGACTATGTCTATGGGTTATCTCGTCGGTGAGAATGCGCCGGTCGTGTGGAGAGGCCCCATGGTGATGAAGGCTATTCAGCAACTTCTCCATGAGGTCGAATGGGGTGGTCTTGATGTCCTTGTCCTCGATCTACCACCGGGAACAGGAGATACTCAATTAACTATCACGCAGCATGTCATTCTGGATGGTACGTGCCTACAACATACAACGAATCACTCTTGCTAACAGGCAACAGGCTCCGTCATCGTAACTACACCTCACACATTAGCCACCAAGGATGCTGTCAAGGGCATCAACATGTTCAAGACGGTTGATATCAATATCCTTGGCTTGGTGCAAAACATGTCTCTTTTCCAATGCCCTCACTGCCACGGAGAGACCAACATCTTTGGCTCCAACGCGAGAGTGGAGAAGTTATGCCAAGAACACAAAATAGACTTCTTGGGGGACATCCCCTTGCACCCCAACATTGGAGACGACGGGGACAGGGGAAAGCCAACAGTAGTGGCAGAACCTGAGAGCGAAAGAGCGAAAGCCTTCCTCAAGATAGCGCAGGACATTTGTCCCAAAATCGACTTGGGTAGCAAGTAGTGGCCAGGTCTACTCACCATAAACATATAAAAGACATGTGAAATAGACGCCCCTATCAGCTCACTTAGTAAAACATTCGGGTCTGGGGGAAGACATGATATGCTCAAAAACCACTATTTGATTTGACCTCGGCTAGCCAGTCGAGGCCGCTTCGCTCCTACGTACTAAAATCTGATAAAGAACTGGAATAAACGCCAGAAAGGTGAATCGTTAGCCTCTGCCATGATCAAACGTAAGGCATGTTACCAAACAAGAAAGGTCCAGAAATCTCCAAACGCCCCCCGCATGCCATTTACGTATCGAACCGAGTGTCCTGCCAAGAGAGAATGCTCATTAGTCTAGCTCATCGTTCACTTGATAGATATGACGGCTTCGTGTGGGGTCTTTGCGCATTGCTTGGCCAGAGCCCGTGAAGCCAACTGGGAAAAGTCAGTAATCTCGCTCGTACATGTGACGGGTGAAGGAATTGCATACCTCTACCATGAACACCGTCAGGAGTACGGAACATGCTGTCCTTCTTTTGATTCTTGCCAAACTTGGACTTTGCGCTGAATTCTTGCCACTTGTTCTTGTTCTTTTCGAGTTCCTTCTTGGCCTTGATCTTCTTGGGTTTGGGAGGTTTCGCCTCGCCATCTTTTTCGGCCTCCTTCTTCGCCTCGGGGTATACCGTCGCACCTGCAGAGGTAACCAGTCCAGGAGCAGGGGGTGTCGCGGGCGCTGAAGTCGTCGGCGTTCCGTCCGCTTTGCGCTTGTTGGACACAGGTCGGATGTCGCGAGCTTGGAGCGTTTCTGTGTTATCGTAGGTCTTGAATTTGACGACATAGATGGGATTTGTCGAGGAACCAGTGATGGAGGTGATGCGCGCCGGGTAGAAAGCCTTGTCGCCAGAAACCCACTTGGCTAGGATAGTGTCGTTGACTTGGTAGTTCGCGGGAGCCTGCTCTTTCTCCTCGACCGGAGCTGCTTTCTTAAAGGCGGGGTGGTTCTCGCGCGACCACTTCTCGGGCTCGGGTGGCGGTGATGGCTGCTTGGGTGCGGGCTTGGGCGCCTGGGCGGGCTTGAGCTCAGCAATTTGTTCATTGAGAAGATCGATGAAACTGGTCAACTCCTCCTTTAATGCTTGAAGTTCGACGTTGTCAGGGTCCTCGCGAAGTTGGCTAAGAACGATATCGAACTGGAAAGAAACTGGTCAGTATGATGAAATCTAACGTTGGGTAGGGGAACGGGTGTCGCACTTGTTCTTGGTAGGCCTTCTTTTCCTCTTCGATCTCAGCGATGGACGACATGGTTGCGTTATTTGCGGACGCTCGGCGGCGGCTAAATTGATGTCAAAAGTCGAGGTCGATATGATATATCAGTTTGGTTAATTTGAGGGCGGCAATATGTTGGTTGGTTTGTCAATACGCAAACAACGGAGATGAAGATCTGTAGTTAAAGGTCACGTGCAGATACCCCAGCTTATCCCCGCCATCAAAGCTTCTGGAAGGTTGAGTGAAGAAAGAGAGCGGCACAACTTAGAATTGTTCGTTTTATTGATATGACAACTATAATCTTCTTATTGATAATTGAATTCATCTGCATTGTATAGTTGATTTCTGACTCTGATTCAGTGGACTTGTGTCAGCTGAATGAGGTTGAAGAATGTCTGATATACTAACAAGAAGACTGAGGATGTTACAAACCTGCAGCAGCTGAACAAGAATAGAATCACATGATGGAAACTTTTACAATATTCTATCTGGTACAACCTGACGACACGCGGCATAAAAATATTGATGTTTTGTTAAAGGTTCTGGCTTGACCTTTCTTGATTATACGGCCACTCGCATTGCTACGCCTACAGTCGGGATCAGACATACTCAAAAGTCAAAAGCCAAGACAAGCCGGATCAAACTCCATTTACTATGTGACCTGAGCAATTCCATCCGTGAGCCCCGTCCCAGGGTTTGTAACTAATGCAGCATGTATTACAAGTGACGCATTCATGAGTTCGGCTCAGCCCAGCCAATCTCACATTTTCTTTCTATTGGGAGACTCGTCTTTTTTTGTGACAAAGTTCCACAGACAAAAATGCGAGGCTTCGTAAGTTGGTCTTTCTCGGATTGCCAAAGAAGGAGATTTCTCTTTCAAGTTCCGATTGCGGCTCAGTCTCGTCCTGAATAACTTATCATTTGTATTCTTGCATTAGGCAGTAGCTACTAATCTTCTGTTGATCTTACTCACGCTCATCACACTCTCAACAAGTCCACTCGCTAGTTTCTCATCAGTCCCATCACTCCACGATTCAAGGTCCTAACTATTATCTCGGTCCTTCACTAGCTCCAACTCAACTCGACTCCTTTTTTTTCCAACGCACATCGTCACTGTAATAGATTGCCCTGTCAGAGTGTAACAACTTAAACTTTCACCCCTCTTCGGCCAACGAATCTCGCTCGTCTCGTTTACAAAAAGGCTTCGTTTCATTTGATTCCTCTGAAAAGTCCATTACAAGCTGGTCCCGGCAGATGGCTCCTCTCGGCAACACTAGTTCCTAGTTTCAATCTCCGCCATTTGTTTGTTCCCATTTGTTTCGTCTGGGGTTTTCCTTGCCCTTTTACTTGGTCTGTGTTTGGTCTGGTCTAGAATTACTCGCCTAGACTACTAACTAGACCTTACGTCAAAAAGTTGCTTGTCCTCCACGTTTTTTTCTTCTCTGATTCTCCTTTTATTACTATTCTCTTTCATATTTCATCATATCCCCAGACTCAGAGTGATCGCCCGAGTCCATCTCCGCCCCTCCACCACGTTTGACCTCACCGATTCTTGACTCGGCCGATCCTTAACATTGACATCACTGGAGGGAGAGAGCCCTACCTTAGTAACTATACACTTAAAGGGAGCTCCATATTCGGTTACGGGAACGGAACTACTACCATTCGCGACCCGACGACTGCAAATTCCATACGACACGACACGACTTGGTTTTAATTAATTTCTTACAACGTTTCTTCTTTTCCATCTCTACCGGTTTCGCGATTCGCCCTTTCCAGTGCTCATGATAGCATATGCTCGGGTCGTCGGTCCGGCCAGGAGGAATATAACACTGTAATCGCAAAAAAACAACAAAGGGGAAAAAACAATCGTCGCGAAACTCCCAATTCTTGTCTACTCGAACCGATCTGATCAATTTGTTGCCGAGGGAAATTGCGCGCAACCTTTACTTGGTGTATTATACCACCTCCCTTCCCTTCCCACCACATCCCGACGCTACAGGTACCAGCCATGCCTCACACCCGAGATGCGGACAGCGCATCGTCCACGAGCGGCCAATCAAAACGACCTCCGCTCAACCATCAGGAGAGTGATTCACAGAGCGAGAGCAGCGGCGTTCACAACCAACACCAACATCAGCAACATCGCCGACACGTTCGTCATCACCAGCGACAGCACACCGTTGGTCACCTCCATCACGCCCGAGGACCAGGCTCCAAAACTGCCCCTAAGCAGCCAAAGCTCAGTCGTCGCCATACGGATACCCCCGATCAGATCGAGCAGCAACAGCTCCTTCAAAGAAACGCCGCAGCATCCAATTCCCATCGACGAGCTGCCAGCGACGCCAAGCTATCTTCGCGCGATTCCTCCTCGGGCAATCTCATCAAAAGCGCGTCACAAACGAAGCTGACCAAGAACTCCTCCCATACAAAACTCGTCAAGAGCCCCTCCCACTCCAAGCTCAAGCGCAATCGCTCACATACAGAAATTGGCAAGCGAACCCGATCTGCAGAACTCAAGCGCGCTTCGAGTACCACAATTGTCTATCAGCCTCAAACTTCTGGCGGCAAGTCGCAAGTGCATTTCGATTTGGGCAACGAGGAGGACGAATGGGTTGATGCCAGTGGATCTAACTCGCCCTACCTCTCCCGCAAGGGCTCTCTCAATAGCAGCAACCATTCCGTCCACCCCGACGACCGCTCGAGACCAGTAACGCCTAGTGATATCGCTGCCTACAAGCAGGCTGAACGGGACCATCAAGAACCAGAGCAGCAAAACTCAACGAGTCCGGAAAGAGAGACGGCGCATCACAAGGAGTATCTCACATCCCGCATCTTAAAGCGCACTCCGTCTCACGGAGCTCCACCCCAGATGAGCGCCGACCTAGCGCAGATCTCCCCTCGGCGCTTTGCTCCAGCATCTGCTGAAGCCCACGGATCGGGCACTCTCGCGGGAAGCAATACGGATGAGTTGACATCCAGGTTTGTCGAGGCTGTTGGTTCAGGGTTGACTAGTGATGGATCCTTCTACCGACCACGTCGGGGTGACTTTCCTAGGTTCGACGACGCTCCTCACAAGGCTCGCTCGGTGACTAGCTTGAAAGGCGATCGCGAAGATCGTCGAGAGCCACCCACCAGCGCACCAAAGGAAGAAGTTGACGATAGCGCTCTGGCCCCCAAGACTGCCCGACGTACAGCGCCGCCCGCTGCCCAGACATCGCGGACACAGCAGAAGCTTAACTTGCAACGAGCTAGCTCCGTTATCGAACCAGGGCAAGCAGTCGGCGGTGTTGGAGGTGTCGTTGGCCATACGCCGCTCATTGGTGTCGGTGGTCCTGGGTATGATGGCGGCAACAGTCGAGATCCCCGCGTCGGCAAGCTCTTGGAACGCACCGGTATGGAATATCTTGTCGTTCGACGATACCAAAACCCTATCTCACGTTCACTCGAACGTCTCAACCATCTGCCCGGTGTAGAAAAGTCATTACGCATCCCACGGCCTTACTCAGCCTCCACAAACGGCAAACGGACTGGGGATCTCGTCATGCGCCAGCACACTCGCAACGTTAGCATGCCCGATGCTCGACGGCCTATCACACCTAAGCGTGCCGCCTCGGTTCGCACCAACGGCGCAGGGTCGAGCTACGACGGCAACGACGACGATGGCAGGTTGACGGATCGATTAAGCGGATCAAGCCTGGTCGGCGGCGAAGAAGAAGACGGGACGACCGCTCTGCTCAGGAATTTGTGGGAAAAGTCCACGGAGTTGAGTGCCAGCACGGATTAGAAATCTGCGTGTATGGGTACGGATACATCTTTGTAACTTTATGGTAAAGGGCGCATGGTGCATTAGGGAACGGGAAGTGCACAAGCACAGGTACAGACGCGGTTCGGTCAGTTCAACGTTTAGAGATAAAATAAAACCTCATGTTAGTATTTAATAACTAAGTTATGTCTATCTTTACTCTCGGCATACTCAATTCTCGGTGTCCCTGATATCATCAGCTCCAAGGCTGATCTTTAATGACTGTAAAAGTGGCTCTCGCAACCTGGGTCAACTAAAGGAATGGATCAAGTTAGACGAAGGAAGTTCAAGCAACCCCAGGGCAAGGCAGTAACACGTCAATGTCGAGACGTGGTCAAACGTTTTCAGATTCATGAAGGTGCCGATTGGAATTACTCTTGAGTACCTACATTACATCAGGGACGGCGTTGGCCAGAGTCTGCAAGCTCGCAGGCGAATTTTCTGCCTGTCAACATTCAAAGAGCGTCCTCGAGACACTTTTTTGCAGGGCATTCTCTATCTGCTATCTTCAGAAGCTATTTTTTGTCAAGGTTTCTCAACAAAAGGCATCATACGTTGATACCCACACAACCTCTACCCACTACGAAAGCCCCACAGCATGAGATCATAAGACAGCCTGCCTTTAGGGTATTGTTTCGATTATAGCGCCCCTTGTTTAGGTAAAAGTCTTAGGTGTCTCTACGGATTGGAGAATGATTGACGGGGTTATCTCATGGTTAATCATCCTACAGTTGCTCCAGTCATTGTCTTTGTCTCTTTCGGCGGGGGGATGGTGCTCTAAGCATCCTGTTGCGCAAATGTAAGCTGAGGATAGCATGGTCCCTTTCGATCTTGATCTACCCTGTACTGATAATCATGAACCAAATCGTTGCATTGATCTTCCTTACCGTCCAGATTGGCCAGTCTTGTCGGTCACTACGTACACGCTGGATCAGTTGCCGCCATCTGTCGCGGGAACGTACACTTTGAGGAAAACAAACATCCAGACATTAGGGAAATGTAAGATTTAACGTTTTTAATAAGCAACAACAAAGCTTGTCTTGATCTCGCTGCTTTCAACTATGATTCGCCCGAATCCCAAGCAAGCCAAAACTCCATGCCATCCGTTTCTGTGGAAATGCCACCTTTGCAACTGAACACTAATAAAAGATACGACCGGATGTGACAGGTAGTAGTAGCAACTGTTTCCCCCTCCTTCACCCTCGACCCATTCAATCAAAGAGCACTGTATCCAATTGGTCTGTGCGACTACATCGCCCAGCGCTCTAATCCAGGTCATTCAGTCAGTCGACCCCTGTTTATCAACGCCTTACTCCACGTCGCCAATCACTTTCAAAAATCCGTCCGGATAATTATATCCGCTGGCACAGTATCGAGTCACCGAGTCACTGCTATCTCGATGAGAACCTCCTACCCTCATCCAAGACAATCGAAGAGGCCCTTGCCCTAGTCTCAAACACAGGCACAGTTCAACAGTATATTGTTTATTGAGACATGGATACAATCACGGTCTGTATGATCGTACGAAAGGTATCACAAAGGATGATTTCTATGCGATATAGGGCTCAACATCCAGTGGTTCCTGAGAAAGATTAACGTGTGTTGGTGTGCATGAGGGCTGCAACGATACAATGAGTACTGCACTGGCATGCTTCTTAATCTGCCCGGTTTGCTTCAGCGATTCATACTCACTCAACATCTCAGTGATTCACACTCAACTGCAGGCTCTATTGTGAATCATAAGGGGGACATATCTAACTATAAGTATCCTCTTCTCTTCTCTTGCTGATCTTCTTCCTCATCTTTCATCAATACCATCTATCCACTTAGTTATTTACCCGCACACTCATCTATCTATAAATCGCAGCCATGTCTGAGAACACCCCAGCTTATGCCTGCACTGGTGATGGATCTCGAGGTTGCTCTTTTTAACCCCGGATATTGAAGGATAGGCACATTAGCTGATAACTGAGGCTGCATGATGAGGTGTCTCCAAGAATGGAGAGAAGGATGAATGACGGTTTTCTTTGTCGTTTGTTTTCTGGTGCTCGTATATTTACTCAGTTATTGTTGATGGTGGTTTTGTTGATTTACGGTTGTTTTCCTTTAATTGCGACTTTCTGTCTGCAACTGGTCTTAGAACACAGTGAGGTTAGTGAGCTGGGGAGATTGAAGCAATTGATTGGGCCAGCCTAGCCTTATGGGGCAACATGCATCTGGTTCCCGCGCGATGCGATCGGGACGTCACGTGTGGCGCAACTTTAAAATCAGAACATCAACACCACACAATGTCGGCAAACCAACAAAAAATGAAGTCCAAGCAAAAGAAATTAGATCAAAAAATGCAAAATTAACCCGAGGTGGGAGTCGAACCCACAATCCTCAGATTAGAAGTCTGATGCCTTAACCATTAGGCCACACGGGCTTGAGTTTATTGATTGATGCGGGACGAGATTTCTGAAAACAAGTATGGCATCAGGTGAAGACATATGGGGGCGTAACCTCATACCTAAAGGTAATGCGCGGTATATCCAAGTCGGTCTGATGCATCTCGGAGGATGAGAGCAGTTTCTGCGACACCAATATCATTTCAATACTGCAGAGAGATAGATCGTAGTGCTTTCCGCTACCTTTTTTTTTTTTTTTTTTTTTTAACTACAGGAACCGAGCTTACTACCTCCATGGCTTTCACTTGGAAAGCAGTCATCATCTCCCAACATCCAAAACAGAGGATATATCTTGGGCATGAACCAATTTACTAACATATCCAACTGCAAGCACAAGTTTCAGACTTGAGTCGAGGCACATCCGAGAGTTTACATATGTACAATTCTACAAGAACTTCTCTACTCTACGGATAAGTGATTCCGTTAGAGAATACACTCATTCCTACCTGTGATACTTTCCGGATAACTCAGAAAGGTGCTTGGATCATAGAAAGCAATGGCTATTTATAGCAAAATTGCCCGATTCTTATCGCTGGATGGCCGCTAAAGACTTGACTCAGCCGCAGCTACTGAGTATGTTCAGTTGATACAAACCCAAAAAAGCTTGTCAAACACCCTCTTCCTGTGCTTGAGCGAGGATCATACGGATAGAACTACAGGCAAGTATTGAGCGTAGACAGAACTTGAACCTTTGAGCCGGACATGGCAGCGTAGCTTACTCTGTACGTGATTCGTTTCAGATGTCAAGAGAGCTGGCCCGTCCGGACCAGCCGACCCCGCTCCGTGATGTCACCGGTTAGACTCGAGAAGTGAACCTAGAGCTCCACAGGTCCACAGCACACACAAGATACAGAATATATATCAATATCTCTTAGCTAATCTCAACCAAGAAGAACAGGCCCGCGTGGCGTAATGGCTAACGCGTCTGACTTCTAGCTAAACTACCACACAAGTTGGATCGTTTACGGAAGCGTATCAGAAGATTGCGAGTTCGAGTCTCGCCGTGGGCTACTTCGTTCCATTCTTTTTGCAATTGCTCTCTCATCCTCAGAGTCGTCGTTGTCTTGATTTTCAATTTTTCGTGGTGTTGATATTCTGATATCGATTTCTCGAGATGCGCAGAATGCACACGTGATTTGCCGTTTTAGTGCTTGCGGCCCGCCGAACCACGCGACGATGCCCCACAACTTAGACCAATCACCACTCGCTAGGACCTAAAAATAACACACCACAAAAGATTGATAGGAACTTATGATGAATACCATAGGATCGTTCACAAGGGCAACTGATATAAGCGGCGATTCACTATATCCAGAGAGGGTGGAAGGAACTGAAGTAGATATCTCGCCGAGATGGTGAAACCGGCCATGGAGATATATGGCTTTGTTGTGTACCATGAAGTTGACGTCTTTACAGCGCATATCTGTTCATGTGACGGCCCTTGTGCGATGGCTACACGAGTACGAAACAGATCTATGAGTGCGCTTGTCAGCCATCCTGCGATCGCACCATACGTCGGATAACCCCCGCTGCACTTTGGTTTACAAGCTTGGTCTAATAACCGTTTCGACCTCATTCTTGCAGAACAGGAGCAAGCGAAATAAAAGCACTTATGACCGAGTGGAAGAAAAGGCGGCCGCGTAGTTTTAGTTACTTTGATCTTGGAACGACACACCTGGTTATGCATCTTACCGCTCAAGGTGTTATGGGGCTACCTTGGATGGTATGCCATTCCTGTAACTTGTCCCCGGGGCGTCAGAAGAATTAGCGGCTGGAAGTCTAAGAGATGAAATTAGTTACTTGCTTTATGGTACTTAGATAAGCCTCTCACGATATTTATTCCTATCACCCTGAGCTTTAGAGGCTAATTTTTTAACGCCTAGTTACTTGCTTATATTAGACATGATCTTTGGGTAACAGAGCGAGCAAAAGTGAGACTAATAGGGCACGATGCTTTAAACGCTTGAATAGTAGGATGGAATGATAATTCAAGTAACCCGGGTGCTGTTTTGCTCAATATAGACATCATGGGAAGTTCCATGTTGTATTGTCACGTCACTCAACCACCGCAATACTTTCACATGCACAGCAGTGCAATTAATATTATCTATATAAATTACTGAGTTACACGTCGCATTTTTCGGTCGTTGTGAGTTCTGAGGTTCATCATCGGACTCTTCCTCACCTTGTTGTCTATCGTATAAGGAATTTGTTCGAATAGAAAACTATTATACAAGTTACGGCTCTGGGCTAGCGGCAACTTATCGGCTAGTGTGGCAAAGCGGCTGATGAGTTTCTCTTTGCGACCATAAAACGCAGGCGTTTTATTGTCTAGCATCTTGACAGTTCGTGGGTCAAAAGCTGAGATGACACCAGCACGGTGGGCTCCAAAGTTCATGATGACATCCTGACTGTTGTCCTGTGCATGGAATGGCTGTGAATTCTGCACTTGGGTGTGTTCAGCCAAAGTGTCATCGCCGGTGTTATAAAGGTTCCGGGCATGCAAAATTCCCTGCTCTCGCACCAACACCTCATTCGGATCGTCCTGGTCGTAGATGCATTCCTCAGCACGAATTGTGCAAGGCAGCATTCCATCATTAGGGTAGCTCATACTGCCGTCAGGCAGTCGAATTCCGGTCCGCATTGTTCGTCGAGTATAAAATACACGTAGAAGTGGCTGGACGACCTTGGTACCCAGGTTGACTCCCCAGCTTAGCTCCTTTGATGCCGCTTGGAGCAAGTCGGCAGACAGCTTCCATGAGTCAAGATTGGGATCATTGCAATGCATTTCCGAGAGACGCTTCAGTGCACCAATCAACTCTGTATGTGTATCACCGAGCGCTTTCAGATCGTTTAAAAATGCTTCAGAGAAGATACCTCGTACAGTACCGAGAATATGGCCTCCTTTCACCTCAGCAACATCCTCAAAGGGGTCATATTCGTCAGTGTAGAGGCCCGGGATAAATACAACCTCTGTTTCCGGTAGCTGCCAAAGACACTTGATGTCGGTATTGGCCTGAGCGACGAGGCTGAGAGGACTGAGAAAGTCCCGGAGGGAACTAGCGATTGGCGTACCAGTAACAAAGAGAAGACGTTTCCAATTAAGGAGTCGAAGCATAACAAGCCTGGCCTCTATAAGCACGAGTTTGACCTCTTGATCTTGGATGAGGCTCAGATCATACGACGTACAACTGGTTCGTATGATCTGAGCCTCATCCAAGATCAAGAGGTCAAACTCGTGCTTATAGAGGCCAGGCTTGTTGAGAGAGTACGTGATCAACTCTCCATCTGCAGATTCACACTTTCCCCTGCCCAAAAGTTTGATCTCATCCATGTTGACACTGCCAGAGGGAAACTTTCGAAGTCTTCTGTTGTTGTTCTTCTCCTCCTTATTCTTGCGCGGAGTACCAAATCCAGGCTTGAATCGGAAAAGATCAGAGTTCTTTTTCGTCCATCTTTTCGAAGGGTCGGATAAGTCGAAAAGATAATCGTTTGTTCCGTCAATGCGCGCAGTTGGACTGAAGGTGTCCGGACCGACTTGAGTGTTGTGTTGAGTTCTCTCCGGCTCTTCACCTCAACGCCATGCTTGGCAGGAAAAGCACTGGCGGTCGAGTAGAAGACAATGCATCGAATATCAGGAAAGTGGTTGACTGCCTCCTTTACGGTCTGTGCAATAGTCGCCACTGGACCTAAGCAAAGAGGGGGTCGGAAAGGTTCAAAGCGACCAGACTCAATCTTTTCCTCGTCATCAAGTTCACACCAAGTTGCATCTTCGTTCAACTTATCAAGCTCGCGTTGGCGTAGGATTGAACAAAGTTTGATGACACTCAAAAAAAACACTTGGTTTTTTCGGTACCCATTTCATTCGCGAGGATTTTATAGGGCAACTGGGACGACATAGTTTCGACGAGAGCATGAGCATGCAGAGCGATGGTTGAATTGCAACATATATATATGTATTCATCGCGCTTGATATTCAGTTGTGTTGGGCCGACCTGTAATAGGATCACTGACATAGTCAGGGTAGCCAATACGGCTTTTCTGTATCAGGCAGGCCTAGGATCTCGCTGACCAGTGTCGAACGCAACCAAGCTAGATCCGGGAATCAGGTCATTCTTTCTGACGACAGCCTATTTTGCCAAATGAAGATTAGTATTGTCGACACTGTTTGGGAAGGGTTGACTCACCTCCTGGTTTCATCAGGAATCTAATACCTCCGGCGGGTCGTGTGCAGGTAGTGTGGCTGTTATAATATACAACAGTCTTTCTTGGTTCAGGTGAAGGATTGATGTCGACTGCATTGATATCCCTCTTCGAATAGATCAGATGCTGTGGTCTTTATCACCACAAAACCTGCAAAGCGGCGCTTTTGAACTTTGCTGAGTATAACAGTCTCTTTGATCTCACTACCGACAGTGGTCTCGCTCACTGCGGCCACATCCTTCTGCCGGACATAATGAGTCTTCGAGAGCCATGGAAGCCATGGTTGTGAGAAAAGGGAGGTTCAGATCTGACTGTTGGAAATGGCGGCGATGACGATCATAAAGAGGGTTCTGGTCCACCGGTCGTATTTCGACTATTTGACGGGTACAAATGTGTTTGTGTTTATTTCTCTGACAATTTGTTTGCACACGGTCAATGTGAGGGAACCCGGCCAAAGCCTAAGAAGCAAACGTGGTGCTAAGATACGAGACCTATTGCACTAGGTTCCATGCGAATTGGTGTTGGGTGAAGCAAAGGTTACTGGTGGGCAGCTGTCAAGCAGCTGGCAGGCAGGCAGGTGTCAGAAATATTGACCCCTAAAGCTTAGGGAGATAAAAATAATTAACCTAAGAGGCTTATTTAAACACCATAAAGCAACCGACGAATTTCGTCTCTTAGGCTTCTAAAGGCCAATTCTTCTGACGCCCTGGGGGCAGGGTCGATTACTGTGAGGGCCAAGTCAAAGACATCACTCCCAAATATACCAAACATAAAATTCACAAGAAAACTATCAATAATTCCAAATGAGTCGAGTGTATATTGCGTGGAACTTCATATCTAAATCTCTTTCAACTCCTTGTCACGCCTCCTGTAATCTAAAACAACCGCCATCCTGCGCCGGTGATGTCGTGTAAACCAGACATTCTGGTGTTTATATGGTTCTATTATATATTCGGAGAGAGCTGATCGTACTTGACACATCGTTCAACCTGATAGGGTTAGCATATGCATGACACTAAATGATATTCTGGAACTCACATCTTCAATACTGGCCTGCATGAAGCGTCTGGCCTCTAGTCCTAGCCAAACTACCAACATAGAAAAGTCTCCGTGCTTGGCCATACTTGTGCCGCTTTGAGCACTTAGCTGTCGCAGGATTGGTAATGAGCTACTAAGTAGATCAACATCAGGATTCAGGCTGCGGCCAATACCCTCGAGAAGGAGGATGCTGATAACGACATTGACAAAATCGCCTTCAAGACGGACATGGTGGTTTCGAACCATACTGAGGACTTCCTGCAGGATATCGCCAATCTTGACATTGCCTAGAGCCAGAGTACGGCTCTTGACACTAAGAACGAGATGCTGCATCTTGAGAGCAAAAACCTCCTTGTCCAATACAGCATCTGGTTGGCGACAGCGCTCGCACATGAGATGGCCAGCCTTGTAACCGTCAAACTCGGCAACAGCGCGGAAAAGGTCGAGGAAGTTTTCGCGATTCACAGCATTGAGCTCAGTCACTAGTCCTGTATCGATGAAAATAAGCTGAGGGCGGAATCCTTCAGCATCGATTTTGGCCAGCTCCTCTTCCCACGCCCTTGTGTCCTTGCGATGTCGGTATGGTCGAAGTCGCTCGAGAACTTGCTCAGTAACATCTTCTGCCTCATCGGGATGTGCTTTGGTCATGGCCTTTCGTAGACGTAGCTCTGGATGAGCCGACTGGTAGAATCGCACCATGATATTGCCAGGATGTAAATCAGCATGAACAAAGTTGTCAAGCAGCAGCATGCGGAGGAAAGCATCGAGACCCTCATCGGCGATATCGTGTTGGAAGACACCGCCGCCATTCTCCATAAAGTCTGCTAAAGGGATGCCCTGGGCGTACTCCTCGATCAGAACGTTACGAGTCGTAAACTCTGTGTAGGGGTATGGAAACCAAGCAGTGGACCGGTCCTTAAAGTTCTTTCGGAAAGTCGCCAAGTTTGCGGCCTCTATGCGGAGGTCAAGCTGAAGCTTCATCATTTCTCCAAATTGAGCTACCTCATCTGGCAATGAAAGCCACTCGATAGTTGGGATGAGGTTGAGAAGCGAGGCAAAGAAGCCCATGATGCGAAGGTCTCTTCTAACCGTCTTCTCTACACGCGGGTGCAGCACCTTGATTGCAACGTATGATGAGGGTATCCTTTGCGGTGAGCTTTTCAGAACAGTGTCGACGTTGCGCTTCACATTTTGGGCCAGAGGATAGGACTCGTGAAGGTCAGCTTCCTCAGGTTTAGCCAAACCAGGTTTCAACTTGGCCTTATAGACCTGAGCAATGGCACCAACGCCAAGCGGTTTCTCCTGGAACTCTTCGAAGATCTCATCAAAAGGGCGGCCACCAAATGCAGCCTCAACAGTCACGCGTGTGGCATGAAGCGAATGAGCTGGCGCGTTTGAGTGAAGCTTGGACATAATCTCACACATCTCTGTGGGAAAGATATCGGTTCGTGAAGCAGCCCATTGTCCTAATTTGATAAAGGCTGGGCCGGCCAATTCCATCTCATTGACCAGAAAGCCATACCACCAAAGCGTTCCTGATCGCTCATTATCTCTATCGGGCTGACGGCTTCCAAAGTAAATGGCAGGAATCGTGATAATGACTGGTACAAAGATGACGACAAGCTGAATAAAACGAAATCCAGTACAGACGGGTTCGACAATCAACAGGTCGATCAAGTACTTGATACGCTCTACAACTCGCGTAAGACCTCGAGATTCAGCCCGAACGCCTTTTCTAACTTCAGCTCGGGACGCTTCGAGCATGCGCTTTTCTCCGGTTTCCTGGTCATTGCCATTTTCTTGTTGCGACAATTCGACAAAAGCAGCTGTCCCTAATGCCGCAGCTCCGCCAGATGCATGCAAGACTATTCTCTTCGGAGCGGGTGTAGACCATTTCGTAAATCGGGGATGGCGTGAGCTTTGAGAAGCGAATCGACGGCCAAGGATCGAGATGTTGAGTCTGACATTCGGACATGTTCGGAGGCCCGGATGGACGAAAAAGCGGCCTATGAAAGGACCAGCTCTCATCGCGACGGAGGAAGTGTCTTGTTAAAGAATTGAATAGTCACGAACACTCTCATGTTCGAGAAGAGATTAAAGAGGATCGCATTCGGGGTGACGAGAGAGTAGGTAGCTTGAAGGTATTGAAAAGCGACAAATGCTTTTGCATGTGCTAATATTAATGATGCAACGACTCGATTGCAGGGATGCCCGCCATCCCCTGGCACGAGCTAACGAATAGTGTTAGTGACGTCGAGGTGCTAACTAAAGTGACGTACAAAGTACGCATTAATTATCGATCGGTTAGCTTATCGATTGTCTCTCTGTTGGTTTTGCGTCCACTCAAATCTAAATTCTTTCTCGGGAACAACTCGGGAAGGCACGTGCTGCGCTGACCAAAGGCAGGAACGTTTCTGGGATGGACTTGCAAAGAAAGTGGGAAGCACTTGGCGCGGTTTGCCCCGGTCCTTAAAGTGCGCCTCTAAAAATTTTGATAGGCGCGATAAAGCATCCATTTTTGGGAATTTCCTGCTCATCCATTTCCCCATTCTCCAATTCTTTGTTTGATCTTGTCATCATCGCCAGCGACATTTTCGATTCTTCCAAATATTGGACTTTTGACGCCAGGATTTTCTGTATTCTGGTCTCTTATCAAACGACACAACTTCAACATAAAAATATCGACAATGGGTTGGTTTTGGGCAGACGCAGCTCCCGCTGTTGCGGTTCCTGTCGGACATCCGGCAACTACTAACAAGGCTCCTCCAGTACGTCCACATTCTTGATTCTTTGTCAATATACTAATTACCTCCCAGCCTGGCTGCCCTATGCACCAAAAGTCGGCCGATGCTTTGAACCCCGTTACTAAACCCAAGCCCGCCGAGATCCCACCTGCTTCAGGATGTCCTGTCCCTCATGCTGCCCGAACCGAGGAGCAGCCCAAGTCTTTGATCTCTCAGCTCAATCCTCTCAACTACATGTTCCCCGATCTCTCCCAGAAGCCTGCGCCCAACCAGGAATTTGCCCTGCCGACTACCCGAGATGAGTCCACCATTCCCAAGGGCTCTGGTGATGGCAACTGGGAGTACCCCTCTCCCCAGCAGATGTACAATGCATTGCTGCGCAAGGGCTACACTGACACTGATATCACTGCTGTCGAGGGCATGGTTTCGGTGCACAACTTCCTCAACGAGGGTGCATGGCAGGAGATTCTTGGCTGGGAGCAACGGTTTGCGCGAGGTCTCTACAAGGGCTGGCAAATCTGCAAGCGAGGCGAAGGTCATGTTCAGGAGGAGCTAAACAAACATTGGGATGGCGTCGACACTGAGCCAAGCCTTGTCCGCTTCCAGGGTCGGCCTAAGGAGCTTACTCCCAAGGCTCATATGATGCAGGTCCTAGGTTGGATCTACCCCTCCAAGTATGGGTAAGTTATCATCGGTTTAAGTATACACAAGATTGCTTAGCTGACTTGTTCCCAGCACCGAGCCTCCATTTGATCGACATGACTGGTACGTCGCACGAGAGATCAACGGACAGAGGAAGGAAATCCGATACGTCATCGACTACTACTCTGGCGAGCCTGATGCTGATGGTGAGCCTGTATTCTTCCTCGACGTGCGCCCGGCTGCCACTCCCCTGGGTGCGGCCGAACGCATCATTCGCTGGAGTACCGATACGTGGTGGAAGGCCATTGGGGGTGATAGACATGAGCAGGACCCTCAGCCTTGGTTCCGCGGCTCTTCGTAAATCATTTCTTTAGCGCTTGGATCATGACGAATGCTGGAGTTTCTGGAGATGTTTTTAGCGTATTTCATTCTCCTCTCTAATTGTTACGATGGAGTGTATTTTTATTATGATGGCTGCGGGAGTCACTTGTACCAATACGGGGTGGAGAAAATTAGGACCATTTGTATTATTATACTGCATGTGCTGGCTCTTAGTTCAAGTTAACAGCCAATTCGTTCACTTGGTTGAGGAGAGCCTGGTCTTCTCCAGCTGAATTCTTAAGCACCTTTTCGAGCTGATGATCCACGGTCATACCAGGAATATCGGACACGGCGCCCTGTGCCTGCTGAATTCGAGCAATCTGGAACTGCAAGAAGAACTTGGGAACCTTGATCGCAAGGTTTCCTCCAGCCGCCCTGATACCCGCCTCGGTAGCAAGGTAAACATTCAGCTCATTCTGAAACTTGTTGACATCGTTATCCGCCAGCGGTGATGAAGTTGCGAATTTGTCGAGTGCGAAGGCTAGAGGGGATTGGCCAGATTCGGCAAAGTTGATGGAGGAAAAGGTTACGCCGTTCGAGTTCACATCAGGGACGCCGTCGATGGTGGTTCGCGAAGTGTCGCAGGTGACAACGGAGGCTAGACCTGCGGCCGAGGACGAGACCTCTTCAGGCAGGGCTTCAGAACCAACGATAAAGCATGGATTCTGTCTCTTGGCCAGGCAAGGCGCTAAAGTATTGAGTTAGCGTTATGATTGTGGTTTCGTTTGGGATGAATTCATACCAGCGACAGCAGATCCAGCGAAGAAGACGATGAGAGCAGGCCAATGCATTTTCGATAATTTGTTGAAGGTTGTTAGGGAGTGTTATTAGTGAGTGAAGAATGTAAAATAATTAACGAATAAAAGATCCTCCAGGGATTGAAAAGAATTGAAGAGATACAGACAGAATGCGACGATATCTGCTAAAACTTTTTGAACAAACAGGAACTACACGCCTTTTATACGCTGAGACTATATGTGACCATCGTTAAGCAAAACCAGCCAAGGCATAAAGTTGAATCGAGTAGCCAAACTATAGAACCGAGTATTATGTTTCCATATCGAATATTTCAGCACATCAGACAGGACCTGTATCATGGCTGTCGTCGTTTGGCTGTCTGCGACACTCCTCGTCCCAACAGCCAAAGCCAAGGGTTTCAAGGATCCCTGGTCTGTCGCAATACTATACACGAACTATCAACAACGCAATCTAGAACATTTCTGACGGTGCATAGGGTTACATCATCCCTACTCCGAGTCCCATTTAAGCTTGTCGCCGAAAGGTTACAATTCGTCTGTATAATAGTTGGTTCAGTCATTGGTATACTTTCCAAATTGAGTAATGGATCTGTGACAGGAAGAGTTGACATCTCAGCGGTAACTGAGACGTGTTAGTCAGCCTTTCAACTCAGTTTCATCAACATTTGCTGGTGAATCCTAAAACTTGAGCGGTTTTCACTTAATCTAGTTAAATAATGTTTTTTTTTTTTGTTTTATCTGATTTTATGAACGTTGTACATTATCATCCCTGATATCCAGTCACCCGGATCAAAGTCGCTCCATTCAGCCAATCAAAGACTGCGCTTCTTCATCAACGCTAAAGGGTCCCTGGAACTTTTTTTGCCCAAATCGCAAAAGCAAAAAGTAAAAGCTCGTCCCTTTTTCTGTGCTATCGCCCATTTCAAAACGACGCTTTCTGCGTCGCACAACCTCACTTGTACCAGCGCTTCTCGCTTCGCCATGTCCGCTGAAGCTGCAGCTGCTTCCAACGAATACATCAGGCTTCATATTAGCCCTCTCGATCCCGAGCTCCTCAAGATCGTGCTGCCGGCCTCTGCAGCTCCCAAGGCGCGAAACATTTCTTATCACACACTCGAAACTTTCCCCGAGCGCCGATACGGTTACGTCGAACTGCCCACCATGGAGGCTGACAAGTTGAAGAAGAAGCTCAATGGCGCTGTGCTCAAGGGCAACAAGATTCGGATCGAAAAGGCCCGACCGGAGGAAAAGGTCGAGCCTACTGGCGAGCTCGACAAGGAAGACGAGAAGAAGAAAAAGAAAAAGTCAAAGGAGTCAAAAGAGGAAAAGAGAAAACGAAAGCGTGATCCCAATATTGAAGACGGTGTCGTTTTAACAGACCGCAAAGTTAAGAGAGGCTGGACAGAACCCGCCGACCAAAGAAGAAAAAAGAGCAAGCAGGATAAGGAGAAGGAGAAGGACGGCAAGTTCACAGAAAAGAAGAAGCGCCTAAAGTCAAAGTACACAGAGGGAGATGAGTGTCTGCTCAAGACAAAGGTTCCGCCCAACCTCGCCGACACCCTCCCCGAGGACGACCAGCCCCGGAAGCGCAAGAAGAAGGGCAAGAGTCGGGAGGTGATTGTTCACGAATTTGAGAAGACGACAAAGTTCCCAAGCTTCCTGAAGAACTCTGTGGCTGAGGGCGAAGTCAGCGCGGCGACTGAATACGTCGAGGGTAAGGGCTGGGTGGATAAGGATGGCAATGTGGTTGAGACTGTCAAGGAGAAGAAGAAGGTTGCCGAGCCTGTGCCCAAGAAGAAGAAGGCCAAGAAGGCCACACCTCCTCCAGTCGAAGAGTCCGACGACGATAGCACCAGCAGCAGTGGTACTAGCAGCAGCGGCTCTTCAGATGAGGATGAGAGCGAGGACGAAATGGAGGTTGATGCCGCAGTAGAAGAGAAGAAGGAAAAGGCCACCAAGGATACACCCCAACCAGAAGACGAATCCTCTCCCGATGAAGACTCCAGCGAAGACTCTCCCGAGCAACCCCAACAAGCAACCCCTCTCTCAGCCACCAAAGCCGACGACAACAGACCAATGTCCTCAGGCTCCTCACGCGACCTTACCATCAAGATACCCCCTCCCCTAACCCCTTCCACCAAGATCCATCCCCTCGAAGCTCTGTACAAACGTTCCAAGCCCGATGAGAACGCCACCGAGACGCCAGCCAAGAAAGAAGCTGAACCCTTTAGCTTCTTCGGCGGTGGTGGAGACGACGACGATATCGAGGAGGAAGAAGACCAAGATCCCGCCAACCAAACAATCGCGACCCCCGCCCCCATGACTCCCTTTTCTCGCCAGGACTTTGAATGGCGCAACGTTAGAAGCGCTGCTCCTACGCCTGACACAGCGCATCCCTCGCGCATGCGCAACTTCTGGCCCGAGGATGAGGAGGAGGATAACGAGGATGCTGACATGGGGTATGACGAAGAGGAGGGTGGTAAGGACGCTTCTGGTCCTCAGAGCTCAAGTGATTTCCAGGCTTGGTTCTGGGATAACAGACGTGATCTCAACAGATCTTGGATGAAGCGTCGCAAGACAGCTGCCAAGGAGAAGAGGCATAGAGAGAACAAGGCTAGAGCCAGCAAGGCAGTTTAGAACATTTAGACACGGCATAGCAGGTATTAATTGGACATGACAATGCATATGCGTTGGTACTTAATGACCTTCACTGCTCCCTTTTCCCGACATACCTACTCGTCAACGACATGTGGCATATATAATTTGCATGGTTTCATAAACGCCAGACGGTAATCAGATAATTCAATCTTTCTATCAGTTGAGGTGTCTAGGTATGTATGGTCCAATTGCGAGTTCCATCATTATCGTTTCACTTGAGAGAAGCGTCTCGAGACGATGAATCATTCACACATCGGTGTGGCTCGTCATCTTCTGAGCATACCCCCTCTTCACATGAGGCAACGTTGAGCTTGCTCCCAGTTGTGGTCTCGTGTACTCTTGAGCTATCCGATTTGGGCGAATCTGGGGCTCCTCTTCTTGTACTGTTCCCTGAACGCATGACACTGCTCTCCTCAAAAGCATCCTCTTCGGTCGTTGTACTCCCATTTGGCCTCCGAAAATGACTTTTGTGAAAAAGCTTGTGACCGCTGTGTTTGATCTTGTTCATAAGACCAGGGCGTTGTTGATAATCGTCCAAGGTCTCTTCTTCAATGTCAGCTATCAGCGTGCTGCGACGTCTTTGAGTGTCGGCATCCAACGAAGCACTTAGTCTCATCTCTGCCGCAAGAGGAGTCGGCAAGTAATTACTCCTGGATTTCTGGTTAAAAGGGTTTGCGCCAAAAATCGAATTGTCATATGTCGGAGACGTCGGGCGTATCGGGAGCTGCTCGTTAGATGGCGATGATACTGGTTCATTAAGGCCACTGCGGGCATCAACACCATAGTGATACAAAGTAGATGGTGCTGGCCTATTCAACTCTCGTCCATCGATGGATGAGCCAGGCCGGTCTGTGGTCAGATCGCGAGAAAAAAGCCTGGGGAATGAGGTGATGACAGTGCCATCACTGACTCTTAGCTGCTTCTCAAAGCTTTTGTTACACATAATGTCCGCCAGAATCTCAGCTGTACTCTTTGGCGTAGCATAATGTCTTAGTATAGGGTCACCTTTTGTTGCCTTGGGGTGACTCTGTCGTCGATCGTCTGGACATTCACGCGAGCCTCCATGAATAGGCGAGCAACAGTCGGACACAGTTCGGCCATGTGCGCGCGAATCTGGCTCATAGCCTGAAGGATAAGCCTGGGTCCAAATGATCTCAGCAACACTCCGACGTGTAATCACCGTTGTTGTCGCATCTGATTCCGCACTACGGGTTTTAGTATGAACTTGCATGTCTGATGCGTTGACGTTGGCATAAGAGGTACTTGGCAGGTTGATGGTTGTTGCCGGATCTACTGCTGTAGGTGTAGGAACCAGGATGGCATTCGAGTCCCCATCTAGCTTTGGCAAAGGCGGGCCCTCAGAAGATTCCGCTGTTGTGGTTCTTCCCTCTGACCAGTGGTTGATATGACCGTTCTTGAATGCTTCGCTCAGAACAATACTGACGACATCATGGATATCCTTGTCGCCAATAAGATACAGTCCTCTTGCTTCTGGAACGTCTCGGCCTTTGCCGTTGATGACGCGCAGGTGTTCCCTCAAATGTCTGATCTTCTGAAGTCGATCGCCTACTTTCCTGGCAATACTTTGGGTTGCCTCATCTCCGGCATACAAAGGCTCATTCGTGTTCGTTACCTCTTCGTGGGACGTTGAGCTGTCCGAATCGATGACCACTGCAGGAACCCGAGACGAGTCGACCCTCCACAATGTTTCTTGGCTTGCATGCCTTGGTTCACCTTGATCTTTATCTGACGCCTCAATGCAGTAGGCTCGTTGTCCTGGCTCCGGCATTATTTTCTCGAAAGATACTTTCTCGATTTTGTAGCCTTCCTGCGTATCAGCATCCTGATACATATAGTATGCAGAGCCAGTTGGCCGAGGGTCAAAGATGTAATAAGCTGGATACTCTGGCTCCGAGTCTGTGTCAAGATCATTCGAAGTACTATCAGGATCATCGTCTGGGTTCGGTCGAAATGTATCACTACCAGCAGTGGCGACTTGTGAATCTTCTGTCATATCTTTCAGCTTATTGTAAACTGAACCAAGTTTGTAGAGTCGAGCGTCTGGAATCGATCGTAATCGGTGTTTTGTCAAAGGCTGCGGTGCGTGTTTTTGAGCGTCAATCAAGGCAGCGCCAGTCTGAAGAAAACTTGTCTCGTCCGTATCATCGCCATCGGAGTCATCCTTCAGTCTCTGCGCTTTGTTGTCCAGATCTCTCGACTCTTCACTGGGCTCTTCATGACATTCGTCATCTGAGTGTGTGGAACTAGTACACGAGTGGACTGGAGTCTTATCGTCCTGTGAAAACCGGGTGGTCTCTGCCGTGAACACTCTCGAGGGTTTTGTATGCTCTTCCGTGTCATCGTTCTTCTAAAACATGGCCTTTCCATCTCCAAGACTCATGAGCGTCGAGTGAGGGGTGTTACTGGGAGGGGGTTCGATTGATCCAGTGTCTTCCTCGCATCTATTGTCTTCGTTGCTGCCGCAAGCATCAAGAGCGTGGATAGTATCGCTGTTCATCGAGGTTTCGTTATCAGAGGATGCAGAGTATAGAACGATGTCTTGTCGCGTGCCAGAGTTAGGGAAGAGCTTAGGGATTCTAGGGAGGCATCGCGTATCATCATAGCCCTCCATGTTGTCAAGAGAACAGTATGAGCTGGAATGGCTCGGATAGAACGAAATGATGGTGTGTTAGGTGATGTAAGGCAGGTTGGACGACTGGGGCGTAAGATAGGTGGTAAGGAGAAGCATTAACAATGTCGATTTGAGGTTGCTGGAGAGAGTTGGAAAAGCAGGTCTAGATCGGGAGATGTGATATGAAATTGAGTAGCTAGGTCGGGCTTTCCCACTTCTCGTCTAAACCACGTACTGAGGGAAAGAGCTTGTGATCCAGCAACAACCGATCGGAGAAGTGAGCATCACAAGAGCGTCATCAGATAAAGGCCAGCAACATGAAAATAACTATTCTCTTGTCTAGAATATTCCTATAGTATTCATGTACCTATATAAGGACCACTGTGTGCTTAGTGTAACGATACATGTAGTTGGGTGTGACAATTGTAGTTACGACAGTGAATGTCCGTACAAACTCTCACTCCAACCCTCGCTCGTAAAATTCTAGATACCCAAGTCAATTAGGTCCTCTTCCTCAGACAGATCCTGAGAATCTTTTTCTTTGGCTTGTTCATCCCCTCCATTTTGCGATTCATCCTCTCCCTGGTCTTTAGTTCTACCTTCTTGATCTTCAACATCATCCTTTTTCGGACTCTCATGAGGACCTTGCTTCCCTTCCATCACCTATGACGGTAGTGGGGATCCTTTTCCTGGTGTCCAGCATGAACCGCCTCCAAATGCAGACCCAGGCGTTTGGGCTAAATAGTTGGTGTTTCTAACCGGAGTCACCGGTCCCGTTGTGCCATCAGCTGGCAAAGGTGGAGGCGTATCCGACCTCGGCATCTGCTGATCATCCTTACGAGGCGGCTTGAAATTCACATCCCTGCCCGCGCGATATATATCCTGCAGCATCGTCTCTAGGATTCCAGCATCTTGGAACTCAAGATACTTCTTATACAACTTGAGTGCCGTCCGGGAGTCCTCGATGGAGTCGTGTGTCTCCATTTGGATATCTTCTTTGAGAAGATACCATGCCAAAAAGGCCAGCGATAGCTTTCGCAGTCGGGACTTGAGGAAGAACAGGTCGATTGTGTCAATTACCTGCGACTTGGGGATATGTATATTGATAACTCGGAAATCTTGTTTCAATCCATGGCCCAAGAATTTACATCCGAGGTTTAGAAGAATCCACATCTTCTTGTACACCATTTTGAGTGGCAAAAGGCTGTGCTTCGAAACTCGAGGATCTAGATCTTGCTCAGTGATGCCCGAGTAGGATGTTAAGTAATCGACAATAGGTTCTCTGATGTTGATGTAATCATCGATGAAAGGCAACCCTTCATCTTCACCTTGACCACGAACGACCGACGCTCGAGCGAGCGCGTATGCTATTGGACGAATGGTTTCCCTTTCGCCATCCGAGTTCATTTCGATCTCGGGTTGTCGCACAGCAACGAACTCGGTGTCGAGTGCTATGATTGTGTTTGGGCCAGGAACTTCATCGTCAGGGTTGAGTACCCGATATGTCTTTGTCGCGGGATCCGCATTTGGACTAAATAATGTTAGCAAAATGAAACACGACAACAGGTCGATACATACTTGAAGTCCTGGTACAGAATAGAGGTATCAATGTTCTTCTTCCATTCCGTGTCAATCTTGTTGTTTTCATCCTTCACTTGGTACGCAACAACAGAAGGGACCTTCCAAGATGTGTTGAAAGTCAGTGCCTCTTCTGTGCTGACGGATCTCACCAAAAAGTCGTTGAACAAGTGCCATCGACTTTCTCCTGGCGCTTCTGGCTCTGCATGGGCCACTGGTTTTTGTCAGTCGTATGCAAACACCAATGAGGTCTGAGACTCACCATTGACCATTGATACAAGATGAGATTTCTGTGTCTGCCCGCTCTCAATATTGATGGCCATACCAGTCAAGGAATAAACTCTTATGTTGTGCATGCCTCGCTGGAGATGGAGTTTCAGATCTTCACCCTCATAGCAGAAGAATTGGTCTCTCTCCACGATGATTCCGATTTCCTCGGGGAGCCACCCCGGTGTCGACCAAAGTGCCCGTTGTTCTTGGTTAGTAATGGCCGTGTTTAGCATGAGCACTGCAGGTATGCTGTGGATACTCTTCCTTGTTGCTATCGTCTGGTAGCGTTGACATCTGCTACACCATCCCTTTGATGTTGTTTCTCTTTCAACGCTGTTTTTGAGAACTTGGGAGAATGTCGTGCGTGGTAACTTGGCATTTCGACCCCCGACCTTATTGGTTGTATTAAGCCATTGATCGTCTGAGGGCGTCGCCATACTTACAGCAGAAGGATAAAGTAAGTCATTGACGTAAGTTGATCCAGGACGAGTGTACTCGCTCCTACAGTTAATGCACCGGATCGAGGTCGTCGCGGACGTAGCAAGCACCTAGCCATTTTAGTACGAAATCCGTCCAAGTCCCAAGATTTCACAAACCTGGTCCATCTCTGACTGGTCTGTCTCGGATGATGCTGGGTTAATGGCCTTGTGGTCGTGCACAATTTTATCCAGAAGAAAGCGAGTAAGCCCCTGAAGCATCACATTGAGTGATGAACCATGAGGGTCTTCTTCGAGTAGTCCAAGCGGACCCGCTACACCAGTCAGCAATGTCTCATGCCAGGATGTAGCTTATCATACCTTGAGGATGACTGCTAAGAGTCTTCAACAGGTTCGTTGCTTGGCAGATTGATCCTTCAGCCTTTTGAAGCATATCAAACAGGAATCCAAGCTCGCAGAGCAGACAAATCTCGCCTACACAAGAGGTAGCAGCGTGCTGGAGAGCAAGATTTCGAATGACAGGGGTGAAGTGCATGATCTGCAAGAGAGAGTTGGCGTATGAATTAGAGATGTGTGTCTCAAGTCCGGAGTAACGGGTTTTGTTGTAAAACCTGCTTTTGGTCAGTAATAGGCAGCTTATGAAAATGCAAGAAAACCAACCCAAAGTCGAAGTCATCTACTCCGAATTTGCTGTACTTGATCTCGACGTTGCGATACATAACCGGCACTTCAGATTTCTTACTCTCGATCCCCATATCGGTAAGAGGACCAAGCAGCTCATCGACTTTATCGTCATAATCCGCCGAGTTAGTGTTGACAAGCTCACGCGCCTTTTCGCTGAGGAATTTAGGGGCCTTGAGCCCGGAGCTGCCCGATTTGTGAACGTTGCGCGTGTTCTCGGCCTGGTTCCTCCGCAATCCCCGAGTATTGCGTCCATAGAGTCCAAACTCGGTAGCTTTGAGTCCTGACATGAACTGTGCATCAAACTTGACGGGGGGCGCTCCTACATCACAGGGTATGTCTGGCCATGCAGAGGCTAGAGGGTCCCGGTAATAAGGCATGCCAATTGTGTTCAAAGGCCTAAGGGGATCCGTAAGTAGAGGATGGGATGTCTGCAAGGCGCAACTTACGTTTCGGGTGTCCATTCGATATTAGGCAAATGCTCTTGTGGGGTTGCAAACTCGATAGGTGTTGGCAGATCCACGAAATGAAGCTTTGCTGGTGATCCCCACAGGTGAATAATGCTCTCCGAATCCGTCAAAGCCATCGCTTCACCGGAGGGTGCAATCTCAAACATGCTTAAGAACGCAAGGGTGTTAGCTTGCCGGACGTTGCTAGTGTTAATATTCATAAGATCGACAATATGAATCTGACCACTTTGCGATATTACTATACTAGTGGTAAGCATCCTAGGATGCATTCGCACAAAGGCAGCTCCTGCGGGGAAGGGAATGGGGGGCATGGAGGTCATTTTCTTGAGATCGAACACATTGAGGAAGGGATCTAGCATGTAACCAGAGCCCGGTCTAAGGGAGAAACCGCAGGTGACAATGAAATCGTGCTGTGCGTCCATGTCGTTGATCAAGGCGGAATGTGCGTTCCACGATTTGACAACAGCAAAGGTAATTGGGTCCAAAAGGTTGACAGAGCCGTTTCTGGTTGCTGCGCATATGTAACGCCCACGTTTCATGATGGTATACTGATGTTCAGTAGGTACCTGATATTTGTCAGTAAATGTTTAACATCCAGAGGCAGTTTGCGCACTTGTTTGACTACGTCACCCTTAATAAGGTCAATAACAAGCATCGTATCCTGCCATCCCGCGGCAATGATTTCCGCCGTTCCCTTTGATGTAAAACTCATACATCGCAAATCTTTCATCTCATCATGCCTGCCCACTGTTAGTGTCAGGAGTCCTTTCACATCTGTGTCTTGAGATCCTCCTACTTGATGTGCCATATAGGCGGTCCTCTTCGTATGGCCATATGAAGATCCTGAGACCCCAAGGCTACAATACCTTTCTCATTGACGAGAATCTGGCGAACCGGACCCTCGGCACTGGTATGCGCCTTGAATGATGTATATCGCTGAAGTTCGGTGCCGTAGAAGGATGTAACCCGACCCTGGGATTCCCATTAGCGAGAGCTCAGCCATGGCCCCTAGGTTTCGAATCTTTCCGTACATAATCGTTGCCTGTCCAAAGGAGTTCCTGAGTGGTGTCGAAGGTCATAGTAGTGACAGGCGTCGACATCGCGTGCACACCCGGAGGTGGAAAAGGTATCCGGGTGACCTGTGACAAGAGCGTGTAAGCATGTACCTAAGCAGTAGATCTAAATAAATCTGATGCATTTATGATTCATTGTTCTTGTCAAGTTGGGTATAAAGAATGTTTATGGCACATCAAATGTCAGGACATACCTCATCCCAATCGGCGTCCATTGTAGCAGAGTATGGGCATTATCTGTAGGCGCATAGCTTTACAAAAAGGCGCCAACTCATGCGCCAGCCTCTGCGAGGTCTGGACAAATGCGCAACGTGTAGTGTTCCAGGTCAATAAATGTAAAGAGGGCTAAAAGACAGAATGGCTTCTTGATATTCCAATATTGGATTTATCGATAGAAGCAGATGCCGGTGACGGAAGTGGGATCCAACATCACTGCAGCTCCCCAAGCTTGATGGAGGGGCAGCAAGCTCCTAGCCGATGTTCATCCGGCGCGCGAAGTTGACGCGCTTGCACCTTCCTTGATCATAGCCATAAGTTATTAAGTACAGTAGGCAAGCGAACAATCATTATTCACTGTCTTTAAGTACTAGGTAGATAAATATGTTTGCGGAGATGGAGCCTGTAGACTCTGTCCAAATAGCTACGATGAGGCGGAAGTCATGGAAAGGTCGATGAAGCAAATCCTCTTTGATTGCAAATCAAGCATCTTGGAATTCAAAAGATCCATGTTAGCCAAACCACTTATACTATCGAACTGGACAACAACCAGTGTCATAATTACGACTCTACAGCATAAAAGTCCAGCAGCCACGAAATAACAACATGTAACCTCAGTCCACATACCTAGACTCATGTGCCAAGTTGCAAGCACATATCCCATAAAGTTTTAGAAGCTCACATGTAAGTGGTTAATGTAGAGGCATGGCCTACTAGCAAAGAAACGATACTCAACACAAACAAATTCGAATCAATAGAAGCAAAATGATGAATTAGGTAGTTATTAATCTATCAGTAATCGTATTTATCTTGACCAGTCTATCTTTTCCTTTTCCTACTTTAATCCATCTATGGTTAACAGCTCGTTGAACGCCTAAAAAATACTAGCATGAGTCAAACTAGCTCAGCATCAAAAACACCGCGCATTGCCCAGCGCCACTAAATATCATCGTGTATCATTAATCGTGCGAACAATTTACCCAGGCCAGGCAGCCATTTCTTGCAATAGTGCTGACTCTCGGGTGAATTATTCGTTGTAGTTTGTTTGTTGTTTTCGACTCCCTTGGCCAGTATCAGAAGCTCGAGCCTACACAAGCAGTTCTTGAGTGTAAAAAAGCTTGCGGAGTTATATCCGCAAATCAAGAAGTCGCGGTCCCACAAGGCAAAGACAATGTCGATCAACATATATCCGCCCCAGTGGAAAACTCCCAAGGCCGAGATCTGTCGGTGAACCAGGCAATGCCCCCTTCCTAGTTCCAGCCAAAATAAGCTTTGTCGGCAACCCCCACGGACGCTCTTTGTAAACCGCCGAACCAAAGAAAAGTGCGGGCGAGACCGAAGATTCCAATAGTTGTTTTTCACTATTCCGTGATATTGGATGTGAGTCTGAATCGTTGTTATGTCGAACGCACTGGCGCTAGTTTGGAGATACACTGACCAGCCCAAAAGAGAAAAGCCGCTTGGCTGAATACAAGCTTCGCAATAGGGTCGTTGCTGGATAATATGGAGAAATGAGGCGGGACCAGGGTCGTGATACCATGATGCGCCTCACATTGGCAAAGCGTGTACTCATGATACCTGGTAAACAGTAAAGTTAACTGGGAATGTATGGTTGCTGAAGCCAGGTACTTTGGATACAGGTTCTCCTGTTGGTTCGATTTGTACCTGCCATCGTGTCTTGGTCAGAGCACCAACTTCGTCCCATAATCGTTGAAAGCTCGTTTGGTCGTGCAAATAGGCGGATCGAGTGCTGGCTGAGGTCGGTCCTGGGTGATTGGTACCGACTTGGCGACCATAAATCAGTGCATTTTTGGTGCCAGGCTTCAGGAATTGGACAACGCGTTTGCCGATGTAGAGTTGTTGAACCCAATTGAAGAGATGGAAGAAGCTGCCTGCATGAACCATGGTAATCTTGCCGCGTAAAGAAGCCATCTGCTTATCCTCGGGATCCAGCATATCGCCCGCGACGAAAGAAGCGCCCAGCTGGTGTCGATCTTGGAACAGATCGTAGCCAATGTCGATAAACTTAGCCTGCAGATCAGTACCGATGAGTTGAGCGCCGTCAACTCCATCGGCGCGGAATTGTCGGATCACTTGCCCGACACCACATCCGAGGTCAAGAAGGACATCCCTAGAGCCGGCGACGTTTAGACGAAAAAGGGCTTGTTGATAGCGAGGATCCTTAGGGTCTGGGATGTAGAGGAATTTCCATCGTCCAACGCAAGGGTATTGTGAGACGCACCAGGCCTTCTCTCGCTGAACGCAGAAAGCCATGTTAGTTGCTGTGCCAGAAATAACAACCAAGGTTGTAAACTTACAACACGACGTATGTGGCCATCCAAGTCGTTGTATGGGATTTTGCTATAAACTTCGAGAAGATGTCGAGCTGGGCCAATGTCTTGAGGAGGATCTTCGAGATATGTCCAGTCTCGCACCTTCATAACATCCATACTCAGCAACATGGTGAAATGAGAAAACAAAGCTTCAGTCGTTACGTGAAAAACTCAAATGCAGATGAGCGGTTGCAAGTGCGACAGAAAAGGTTATATCGAATGCGTCATTGAAACTGTAATAAACGTCGTGTGATGTGAGTGAGGAACAAGCTGATGAACCCAATATTGAATTGTGTAATGTAAGAACGACGACCCTTTCTCAGGGCAGGAGATAAACAGTCGATGATGCCATAACAGTAGCTAACAAGGGATGTTTCAGACAAGGGAAGAGAAAGGGAGGAAAGCTTAAAAAGAAGGAACGAGATGCAAATAAAAGAAAGACTATGAGACAAGAGAGTGAGTGGATGCGATGTAAACCTTAGAGGCAGACCAGGTAGGGTAGGGGGACTTTTGCGGTCTTGATAACTCGCCGAATCGACTAATAAGCTCGCTGGTTCGTGAGACGACCCGACAAGGATACCTGACATCCATACTACGTAGTACCTTTACTGGAGTGCTACCTCCTGTACACTCGGTAGCCCGGCAAATACTTTTGATCCATGTTTTTTTTTATGGGCGCGGGTATATGGAAAATTAGGGCCGTTTTAACAGTTGAGCACAGAGCAGAAGAAGGACATGGCTTGAAGGAAGACTAGAAGCCGACTAACTTTGATAAACAACCTAATTGAACAAGCCCAAGGGAGATAAACAAGAACAGATTTTAAATTTATGCTTGTAACTAATTAGCTCTATGATGCGATGGCGGCGAAATGATTTGCAAGGCCCACACTCCTTGATCTCAACACTTGTGGAAGTGAGTGAGATTTCTAGCTTCTGGAATCGTCAACGAAATTAGCCTTTCCCGTTCCTGTCCAGGGTTTTAGGTATATTCCCCCCTAGGTGACTGCCGCTCCCGCTGCAACCGCATTCTGTTTCCAGCGCATTTATGGATACTTACTGCACTGCCCAGCCTGACAATACCCACTCGCCTGTCCCTGGCAGGGCCTGGTTCACGAGTAAGACTCCATGTTTTGAACGCCTCCGGCCTCTCACTCGGACCAACTATTTACTCGCCTTGTAATAGAACTCTTGATGGCTCGTATAATGTGAGTGGACTCTTCATATCGGAGCGTTTGTTCAGCTGTCATAAGAGCGATTTCGTTGGTTGGCAATTAAAAGGCTCGTTGTCTAATAAAACCGTCGTCCGTTTTTCTTCAGCAATTCAGTTGTCAAATATGACAACGGTCGAAGGAACAAAAGCAAAAAACACCTTGTCACATCAGCCATACACGGCTTTATGCTCCAGTTTCATCTGTATTGCAGGTTGTCAGATGGTTTTGTATTGTCCTATTGGCTTTGGTACTCCTGCTTATTCGTACTCGAACCAACAGAAGCAAACATAGATCCTGTGTTGGTATACATTCCGTTCGCCCAGAGGCTTCTCCCCGTACTCCCCACAACCAAAAGAGAGACCCTCCTGAAGTGACTAGGTGGGCTAGGTTATTTATTATCCGCTAGCCTCCGCCGCGGGAGACTTCCATCCATTCGCTGAGGCGGCGGCTGTCAGGGGTTGTTGAGACAGCCTCGACGTCCCTGTTCTGCCGATTTGACAGGGTCTAGAAATCCGAGAAGAATACTTCGGAAAGCTTGTTGTTATTAGGGACAAAAAGCATCAAGGACGATGGTACTTGACCAACGCCTCTGTGATATTCTCAGTTCAAGTGCTTGCATTCTTCCCCATAAACATCCTTACAGTAATTAATTACAGCTTTACAGGGACAGGGATAATTTGGTGCATAAAAGTGATCGACACAAGTCGGATTAAACTACCAAAAGAGATTGATCAGGTAGAGCTTTGTCCTCGCTCTTGGACAAAGGAATCTGAACCTGGGTGAATGATTACATATTCGGCCGATCCGAGTACAATAGGAGTGAAAAACACTTTGGTCAAGGCGAAGAGCTTCATTCAATCATCTTACTGAGGTTCACCAGCTATGCGCACTGTTCGTTGTCCACAATCTCGCTCAAACCTCAAGTCCATGCTTCCGTCTCGTCTTGGGGCTCCGGTTAGCCGCGTTATACGCTGGAACTATGACGAACAATTCCTCCATATGTCCGACCCGATTAGATAAATTCGGTTGCCAGTAGGGCTGAGGCTTAAGTGACAAACATTCTAGATTTCCACAAACAGTACTCTGTAGTAGACTAGACTAGTTGCCGGTGACCTCAGAACCAACATCGTCTCATCTTTGATGATTTCATGGGCCGGAAATTGCACGTTTTCCTTTGTCCACTGGTGTAAGCAGGATGTCATCTGAGCATCCAATCCCCTGTCAATGTTTCAGTTGTCTGCAGAAATGGTCATTTTTACTATTTCTATCATTAAGTCCGTTTTCCAATGAGCTGGACATCTCGCGGTTCTGGCGCATACAGATGCGTTCCCAAATACGCTAGATAAAGATAGGCAGTTCAACTTTTGTTTGACCCCCAACTTTCAAGCGTCAGGGGTATCTGACCTTCAGTTTCTTGTCTTTGGGCATGAGAACGTCAACCTCAAAGCAGTATCTTTCTCTGCTTGCCATCTTACCTCTGGATTAAAGTGATGATGACACCCTATAGTGCAAGGAAAAGCATAGAAAGAGGGGTCCAGTAAAGGGGGGCTGCCATGTAATGAGAATGTTTGCGGTGCAACGATGGCACAGCAAACCTTAGAAGCCTATGCGATCCTTGGTTTTATATGTTATTCCCAAATTGTGAGGCTTGGCCGTTGGACTACATATGCAAGTCTTGAGTTTGCCAAGTTTGTTCAGAGGTTGTCCCCTAGGTTTTCATGCATAACACCTAAATATGGCTTCATCATACGTCCAGAACATAATATCAATGTCACTCGACCCATACTTCCGAACGCGTGGATAGGATATTGTTTCCAGGTGCAAAGGTTCTCGTCCAGCATTTCCCCAGAGCCATCGCCTAAACAATCGTCTCTCTCATGACTGTTTTCAGACAAGGGACATGGAACTTCCTGTTGGTATTAGTAATTCGATGACAATGAAATAGATTTAATTGTTCTGGTCATAGTATTCTCGGGTATTTAACGCGTGTTCTCGTTCCAAGAAAAGTCGACATTGGAGCTGTAGGTTAATAGAGAGAAGTGTGATTACACGTCTCATGATACCAGAAAGATGGACGATGTTCAGTATTAGACAACAGGACAACTCAACAAAGAAGATATCCACATTCAACCACATATATAGTTTTCCAACCGCATTTTGAAATAGAAGAAGATATTTTTTCACATGGTAACCATGTAACTGAACGTCAAAGGTTCTCCCCAAACCTTGAACAACAACTCTAGGGTAGATGACTAAGCAGCACACAATCCTGGCCGAGCATTTCCCGCCCCCCCTCCGAAAAATTCTTCCTTCTCCGTGATCTTGTCATAAACACCCACACAAAGGCGCCTGTTCGCAAGTCATCGGGGCCGAGTTCTTCCTCTTCCGTCGAGGCGTCGCTGTCGCATCGCATTTATCCAGCTCCGAGATCCCAGAACAAGAAGTCGTGTAAGTCGTCATGACCAAGACATAGTTTTTCCATTGCACAGCACGAAAGTAATCTCGTTGTCGTGCTTGCTGCCAACTTTACTTTGAACTCTCGTCACCATCGTGTCGAATTGCTGCTAACAATGGCTTCGTCCAGTAACATCGTTGCGCGTCGCGCAGGGTTCAACTTGGTGGAACGCGTTTATATCGCGTATCAACACTAGATTTATTCAGCATTGCGCTATTTCCCAATTGTCGAGCGCATCCTGCTATTCCGAGTGACGATTTGATACCCCGCAAGTGCCAATCGACTGTACTATTTGCATGCCCAGGTGGATATAATCATGAGCACAAAAATGGAACCTGAGGGCGACGGCTCTAATGTCACATATCCTTCTCCAGGAGCTGAGGCGATGGAATCTGGCCCTTTTTACAACGCTGCCGGTCGAGAAGGAGCCCAGGAGCATCAAGAGGGGCATCATGAGCATGTCGAACCGCATCACCATGAACAGCCCGAACACCAAGTTCCCGAACAAGTGCAACATGTGCAAGTCCAGGAGCATGACCAAAGTGAACTTCAACAGCCGGAGCCAGAAGCTTCCCAACAGCATGTGTCTCGTCCCGCCAACCTAGAAGAACTCCAATTGGCAGCGCAGCTGGGCCAGGGCCTCGCAGGAACGCCCATGATGCCTACCACAGATCCCAATATGAATGTCGAGGACCCCAATCTACGAAACATCATGCCACACCCCGAGCCTGACCAACAGCAAACACCGTCGTATGTTCACGATACTCCTACGAGCGATCCCATGGTATCACATGGCATGTCTGTCCCCGTGGGACCACCTATGGCTCCCCAGTACTCCATCGACAACAGTATCCCACCACGGAAGCGGTCAAAGGTTTCCAGGGCGTGCGATGAATGTCGCAGGAAGAAGATTAAATGTGACGCTCAGTCCGACACTGGCGATGCCCCTTGTTCCAGTTGTGCTAGATCCTCTATTAGGTGCTTGTTCAGTCGAGTGCCACAGAAACGAGGTCCGAGTAAGGGGTATGTCGATGTTCGATATCATTGTCAAGCGAATAACTAACATATCGCAGCTACATTAAGGAGCTCGCAGACCGTATTCACAGCATCGAGAACAAACTTGAATCGGATGGAGGTCTTAGCCAAGACGATATCGACAGGCTCTTCGTTACAGACAGACCCCGTCAGAGTCAAGGCGAGGACTCTTCTCGCAAACGACCCTTTTCTAGTATCTCGACAAACGAGTTCGCGACCCCTTCACGACAGACGCCATGGGGATCTGAGCATCGAATCCAGGCCTCGCCCGGTACATCCGAAGCATACACATCTTACGACAACAGCTCGTTGGCACCACAACCTACAGCACTCAAGCCCGACAATGCGCCCTCAAAGCCGCCTGTTGCTCCTATGGACGTTTCCATGCCCGATGCTCACGAAGGCGTAGACATCGACGAAGGCATGCTACACAGGTTAGTGGATCTTGATATACTGCGTTTTCTATAGCTGACCACTCCATAGCTATTTGTCCAACTTTCAGCCTGTATATCCGATACTGCCTAGCACGAAGGATCGAATGCAGGCGCTGCTCGCGCAATGCCCAGTATCTCTTCAGACTGCATTTGCGAACGCTCTCTCAGCCGTCGTCGGATCTGGAGGCGACACAAAACTTGCCAACTGGCTCCTTTTTGAATGGGAGAGCGATGAGAGCGCTGCCACACGGCCTGCCAACATTGTCCACGGACAAAGCCTACTGCTTCTCATCATTGACGCGGACTTGCGATCATTGCCAACCCTACCCTTTCTATTGTCGCGCGCTGTTGGTCTGGCCAACTCGATGAGGTTGTGGAGATATACTCCTATGGAGTCGATAGTAGAGTCAGATTCCGAGGATGCGCTGTCGGTGCAGATATGGTGGTCATTGATCCTGATGGATCGTTGGTTTGCTACTGGTACAGCAAAGCTGTCTCTCATACCAGACCGGAGCGTGGTGGCTCCTCCTGGCCTGGAAAACATCCTAGGAGAAGTGTGTTTCTACCTTGTTCGTAAGTGATACCTCAACTCTCAAGTGAATAGCAATCTCTAACCAGCGTCAAGGACTATCAAAGCTGCTCATTCGCCTGTGGCATGCTATTTCAACCTTGCAGCCCGGAGCATCAACAACCGAGGAACACACGGCTCAAATCCTCGCGGATTACATCGAGAATTATCGAGAAGATTTGCCCGCGCACATTGAACCCGCATCTCATCCAATGGTCCACATGGCGTACTGGCACTGCAGGCTCATAGTAATACTGCTTACACCAGGAGCTACCCCATCAGAGACGATATGGGCTACCAAGGAACTCATCAACCTTCTCTCCGCGAATGACTATCTGCGTAGCCCGCTAGTCAACCACTTTGTGTCGCTCGTTTCCATGTCTCTAGCAAAGCTGGTTAAACTGGACCGATCGCGAGAAGAAGCGACGCAACTGATCAAGGACATCGTGGATAAACCCGCCACAGTATGGGACGGTGTTCGCGAGAAGCTCACAGAGAAGTTGCGGCCAACTTCCTCCGTGGAAGCGACTGCAAGCCAGGGACTTCAACATCTGGCAGACCTTGCCACAGCCCATGAAGGAGGTGATGATATTGCTTTTGGTCCGTCGTTGGCATCGGGATATCTGGAATTGGCTTAGTGGCCCTCCACAAATGTATATCAACAATTGGAAGGTTTTGTCACAGTAATAGGGCATAATACAACGGGGAGGCCTGGTTTGTCAGAATATGAAAACTTGTACTAGTAGTATTCCCGGTTTGACACTTGTTAAACTGGGGTTGATGAGAATGTGGATTGATGACGAACAAGAATAATTCCAAACTTGAATCGTGAACGATGGCGTCTAGTTTTGTTGAGATTAGTGCTCAGTTGGTATTAACCGAATAGAATGCATTATTGATCATGTTCTTTAATCATCCTATCAAACCATCTTGTAACCGATAACTCATTTTACATGCAGAAACAGCTTCAAACAAAGTTTCTCTCCCTTGCTGTCATGACCTAATCCAGTCAATCACAGCTCTAGCCGCTGTCTGACTTTAGTGTTGAAAAAAACGAAATCGTGCATATTCTAAGCTGTATGTACCTGATCGACATATTCTCTACTTCCCATCTCCGAGGATCGGGAGACTTAGGCTAAGCATTCGACGAGTAATGATGGGTTCAGTTTACGTAACTTGCCCTTATCAAAAAAGAGCCTTTCAGCTTGGCTAAACTAGTGCTAGTGAAATGATACTTAGGGCAGGATTTGGTGTGCGAATCTGTCGGTCAGTCGGTAGTTAAAGACGATGGGCCTTCACCATGCGATTAGCAGGGACCGGCTTCGAACTAGTCGTGCGGACGAGTGGCTGGATAAATATTTTTCTGAGGCTAGTTGTCATCCAGTGTCGTTCAAGCCTGGGAGACATCTACGTACGCGTACCTGGCTGTCCGTGTTGAGAAGCCGCACAGAAGCCTTCTACGCTTGATATACGCCCCCTCCAACTGCTTGTCAGGTTAGAAATAGACCAGGCCAGGCCCTGCATTACTGAGCTCGTGCTCCTGTGCCGGACCGGCTGCAGCACATGAAAAAAACCCAAGGCTACATGCATTTCTTGAGGTTCAACAAGCAAACATACCTGTATGCATGTTGAAGAATTTTCGTTAGGCGTGGTGGGGCCACCTTTGGCATTTGAATATTGTGATGTCTTTCTCAAAAGGTAACCATGATCGACGTTGCTTTGGACAGGAATCAGTAACATCAGAGAAACTCATTACGTTCAGATAATTGATTATACTTGACCATGTTCTGGTATGAGTGTCACATCCTTTCCCCATGACTCCAATGATCCGGGGAACAACTGGGGTGAGGAAATGATATGGGGCCCAAAGTCGGGGAAGAGTGTCCATCTTCATAGCGGCGCGTGTTGGCACTAATCATAGCGTAATGTTAATATGAAAGAAACACTGATTGTTTCTGAATCCATGCAGGTGATAGTCGCTGCTGTTGGATGGGCATCGAACCGTGGTGATGATATGCTCTGCCACGTTTTTCATTCAGCTGTAATTTGACAGGTCGACCCATCTCATCATCCGGACGTCCGACCTGCTGCCATGAGATCCGTACGAGGGGTTGCCTTGACGAGGCAGCAACAGCTGATGTAAATGAGGTTGAGCAAGCCCCTGTCAGCTACTCTCAAATCCATGTCAACACAATCACTCCTGGCATGTGTGGAAGGAACTGTAGTTTGGTGTTGGCTCATGGACCTCGACTCGGTTGGTCTCGGTCCTCAGTCGTAAAGTCTATTGCGTTATAACAAATCCTCGCCAAGTACTCTTTTTCGTACCCAGCTTGATGATAGGAGCAGGAAAAATCGAGCCAGATGCAAGAACGATGTGCAATAAGTGAGTCGCAAGACACAACACAAATGCCTGATAACCAAGTATAAAATCTTGAGTATTCGCACTGATGCATCCTTGAGCCTGCAACCCCCCCTGAGGATAAACCTGTATACAGATTGACGAAACCTGCCATACACTGGAGTGTCATCATATTTCGTCAACTGTTGTTTCCAACTGCCCTCACGACTCTTCCCACAAGGCTAATTCACCAAAACAATTGCACTGCTCTTTCAACTTGAATATCACCACGATCTCATGCAATCCTTGCTCCGTAGTTTTGTATAATTCAGAAAGCCAGCTGCGCCTGTTCTATATCTCCTATTCCTCCCAGTTGATAGTGAGAAAAAGCATGCTCATCAAGATCCCCAAGTCTACCTTTTTGGATGAAAATGTCGTTCTGTCATCATCATCATCACCATCGGAAATACAGACAACATGTGACTGTGTCTGTTTTGCGAGTGGTGTTGAGCGTAAGTCCGCTCTACATGAAACGTATATGTGTTGCTGCTTTTAGCGCAAAATAAGTAAAAAAAGAAGCCATATCTCTAATGGCTTCATCCCGTATGGTATTTTCCAACGCCTGCCGGTGCGTCGCCCTAATGACTCGAAAATAAAAAACTGAATGGGTATTATGTACGCCAGGATATTCGAAACCTCAATCAATCTTCACATACCCCAAAAGCTGGGCATGGAAGCAGGGCCGAGAGGGTCGGGGCTTTCGTCCATTGTCGCAATGCCCTCGTTGTAATTGGGCATCCAGAACGCAGGGTCGTCCTCAACCATTGACAGGCCGGCTCCAGCCATTGGGCCAGCATCGGCTCCCTTGTAGAAGTTGTCATAATCAATGGTGGTTAGGTCAGCCGCATTGGCCATCACGCTGCCGTTCTGTCGGATGAAGCTGTCGCCGCGGCTAAAACCATCTAGGCCATGGATTTCATCATCTCCTCCGGGGAGAAAGTCCTCTACCTCGGAAACCTCACCCGAAGTCGATGTAGTGTTGGCGAGGTGAGGCAAGTGCTCCGAGCCGCTGCCAAAGTCAAACAGACCATTGAAGCTTTGAGTACCAGCCTGGCTGTAGCTTGATGGTGTAAAGCTGTCGCCTTTCATCTCCGAGAGGTCGTAATGGCTCCAATCGACTGAGGCCGCGCTCAGGCCGGCGCTGTACATGGGAGCATCCGTCTCCGAGTTGAAGCCAGAGCCGAAGAGATCGAATGTGCTGTTGGCCATATAGGGAGGATACTCAATGCCCGACAGATCCAGAGGAGGAAGGTTGGTGTTCAAGTTCTGGAAACTGCTGGCACCGCTCATTAGTGGTGAAGTGGTTTCCGACTTGACTCGGCGCTCCCGGTTAGTAGCAGCACGGGCTCGGCTACTGGGAGGGTCCCGCGAGCTCTTTTGAAGCATGCTGTCGGCGCCTAGACTACTGGTGCTGTGAGCCGAGTTCACCCTGTTGAGTTGGTATGGGCCACATTTTTGTGAGGCTCGGTTGTTTCTGTGGGCAGGCTTGTGGTTGCCATGCTGGTCGAAAGTTAGAACACCGTCTGAGTGGACTGTGTTGGCTCGTCGTCGTCGACCAGGAGGCTTTGGGCGACCAGTAATGCTCATGGTCAAAGATTCGCGCTCCGAGTCAGACTCGGGCACGGTATCAAGAGCAGGCTCGTTCTTGTGCGAGCAACTGCAGTGACCACCGTGGTTGCAACAACATGTCTCTGTGAAAGGTTTAGAAAATGCGATCCATGCCGAGCGCCTCGAGGTCTGGGACAGCTCGAGGCTCAAGGGCGCTTACCAGTATGTCCTTCAACAGTTGGCTGCAGATGGGCACATTTGCTTGTCTTCTCACCACAGTCACACTTGACATGGGCAGAGCGAGACTTGCGCATAGCGCGACAGTGCGCGCATTGAGAAACCGGTCGACCTTTCTTGTTGATATGTTGAAGTGGACGGTCTGAGCAGGGACATGGTAAGCAGTGGCTCCCATGACGAAGTCGAGTGTTCGACATGGAATCTAGACTCACCAGAATGTTGACAATTGCTCACACGATGGCCGCGAACGCAGGCCTCGCAGGCATACTTTTCTCCATCAATTATCATATTGGCGGGGTGCGGACTGAATTAAGATACAGTCGACTCGAGAGCTGGGCGGCGAAACGCTTTATGCTGACAACAGTTGACTTCTGGCAGAATCCTGATATGTAGGTCTCAAAGTTATCAAGTTCCAGTCGAGTACGCTTTGTTCGGACAAGGTGGAGGGAGAGTACGGTGGGTTTCTATCGGCACCGATGTTGAATGCTTGTGTGTAAGTGTCCCGCAAAAGCACTTCCACGCTAAATCAAGTGGACTTGAAGTTGGGGAAAATGGGCCGAAAGAGCTTTGGTAAACCGGACAGCTACAGGAACATATCGCGGCGAAGCTTGAGCAGAGCTGGAAGAGGCTGGAAAATAAAACCAGTCAAGGAATGAGGGCACAGAAGACAATAAAAGTTTTCGAGGGCAAGTTGATAAAGCCAATTGATGTGAGAGAGGAACAGGAGTGGAGATGCCACCGACCGGTGGGTGGGTAAATTTTCCCTTGGGGTGTCTTGGGGTCTCCTCTGGAACTGTACGGTACGGTACCTAGACCTAGCTTGTGGCCGGGTTGGATCGCTCGCTACTGTAACCCTGGGCCCTGGGTGTGCGAGAGATGTGGTTGGGTGGGTGTGGGAGGGAGAGCCAGAGGGAGTGCGCCGCAGGAATACCTGAAATGGATGGGCGGACGAGGTCGGCGGCAGGACCGGGGTTTCTTCTGATGCACAAGCGGGTTTGGCGCCTTCAGCTACAGAGCCAGCTAAGACGAGACAAGGACATCGACCAAGGCCAAGCCAAGCCGCCTTGCTGGAGACGTTGTAGGTGGAGTTGTCGGCCCGGATGGTCGGAGCGTTCTCGTTTTGCGTTGTGTTGTTCGTCGGACCTGGTACTGTAGCTTTGGTGACGTCGGCGGCCGACACCAACTATGAGAATACAGAAAAGAGAAAGCACACAGCGCTCCCTGAGGGACACACCGAATAGCACAGGAGTGGTGTTTTCAGGAACAGGAGAAGGAAGTCGAAAAGAGAGACAAGAGAAAGTGCAGGAGTAGAGCTTGTCTTATGGCTTTGGATACAACTGGAGACAATGACGGACACAAACACCATCAGCGGCAGCAGCACTGAGGCGTAGTGTCAAAGCAGTACAACATGCACCACAATGTGATATGTCTTTGGATGGCAGAAGAGCACCCTTTGGTCCCTTGTTCAGTCATGATCCCTTTGGTCCCTATATTGCGCCGAATCGATTCCTGCACGTATCGAATCGAATTCTTGCTTTCTCGCTGATTATGATTCCGCCCACCTGCCTGCCTGCCCGCTCGCTTGCTCTGTTATTCTGTGCCTACGGCCCCAGGCCCCATGGTCCAATATCCTTGTCTTGAATAACTCAGCAAGGCCAGGCGTGGAGGGAGGTTGCGGACACGGGCGCGATCGAGGATACTCGGCTGTACAGTGTGGGACGATGGCGCAAGCAACAAAGTGACCGGGCTGGGGCACCGGGGTGGAAAGCGTGGGCTAGGATGGGGGACAAGGGTTCTGAAGCGACCATGACGAGCTTGAGAGGGCATCGTCACCCTCGGTGGCCCGTGGCATGGTCTGTGAAGAGTGGGATTGAGGCCGAGTTCGGAATAGCGTCCACCTGCTGTTGCTTCTAAGGGTTCAGTTGTGATACAAAAGTTGGCTGGTCATCAGTTCTTGTGACTGGGGTTTAGAAAGAGCTGTAGACAATTTTTTCTTGTACAGTATGTCTGTATTCAGATCGACAGTAGTCGGCAAAGACGAGAGTTGATACGACCGCATGGCCGGTTGATTAAGTGTCATGGGAGACTAGCTGGATAATTTAGGTCGAGGAGTGAGCTTGGGGACTGTGGAGTTCTAGGCTTGTGGGATTTGTCCATGAATGTTAGTGGATGGATCACGATGAATGGGGAAGATTGGTGCGAGACAGATTACAGTGGAGGAGCGCGGAGGGTACAAAGTGAGAAGGAGGAGCCGCACGCATCGCATCGCATCGCATCGCCATTTCGCATGGGTAGGTTAGTAGACAGGAAGGTGTCCTGAGTTAGTTAGTACCTTCCATACGAAGTTGTAGGTGTAGGTACTTTGCATGGCAGGTCCATTTCCTGTACCTGCCTTTCTCAACAACACAGAAAATAGTAGCATCTATTTGGTATCGGCAACTGCAAAAGGTAATATGAAAGGGTTGCTTCTTTCGGGATTGCCTACCGTAAAATAATAGTGACTGACTGCGGGTAAATTAGGTTGACTGGCATAACGGGACGGAGGGACGATCAGAATATCCATGTTTAACTTTATGGGAGAATTCGGGGCAATACAGCGATGCTGACTGGTTTGAATTGAAATCCTAGTCCCAACACTCGGGATTGGAATCAGCCACAACTCCTTCGTCAGGTATTATGTTTTCATAATTTACAGCCGTTCCTAGTCTCGCTCGAGTCAAGTCAACTCGAGACGAAGACAACAGAACCGCGAGGCGGCCAGTCAACGGGTATGGGGATGGATTAGTACTATGTGGTGATCGGTCATAACACTCAACACGACGGTAGCATTGTATTTTTCGTCCACTTCTGCTACGACTCGGCCTCCAAATCTGACGGCTAGATGGCGCTTTATGCAGCCGGATATCGGCTGTATTTTGGGAACCTCTCTTGCAGGTATCGTCGCGTGCAGGCTGTGCCTTGTCCTGTACCTAGTCAGGCGGTACAGTGCCTTGACAAACTGACTGACATCTACATCTCACACAGGCCGTCTGTCTCGTTTAGTAGCCGTTGGCCGGGGTTGTTAGACTGGGGGTAGGGCAAGCAGTTAACATTCGTCAGTGAGGATCGTGGCAGCAAGTCGAACAAGGTTCACAACTATTGGTTGCAGTCAAGCTTAAACGGGTACCAGGCTGTCTACCAGGTTTAACAGATTGATGAAGGTCATCAAAACGAAAAAAGAAAAGTTTTACGTACATGCAGTACCTTATCGGCGGAGCATCTTCGGGACGATCCATCCATCAGTTTGAGTCGTGCAGGAGAAGAAGCAAGTACGTATTTTCCGGGACGGAGTAGAGTAGCAGTACAGTAATAGTTGGGGTCGGTATCCGTTCGGGAACCCGCAATTGTTGCTCTGTTGGTAGACTCCTGGTAAATAACTGATCAAGGTAAGCTGAATAGGCAAGGTAAGTGGTAACTTCATCATCGATAGCTAAGACGGACCCAGTGTTATTGTTATCTTAATATTACCCGTACAATCTCCATAAAGAATGGAAGCACAGCGGATGTAAATGCAGGGCTCCTTCCTGCCCGTGCCACTGCAAAGCACTAGGTCGCGACTGAACTGCTAGGAATAGGCACTGTTGCACACTGTACTCAAGCACTGTATCAACTCAGGCTGAGTGATGGATGGCATTAAGCCGCTGCAGCTCCACCTATCAACATCCTCCTGCATCAAACATCTCCAACTGCTTTGATAGGGCGCGCTTGATGCTCGCGTACATCCACACCTTTGTCTTGAGTTTTTGTGAATTCTGGTGAATGATTATGGATGTGATCTTGGTTGCACGCTTGGCGGAAACAGTAACGCCGCGGCTCTGCTTCTACCATGCAACAGTTCGAAGACTAGCCGGTTCAATTACCGATCTCGCTGAAGGGGCAGAGTGCTAATTTACTTCCTTGTGCATAGGATATAGTTATTCTCGTTTACTTCTCCTTGGTATGTGCATATAGTTTTTTTTTTCATTTGCCATCTGATACGCCGCTTCCCACTTCACTGTCGCTGACTCCATTCTCGCGCAGGCAACAGCATCATCATGCTTCTGATGCCCCTTGTCTAGGGTTCACGCGACGCTTTCTGATCAAGGCCCAGACTTGTCAGAAGCTCTCAATCTACAAATATCCCGGATCATTTTATCCACAAAGCCCCAGCGCCCCAGCTTACTCACTAGCATCTAAACCCCTACAGGCATACCGGACTATGTATAGCCGCTGGGCTTTCTTTTGTGCGTGCTGTGGAATTTCGAGAAGGCGTATGCAAACAGAGATGGCTGACCAACAAGTTGCATTGTCTCAGGATAGCTCTTCAAGACCCTCGTGGACCCTGCAAATCATTGGTCCAGGGTGCCCCTCAAGCCAAATTAAGCACCGACCGTGCTATTGCTACGTACCATGACAAGCGCACTTATGTGCAGACCGCTGATCCAGGGGTAGCTATTGGGTCTTTCAGGCTGAGTGGTCTTGGCTCTATAGGTTCGCCGATGCTATTCGTAGCCTCGCCTCTTATTTTCCTGTCGGACTTCCTATCTTGGTATAATTCTTCGGAGACTACACGGTGCTTCGTCGTTTATTAGAAACTTAGACGGGCATTGAGTCCGACAGCAAAATTGCACGGTCGACATTTCAACTGTGCAGAATCCTTCAGCTTGTGTTCAGCCCAGAGCTGTGACTGCTGACATTCTGCAGTGCTTCAATGAGTTGGACGGGTGGCTGAGACATCCTCCGTTCATCCATTAGCATCGTCGACTTTTCCGCGTCATCAGCACCGCACAACCATCCGTCTCCGCCCGGTTGGTGCAGGTCCAATCCTACCGGATTCGATTCGTTCCGGAATCCATACAAACGGATACACTCCGAGGTGCGGCAGACTTGCGTTTTAGCTGGGTGCTTGTAGCATGCGCATCCTGCAGTTCAGTTGACAGCATTTCCCCAACTTCCCCCGCGATGGGATGCACGGATCCCGACGGGAAAGTGCGGGTGAGCGGGTGCCGGGGGCTTGCTTTCAGTATCAAAGTTGGCTTGTACAACCACGACTCACTATCGTTAAACTAGGTAGTTGGATGCGATTTTCTGATCCGTTGCCATGATCAAAATGTCATGGGCGTCGTATTTTCCCGTCGCCAGGCTGTGCACAAGCCCAATCGTAGGCGGCTGAGCTTCGGTTGTTTTTGCGGTCCCTGGTCTGCAATCGCGGGTATTGCCTTTGCACTCGTTATGATGGACATTTATTTCTACCAGTCATGTCAGAGGATCCCCAAATCTCCGTACCCCAGCCAAGACAGAGCCAAACCGGCCATTAATAGAAAAACAAGCGACTCTGAGTGCTTCTATCATTTGGCAGCGGGTCTTTATTGGGACCTGTTGTTTTGGTCATATACTTGCTGGCTTGAACAAGAAGTTCAGCTAAAAACCTACGGCTCTATATCATAGAGAAAGGAATGGAGATATACAAGCACTGGTTCCCATCAGACATTGACCAGAGAATCATGTCAGTCTTCTACAACTTGAATATCGGGTTGTCAAGTTACAACTCGGGACATCGATTGGTGTCCAGTTGTCTATCACCAACATTGAGACTAGGTGCCTGTTCTTGAAATGAATGACAATAAAAGTCGGGGGCACATCAATGTCTCACTCACAATAACGTTACGTGTGAATGACGAATCACGATTCTGGTATTACCCTCGCCTCTTCCCTCTTCGAGACACAGAGCAGACAAAGTAGATCTTTCGCTCCCAAGTATCAAACTAGAGAACGACAGCCTTGGCTCCATAGCCTGGCTGCTAATTCAACATCAAAATTCTGGAGCCGCCAAAAGCGACAGCCGCGCAGGAGTGGGATACCGAGCAAGCTTCGGAAGTTATCAGACCGCCTAAGAGGATAGATCTATGATCTCCACGCCGTCTGTCCACGTGTATGGGGTATCGAACTCCATACTCAAGATGATAGATGGAAAGAGGGTTCATTGCTTGACCGCAACAGATGGAATGACAAGGGCTCCACGCAGGAACTCGTCACGATGTCCTTTGTTGTAATGCTCGATTGGAGGTCTGACTTGATCTTTTCTGCACTCTAGCAGACCCTTACCTGTCTGTGTCCACTCCACGAGGCTCACGCAGGGTCTGCACCACACCTGACTGCTCCTTACTTGCATCTGTCAATGTCACTTGTGACTTGCCTAATTACCTACAGGTGGTATATAGTGACCAAACAGGGATGGCTGATTCAGCTGACAATGTCCTGAACATCATGATTGCATCCTAGGACATGCAACCATGAAGTTGGCATCTCGTGTGTTCATGATATACTTTGCTAGTGAGAGGAATGAATTACAACCTCTCCTGGTCCACTATGGATCAGCACTTTACTAATGACTCCCCACAGAAGTGGTTTCTGTTCGAAATGCCTGATACCAATCGTTTCATGAAGCTGTCAGGATGAGGAACATTTCCGGATTGTCTTGAAGCAAGCTTGATGCTTTGTGGTCGTTAGTCGCCAAGCAAGAAGCGCGAAGTAGCACCGTAACCCACAAGTCCCTAGGTTTTACCTGGTTGCACAGACACCGCCATTATCAGTCACAGGCTAACCAACTGATGGAAACAGGCTTGTTGTCAGTCTGCAATTGGAAGACATGGCAATTTGAAACGACAATCAGCCATTCACTAACACAGTCACACCTTTTAGCATTGATCAACATGAGAAACCAACCTCAGCTCAGGCATGTCATATCATGACATGTCAGGACAGTGCTGCATGTCTCGGGCTTGCACCGTCCTCCAAGTCACTCGAAAACGGACCGGAACCCTTGCCTGGCCTGTTTACAACTCCAGACATCCCATCGGGGCCCCAATATCTGCCCCCACCATCCCGCATCTTTATATGCTGACATGATTGGTTCTTGGCATCACATCGAATTCCCCCAAACAGGATTTCGGGCTGTCTCTCTGTCTGCCTCCCACACACACCCCGACCCTTGATCTGCTGCAGTAAGTTAGGTTCCAGCAGTTTTTCTAGAAGCCTGCGCCCCTGCGTCCTGGTGGTACAATGTAGGGAGCTCGGGCCAGCCTGTCAAGATGGTCTCTCATTGCTCGCAGGAAAATTAGTCTGTGTGCCAGCTCGTGCATATGTATGAATCAGCAAGAATCTCTGCTGGAAGGAAGCAAGTTGGTCACTAGGGACATGTACCCTATGGTACCCATACCTAACAGACCCTGCGGTTTCAATCCTCGGCTTTTTTAATAAGATCTGTGCTTTAGGTAAGTTTCTTCCCCATGTTCAGAGTGGAGTTGAATGATCGGTCCATGATACCACGTAGCATATGGCATTTGGCCCAATGCCCCAAACGCTGTTGATCTGCGTCAAAGACCTTGGCCGATTGATTATCATTTGGCAAATGAGGTGCGTACAAGGAATGAGGATTCGCCTACCTACACCACGGACCAGAGGACATTGACGTATCTGTTGACCGAGTGTACTTGTTAATAACAGCACAGACAATCTTGACAGTCTATTACTTTTATGTTTTGTTAGCGACGGGGCTCATTTGCGCCGCTCATCGGCTGGACTGCCCGCGCGATTCCCAATGAGTCTTGGGCTCCATCTGCACCTCGACATTTGCGATGGCGCTTCTGTTTAGCCGCATCTGGATCGATCCATATCCAATCTCCTCGTCTCAGGTCAGCACAGGGTGAGGGTCGCCCTGACCATATGTCTCTTGAGCCTCTACTACGTAGTGCGGGCACATGTTGGGCTCAATTTCCACCATTTGATATCATGAGGCTCGGTGCGAAATGAAACGAAACATGAGCCCTAAACGGTGGTTTTAACGGTTGGGTTAGACGCCATGGACCGAGAATGGCATAGCTAGACTGGAATGGCCACGCACATGCTTGGAATTGGCAAAAGACAAGCAAGTAGGCAAGATAGGTAGGTACGTTGCGTACATATGACATTATGTAACTGCGCTGTCACAGCCTCGCCGTCCCATCAGGCACAGACAACACATCAATCACACATGACAGGCACGATCGTGTCGATGGCGTTCGGTATATCATGGCAAGCCGCGGTTGTTGGTGGGCAAAGGCGAAGCGAAGGGAAAGGAACCTCGAAACGGGCCGGCTTTTCATGAAGGTCCATATATATTTGTAGAGGAAATGGGTATTACTGGTTATCCATATCCTTGGATATGGAGAGTTGCAATGCAGTCGACCATGAAGCCATGGAAGACTGGGGCCGTTGGACCATTCCATCCTGTCCGTAAAGGGCAAGTCGAACGCGCCGTTTCTTGATTGGCTTGGATGCGAAGCCTTGCTTAGGATTGAAGCATCCATTGGCTGTTGGAAAACTCGAAGCATAGACGTATCTGATTGGCTGATCGGGGACCGGGCAATCAAAGACCCCCACGCGCTGACTTTGTCAAATTGCAAAAACAAAACCCAACCATATCTTTCACAGGTTGAATTTTTTTACCTTTGCAACCACACAAAAACCCCAAGTTGGGGTCAACACAACCACATCTTTCTCTCACCCATACCATACCATACCATCTCGCTGGGCACGCCACGAGATATCGCTGATCCCCGATAGCTGTTGCAACCCTTACATACTTTACAGTGCAATACCCAGCAAGGTCGATTCCTTCGCGTTGCGTCATGATTCTGGCGCTGGGCTCAGGTATTGATTGTACTGTGTGTCGGGAAGCGGCCGCTACCGCTACCATTGTGTCAGGCGCATTCTAATTCGATTGCGCCTCTCGGTAGGCCTTTTCGGGCAGGACAGGACTGGGGGTGACAGAGCTTCCAACGTGCACATCGCGTGGATGCTCGATGGCATCATTTTACAGCTATAGACCAGGTGCTATGCACAACCTTGCTACAGTGGCATACTAACCAAACAGTCCAATTCAATTTCGCGTGACGTTTTGCCAGCAACCGCGTTGAGATCTTCTCAGCGTGGTAATCGGCATTCAGTGTCTGCTCTCCATAGACCTGGATGTTTTTGCTCTGGCATAGATAAATCTGAACTCGTTGCTGGGCACCCGGCTTTGAGAATGTCGTCTTGACTTCTTGGAGAAGCCGGGAATCAGCTGTAGGCACATACCACTGTCAAAGCATCCCCTTTTGTAATATGTAACTATTTATTCTGATTTGATTTGATTTGATCATATAAAATCGACAAACGACTGGTAGTTTTTGACGGCATATTGCTAGCTCCGTCACCCCAAGACTATTGGATATTCCTTCAGCCGGCAGTTAAAAGATTGGCTGTCTGCTGCCATTTCCTGCAATCGTCGACGTGGCTTGAGTCGCGTGGGATTTGTCAATAATCCAGGTCATTCAAAGACTGTCGAGGTTCCTGTCCGACGTGAAATCTCACCCTTCCTTTTGGTGATCAACGATCGGCGGGGTGTCCCGAACCCGAACCGGGCGAACGGCGTGGCCGATTGGATTGGGGGTTGTATAGCTCTGTCTCTCTTCGACGTGTAGCAGCGATTAATGGTTATCTATTCTTACACTACCTACATCACCCTGTCCGATGACTTGCCTTGTTTGAACATGCACTGCTGACGGCGTAGGAAATATACGGGCTGATCAAGACTATTTCTTCCCCTCGCGTAAGAATAATGCATCGGAGCGAGAAATGAGACTCGAAGCGTAAAATGCGAAACTGTCAGATGGGGGTTAAGTGTGACTGCTGTGTCTAGTTATGCACTGAATCTGTTTAGGTTGATATACGTCTCACGAAGAAAACAAGGGATGCTGTGGTATGAAAGGCGCGGCTGAATCTGACGAAGAGCCAGATACAGCAAGTGGTTGTTGATCAGCGGATTGAGAGTGAGATGGGCGCTATCAATAACTTGATACCCAACGAACTAGTCACTAACTATTGCAGCGGCGCTGCTGTTATCATGCATGACAACTTGTTCAAAGTCAACGGTCGATCGCCCGGTAAAAAGAAAAAGACGTAAGGCCAAGACATGGACTCCCTGTTGTGGATTTCTCGAAATGACTGATCGAGAAAAGAGCTGTTCAGTATGAACACCGTATGAACGATAATATTGCATAAAAATAACAAGATACTTACTATAATACAAGGCTTGGCTGGGCTGGGTATCGATGGTGTGCTCCAGTTTCCAGTTTCCAATTACAGCTCCAGCCTCCTATTACGGCATGGACCTCGGTGCCGTGGCGAAAACGGCGGGGGTTGGTTTGGGGTCCTGTACAGCAAGCAGTAACTGTAAAGTGATAATTCATCCTTCGACTCTGTCTTGTTGAACCAGACCAGACTTGATTTTGCAGGTACCACTATTTGCGGATTTACCTATTGAGGAATTGGCTGCATCACCATCACAGTGACAGTAACAGGCCGATCAATTTCGTACTCCACCGATAACGTAAACATAGCCATCATACATCACCATCATGGCAGACAATAGGTGAGAATGGCCCATCCTTGATAGCATCCAATCGTATGTAAACCACTTACTAAACCGATTACTAACGCGAATATTCATTTACAGTCGTGTTGATATCATCTTCATCGGTGCTGGCGCCGTGGGATGTTTCTATGCTTCGAGACTCCATCATGTAAAGTATCCTCATCACATGAGTAGGACTCTCACTTACCAGCATGACAGCCATCGCAAAACATCCACGTCTCCCTTGTAGCGCGTTCTAACTATGCTGCTATTCAGAAGGATGGTGTCAAACTGCAGACGCGAAGCTTTGGTGACTACACTTTCAACCCAGACGCGGCTTTCCCATCCGTCGATGCAGCTGCTGCAGCCAGTACATCAGGCCAGAAGAAAGACTGGCATTACATTTTTGTGACGACAAAGGCTCTTCCAGACGTCAGTGATGACTCTTCCATAATTGAGCCCCTAGTTGGGTCAAAGTCCTGTATCGTTCTCATCCAGAACGGTGTCGGTGTAGAAGAGCCATTCCGGAAACGCTTCCCCAATAACCCTATCGTCAGTGCAGTAACTGTTGTCAGTGCCGAACAAACTTCTCCTGGTACCATACGACAAAACCGCTGGACGCGCATTAGTATTGGGCCATACACCGATGGCTTGGCTTTGCAGAACTCAGAGCTAGGTCGTCGCGGGACAGAGTCAACTGAGGCGCTGCGTCGCTGGTGGACAGACCTTGGCGGTATCAAAGACGTAGACCCTCACGATGAAGTCGGTCTTCAGACAGTGCGCTGGCATAAGCTTTGTATCAACGCGGCCATGAACCCTTCGGCCGTCCTCTCCGGTGGCCGCGGCAACGCAGACATGGTCGCGGACGATGAGTTACAGCGACACCTGCTGGGTGTGATGAATGAGATCCGTGACGCCGTGCCCAAAATACTCGGTCGGCCTTTCCCGGACAGTATGGCCAAGCCAGAGAAGATCATCGAGAGCACGGCGCGAAATAAGGGCGCCAGGCCGAGCATGTTGCTGGACTGGGAGGCCGGTAAGCCACTAGAGCTCGAGGTGATTTTGGGCAATCCCGTTAGAATTGCAAGGGAAAGAGGCGTTGATATGCCGAGATTACAGAGTCTATACGCGCTATTGAGGTCGGCCCAAGGGATGAGAAAGAGAGAGAACAAGGGGAAGCTGTGACGGTCGATTTCCTATAGGCAAGCAGGGGGAAATCGGTTGGATTTCTGCAGCGAATGCAGAGACTAGATCCGTTGCAAGCCTGCAATTCATAGACAAGTTGGCATTTCTCTAGCTAGCCAAGTCTTCTAGCTGAAGATCAATTTCAGAGACATCGATCATATTTACCTACAGGATAGTTTCATCGCTATCACTATACCACGATTCTGTAAAGCAAGACTCAGAATCCGCACATTTGCCTAAAATCGTAATTCATAAACACACATTGTAGGCCTACAAGCATGTCATCGACACTCCTAGAACGAAGTCGAGTTCATGCAAGGCAATTACCGAGAGTTAAATATAACAGACCGATCATCTTAAATCACAACCCTCACAGCCCCGTAATAACTCTCTACCCGGCAAATTAAAGCCTCATTCATATCAAGCTGGAAAACTATTTCTTGTTAGTCGCTGGTTCTGTTTTGATAGGGTTAGTCACTTACGTTGTCTGGAGAGTTGGTTATCTCCTCGAACGCTTGAAGCGTCTCAAAACCCATGGCTGCCAGAGATTCGCTGCCATCATCCACGACCTAATTACATCAATGACTGGCGAATCCCAATAGCGAGTATGACTTACCGAACCCAGCACAACCTTCGTTGCTTTGTTATTCCTAGCTTGGCGGACACCCATCAACGCCAGACCTTGCATAGTAAGAGTTGCCAGCGGCATGGAGGGTACAACTGGAGCAAGAATTCCACCAACGTTCTCTGAGCGGGACTTCAGAGAGGGGTAATAAGTTTCCAAGTGGCTGTGCTGCTTGCAAACAATTACTGTGCCCACCAGAGTACCTGAAGCATCTTTTGCTCGGACAATGCCACTCAACTTTGTTTCCGACAACGCATGGCGGTACAATTCTAGTACCTCTGGGCTTGCGTGATTTCGAACATGGCCCAACACGCCATCCGCGTTGTCCAAATCATGGATCAGATCGAAACTTATACCTGCTCTTTGGATACTTTGCGATAAGCCTTCTGGGGCAGACCAGCTTGCTAGGTCTTGGATGACCATGTTCGACACACGTCGAGGAAACTGAACATCCCAACCACTAGTCACGAACCATTCTTTAATGGTGTTTACCTGTACATCAACGGGGATGCCGAGGAAAACTCCGGGGAATGCTGAGCCGATCTGCACTTGCTTGATACCTCGCCGTTGCAGAAGGCTCCTAATTGCTCGTCGGTGAAGAGACCTCCCGATAGACACATCACGTTTGGTGGGCTCGACAAATACACCACCCATGACACCGACACCATGGACATAGTAAGTCGCTGCGAATCCATACAGAGCATTTGTACTGCTGTTTCTGACGACGAAATGGGACTCGGCAACGTTGGGGTTATTCAGTTGGAAGGAGGCGGCTGTTGTTGCGCGTAAAAACTGGAGATCTGGTGCACTTGCTCGGTGGACAGCCCGAAGAAGGTCGTTTAGACCCGACGAATCTCGTCCAGAACTGTACTCCTCGACCAGCCAGTGTTGCCTGGACTTGACTACCTTTTTGCTCTTTCGCAATGTGCCAGGAAGCGTACCAAGTGGTGTGATCTCTCCCACAAGAGTCCTAGCAAGAGCATGCAAAGCGCTCTCAGTAAAGTCAAAGGTACATACGTAGGTACCGATAGACTTGTCCATAGCAAAGTCATATGGAGAACTGACGGCGACCACAATCAGTTGCTTCTTTTGGCCTCTAGTCCGCAGCATAGAACACATCATGTCAACATGTTTTGTAAAGCCAGCCTGATAAAGGTTTCGGTTGGCATCAGCTGTAACGATAATGATACAGGAGGCTCTGTGTATTAGATTCTCGTGTACTATAGCTGATTAGAATGGTGAATATGCAATAAAAGACAGTAGCCTTACCCGGACGAACTCCGTTGGCCGTATAACTAGTATGGAGAAGTTTCCCATTGCGAGCTCGAGCAAGTGATTTGCCGAACTCTCGGAAAACACCTTCTCCGCTAAGAATTGCACGACGATCGCGACCGTCATTATGCGACCACATCTCGTGCGGACCTTCTGCCTGGCTTTGGTTGTCCTTAGCAGCGAGCAGTTTCTTGGTGAGAGAAGATGCAGGGAGGGGTTTTACTAAGGGTGTTAGTAGCAGAAGTTCTTCTCCTGGATGCATCGACGCGGTGAGCGGAACGAGTTTCTCCTTGTCTCGAATGATTGTTATCGAGTCATCATAAGCACGGAGAGATAATGAAAGGTGAGATGGATGGAGCTGAGAAAGGAGAGAAATGCCTGGGGGGTTCAGCGCCTTTTCCCACGAGGTACATCTCGATTTGAGGTCGAGCACCCTTTTCAGAGACGTGAATATCCTCTCTTTGCTGACGATGCCATTTTCATAGCCCAACTTGAGACCCTTGATGGCTTCAAGCTGGACATCGTAGGCGCGACATAGAAGGACAAGGTCGCAGCCTGCCTCAACAGCCATAATGACGCCGTTTTGGACACCGAGCTCGTGACTGAGAGCCTCCATCTCTAAACATTCCGAAATTGCGACACCATTGAATCCGAGTTCATCTCTTAGCAACTCGTCCACAACCTGGTCGGAGAGACAAGCATGGCTAACATTCATGGATGGGTTGGATATGCCGCAGCCTCCAATGAACATGGCATCCAATTTGCCTGATGCAATAGCATTACGAAAAGGAACGAGAGCACTGATGCTCAACTCTTCAAGTGTTTGAGTAATGATAGGCACGTCCAGATTTGAGCCGAGAAAGTTTAGATTTCCATAAGATGGGAAATGTTTGCCACAAGAGGCTATCCCTGCGTCACGAATTCCATTCAGCGCAGCAAGGCCATACTGAGAAACCTCTTGCGGATCGTCGCCAGTGGCACGTACCCCCAATGGCTGATAGCGAGCATTGTTCAGAACGTCAAGGACAGGACCCAACATGAGGTTAACACCACAAGCTGAGATCTCGGTTGCAGTAGCTTTAGTGACCTCATACGCTAAATCGGCTCGTCCAGTAGCTGCAATGCCCATAGCGCTAGGGAACTGACAGACATAATCTTCGTCGAAAAGACTGTTGACACCTCCATTCTCTTGATCAAGAGCGATGAGAAGGGGCTGTAAGTGACCGGCATTCTTTGCAATGGTCTGTAACTCCTGAACCAATCCCGCTGTCTGCTGAGCAGCTTCGTCAAGTCAGCACTTCCGAACAGGATAAGTATATATGATAGAGACTCACATTTTAGGTTTTTGGCAGTAAGAATGATGGACCCTAGGTGGTGATCCTCAATAAGGGTCCTGATCTGAGGAGTGACTTCAGTGCCATCCCAGCCCATGATGAGGATCTGCCCAATGGCACTACAAGGCCGGACCAGTTAGCATGATCCATTACTTGACATTAATTCGATTAACTCGAATTCTCCGAGATTCGGAGCCGAAGGGTGGAGGTAGATCTGGTCTGGTTGTCTCTAGAGACTGGGCAAGTGGGTACGTACCGGTCGAGATCCTGCCATGATGGATCCAGGTCGCTATTATCTGTATGGGCCATGATGGTTGGGCGGCGACGAGGCCTTGTCACATGATACTTTGGTCTTTTCTGGTTGTGATGGTGATGCTCATCCCTCGATGGACCCGCGTGCTTGAGTCTGAGGTAACGATGCGATGCATTGGTATGGCTGTAGCTTTCTCGCGACGACGAGGACGATGCTGACCTGGGAGGGGCCATGGATGGAATGGCTGTTGCCGAGCGCCTAAACCTCGGCGAATTCGATTGATGTATATTGATTGGCTGCTTGGGTAAGATAAGGTGGTTGGGGAGAGGGAGATGGTACCGTAGTTAGAGGTTGTAAGTGGGGTACTGGACCTTCCGTCAGTGGAGGTTGTTCTTTATGGCTGGTGACAAGATCGATCCATGGGTTACTGCACGCCCCATGAGTTAACGTTACATGGAACGACAGCAACAAAACTGCAGTCGAGTTTCACGTTGTGTCGAGTCAATAGAAGCTGAACCAGGTAAGGATGATCACTGATTCTTGAGGCAAAATGGACGGATGCAATCATCTTTGTACTCCAATTCTACCCTGGTCTATCAACATGCACAGCAACATACCCAAAAGGAACCAGACCATACCGTACTGGGTTGACCATCCCCACACAGTCTCTGTTGATGATTTCGACGATGGCACCGTTCACTTGGGTCGAACTTGCACGGTTACTGAATCGCAGTGACGACATGACGATAGGAAATTTACAGTGTTATCCGGAAAACGTGGCCGTTCTCGGCGCCTTGATAGGACTTTTCAGGTCTGGTGATGGGATCTTCGGGATACTAGTATAATACGATTCGCCCTCAGTTGTCAGTATGGATTATTGTCCTTAGGGACTATCAAACAAAGATAAACACGACAGTCGAAAACAAGAAGCCTGCTTCGCGATATCTAACGCTTCCTTATAGACTATTCCTACAGCCCTTCAATATGCCTATCGCAATCTCGCCGACGCTACCCAAGAATGGCCTTACCAAGTTCACCAACTGTCGATTGCTTAAAGGCAACGACCTGGTCTGGGAGGATCTTTGGGTCAGCTCCGTCAATGGCAAGATCGTAGACAGCCAAGCTTCCTTCTACGGCGGCCGCAATATGCCCGATAACACTATTGATCTGGGCGGACGCATCATCGCCCCGGGCTTTATTGAGTGCCAGCTCAACGGCGCCTTTGGTTTCAACTTCTCAACCCTACTCGATGATATGACCGAATATGGCAAAAACATTCAAAAAGTCAACCGACTACTGGTCACGACAGGGGTCACCTCCTACATGCCAACCATTACAAGTCAGAGAGCGGAACTATACCAAAAGGTGAGTTTTCTTTTGGTGGGGCTCTTGTACATGAAACTAATTAACAACAGACACTCCCGTACCTTGGCCCGTCTGGGGAACTGCGGATCCCCAGGCACGGAGCCGAATCTCTCGGAGCTCATTGTGAAGGTCCTTTCTTGAACCCTACCAAGAACGGAATCCACAATGTCGATGTTCTCATCGAAGCTCACTCGATAGAGGACGTTGAGCAATGCTACGGCCGAGAAAACATGGTCCCTCGCCCCGACGGCTCCCCCATCCCCATCAAGATGATTACAGCAGCACCAGAACGCGGACAGATGATGAACCTGATACCGGAGATTACATCAAGAGACATCATCTACTCTGTTGGCCACACAGAAGCGACATACGAAGAGGCATCTCAAGCTGTTGGTAAGGGTGCTACAATGATTACACACCTCTTCAATGCCATGCGCCCACTTCACCACAGAAATCCAGGAGTCTTTGGGGTCTTGGGCAAGGCTGAGAGCTTGCCACGACCTTACTTTGGCATCATATCTGACGGAATTCACTTGCATCCCACAACCATCAAGATAGCCTACAGTGCCCACCCAGAAGGGTTCATCCTGGTCACAGATGCTATGCATCTTGTAGGTCTTCCCGATGGAGCTTATCCTTGGACGAACGGGGAGGACACATCCAACATTGTCAAACGGGGCTCTAAGCTTCTCCTTGAGAATTCCGACAAAATTGCCGGAAGGTGAGTGTCAAGGGCGTTCTTAGAAGACGCGCAGCTAATCTTCATAGCTCAATTACCCTGCTCGAGTGTGTCAATAACTTCATGAAATGGACCGGCGCTAGCATCCCCCAGGCTCTTGGAGCTGTGACATCAACACCTGCGGCTATGCTTGGCTTGCAGGGGGTCAAAGGCACGCTAGAATCGGGCGCTGATGCAGATCTGGTAATTTTATCAGATGGGTATGGAAGCCAGGATGAGGTCGGGGAATCAAGCGAAGTTCTCGTGCTGGATGAAGTGTGGAAGTTTGGTGAAAGTGTGTTTGCCTCTGCCACCGAAAACAAGTTGAAGTAAATGATGCTGGTTAGTGCTCAGTGGCGTTATTGTTATTTCCTCATGACAAGAATGAGAACGAGACTGGGTTAAGAGGCATGTTAAAAAGAGTATTCATTATTAGAATGGTTTCTGGACTGGCCAGTAAAGTGTAGATTTAGCATTGATTAGAAGCATCAATAGACATGTTCATTTAATCTGTTGAACAATATCTTAGGTATTGAGTCTGGTCTTGGGAAGCGATCGTGTCTTTTTCTGACAAGTGGCTAATAGCAAACTCTGTGAAAGCCTCCTTCCGTGTACGGAGTATTATTCGTCGCGTCCCTTATTTTTAGCAGATGGAAGATGTTCGTGGGGTCTAGTTCTTTCATCTTCACATGAAGCTCTCCGTCTCAACCAATTGGTAAAGCGAGTGCCAATCAAAGATAAAATCTATTGACGAGAACAGAAAGGGCCAGCCAGCCCAGCGGGTCCCTCCACAACGCTACTCTACAGGCTGCGCTACAATTCCAGTAGCATATAGCGGGCAGACCCAAATCTCCACTGTCTCCGCCTCCGCTCTTCTCTAACTACTACTTACCTATCTTTACTCTGCTCACTCTGACCTCGGGGCAAGCTTGTTTGCTCGTCGCTTCGTCTCTTCTCACACTCGGCGCTGTACCGGGGAAATAGAATCGCCATCGCTGGTTCTCGCCAGCTCATTCTAATCGGATTGTACCGTTACACATACTTGCGCGATCACGTTGTGTTGCTGTTCCATTCCCCGCCGCGCGCACTTGATCCAATGAGGCGTTGATGGTTCCTTTCAACTGAACAATGCCATGTCCACCTACAACTCAATGTCGGGGTTGCCTACTGGCGCCTCTTCCAGCGAAGCGATGGCGATGAATTTTGGATCAGCCCACTCTACGAGCATGAGCATGGACGTCTTTGACGGCCAGGACTATACTTTTGATGAATCGCTGCTGTACGTACTGACTGCATAGCACTTGCGACGCGCGCGCAACCTTACGGGTCATGGTAGTCGAAGCTGACATTGGATCTACAGTGATGGGGCTGCACTGCAGACTCTGCCTTTCGGCAGCTCGTACGACTTGGATGCATTCTCTTCAACTTTTGAAGATCCCTTCTCATACTCGACTCGACAATTCGAGCCCCCGCAGATTCAGGATGCCTTGCACGAAGAATCGTCACCTCAGGAGCCCGACAACAAGCTTCTTGGCTTCTCTTCCCCAGTCGCGAACGCCACTATTGTCAACGAGAATACCCAATTTGTGGAGGTCGGCATGACTGCTGAGCTTTACGGGATGTTCTTCGTCGCTGAGGATGTCTTTGGAGGAGAATCAACAGGAAGGCCGCTGGAATTGACCTGCTATCGCCGTAACCTATGGCAATGCTCGGGACAAATTACCCTGCCCCGGGTAATTAGGAACATCGTGAATGAGCAGGGGCAGCACATCCAAATATTTGAGCTACTTGCTTCCATCGCAGCCTTTGAATCTATTGAAGGGAAGCCAACTGAAATCATATCGATACCTTGGAAGAACGCCAACCCACAGGGAGGCGATGATTCGAAATCCGTTACAGCACCACCAATTATCACATTGGACATCACAGCAGGTCAGGAGCTCGATGCACATCGTATTTCACTACCCATATCTTGGAAACGCCTTCAGTTCAAGCATGCCACTGCCAACAACGGCCGGAGAAAGGGGCTACAGCAACACTACGTGGTCAAAATAAGCCTTCTGGGCAAGACGCAGACCGGCGAACTTGTCAAGATAGCAGACATACAATCCGGCCCGGTCATCGTAAGAGGCAGAAGCCCGAGGAACTTTGACAGCAGGAAAGATGTTCCCCTAACAGGTGACAAGAGGTTTGAGAGGAGAAGCACGTCAACGTCAAATGTCGACCATCCGACACTGAAATTGGAGCGAGAGAATTCTCAAAATTTCACTCAGCGATACCCTCCTGGCAATCTCCAGGTAATTTCCCGATTCAATACATATCAAACGGCAGTACTGACAGATAAGCAGCCAAATGACTGGTCGACCCCTCAGTCACTATCTCACCCACTACCCAGTCCTCAACCAGCGGCAAGTCCCCACCCAGCAAAGCGGGTTGCCTTATCGCCTACCATAAGCAGGCCCCCGATACCAGCCTGGTCCAGCGATTCAAACAGTTCTGCCAAAGCGGCAAGTGCTCATAACAGCAAAAACTCAATTCCACGGCAAAATCCTTCTCTACCAATCAACCTGTCGCTGTCCGAAGACGAGAGAAGTCCTAATCGCTCCAGTGCCGAGCTGCATAGCCCCAATTCCGGTAAAGGTTATACCACGTCGGGGGCAAATCGTGAAAACAGTCCTGCTGATGAGGACGCCGATCCCTTGTACGAATACTTTCCATTGACTGTGGATGACTGGTACGTTACTGTTCTCTTTTTTCTCTGTCTCTGCCCACTTGAGACGTTACTAAATCCTCGACCAGGATGCCGCCTGTGGATGCTGTGTACCGACCACACGTGGTCCATCACACGATCATGCCACCCGAAATGAAGGCACAACAGCTCAAGAGCAAGGCCAAGCGTTACTTTGCATCAGACTGATATGGTCCATGTGCTTGGTATTGATGAGTTATGAATCGTTCAAAAAGCAGCTTCTCGTATATTATAGCTGATACTTATTTACTTACATTTGGTTATGGAGGAGCATATCTTGGGACTGCTTTGTTGATAACTGTCCGGATTTTAGTGGAGGAGGGATGAACTATGGAAGAGGGCATCAGATGGGTCACATTGATACCCTGAAATTTCAATATAGCACCCTGTTTCAAACATCTGTGTCATGGTATACAAGCGGCTGTTGTTTATTGGGCCTATTTGTTGAAATAGGAATGATGTTAGCAGTGGCCTTGATGTCCAATATGCACTAGAGAAGGCACGTAATTAGTTGGTCTTATTGATGTGAAATTGGTAGTTTATTAACAACCCCCAACACTGTCCAACACGCAACTTCGCCAGTATAATGTCGCGTTCCCAAAAACAAATGGGTATTCTTATTCCGGATCTAATCAAAACACAACGCCCTGTTTTTAACACAACCAAGGTTATTTTCTTAATCCGTATTTATACAGTCTGGTAATCTCAATCTCGAGCGAATTCTATAGCGAATGGACAAAGCGTTTCCTATTTCTACCAAGCATCCTTCCCCTTAGCTCGACATTTTTAGTTCTTTGTCGCTCAATGAGCTCCAACCACATTCATTCTGTTCTGTACCTCGGGGTTAGGTGTCAATCTGCGGTTCAGTTCTGGCTCGGGAATGCGCGAGGCCATGCGATCCGGAATCAGGTCAGGAGAAGGAGACCGCATCGTCTTGGCGTTTACGGGCGCCGGTTGAAGAAAATCAGAGGCAACTCGCTCGGGAGACATGGCGACTGCGCTGTCGATCATGTCAACCTTTGTCTTGGGAACATCGGTCTGAACTTCGAGGTTCGGTGTAAGTCTGCGGTTCAGATTGGGTTCCGGAATGCGCGATGCCATGCGATCGGGCAACAGGTCTGGCGATGGTGTCCTCATAGAGTAGTCACCCATGGGCGTTGCACGCAGAAGGTGCGAAGCAATGGGCTCAGGAGCAATGATGACAGGGCTCTGAGTTCTATGGATCTTGGTTTCAGGGATGGCGGCATTGCCAGTTCGTACTTTTGAGGGGAGAATCTGCTCGAATCCCTGCTCACGAGCAACTTTCTCGATACTCTTGAAGTACTGGTTATATGTTAGTTGTAGTTCATTATGGGGGAACGAGTAATGCTTACCTTGACTGTCTTGACCTGTAGCTCCAATGTAGCGTCCTCGTCAACGACAATCATGGGATGCGGGTGCAGTTGCAAGCATGATAGTGTCCACATGTGGTTGACACCCTGCTCGACGCATTTCTGTAGCGCGAGTGCCTTGCGGGCTCCGAGAATAATAACGACGACCTCTCTTGCCTCAAGGACAGTCTGAACGCCTACAGTCAAGGCCATCCTTGGAACTCTGCTGACATCATTGTCGAAGAAGCGCGAGTTTGAAAGGATGGTGTCGTAGGCCAATGTCTTGACCCTGGTGCGGCTGGCAAGACTGGATCCAGGTTCATTGAAAGCAATATGGCCGTCTTCACCAATGCCAGCTAGGAATAGATCAATGCCGCCGGCAGCTTTGATGGCCTCCTCGTACGCATCACACTCGGCCTCTGGACTGGCGGCGTTGCCATTGAGGATGTGTACGTTGGAAGGATGGATGTTGACATGAGAGAAGAAGTGCTTCCACATGAAGGAATGGTACGAGTTGGGATCGTCTCGAGGAAGACCGACGTACTCGTCCATGTTGAAGGTGACTACATTCTCGAACGAGACCTATTACAGTTAGATAATGTTTTGATACAGGGCAAAGTACAACATACTTGGCCAGCCTTGTAACTGCGTACGAGCTCGTTGTACACGCCAATAGGGCTAGAGCCTGTGGGCAATCCTAGGATGAACGGATGCTCAGGTGTAGGTTGAAATGCATTGATACGCTCCACGACATACTTGGCGACATACTTGCACGCCTCGGTCTCGTCGTCACGGATGATCAACCGCATGTTGTAAGATATAAGTGGTGGATGGATATGAGCTTTTATGGATGATAGTTCCAATTGACGATGATGATAATCGACAGTGCTATTGGATTGGATGATAGGTGTGTAGAATTTTAGAGAAGTGAAGTCATCCACTGAAATCAGGAGGAGGCAGTTGCTTATGAGGGACAAGACCCGACATCAGAAAGGCGCCTGTCACTACCAAGACTGACTGGGTGCTTGCATCATGGTAGAAGCTACGAGATCGGGCAACACCTTCCAACCAGCACGTAGCGTGGAGCAAGCGACTTCGCTCAGTGGCCATGTAAGGTATGATAGAGTCACGATGAATGCCTTGAATCATGATGGAGGGGATGAAACGTTTACTGTAGATAGCTGATCAAATCTCGGACACTGTCGTGAAGGTCGCACTGTATTGCTCTTGATACTGTCGTCAAGGCTGTCTCGATAAGAATGGCTATTGGTTGAGCTCCAAGTTACAGAAGCTTCTATGGACACTGCGGGTTGAAGACGGGTATAGATGTTGACAGGCAGTAACCGGCATTAGCTCCGATGCAAGGTAGCGTTGGGATGTTATCAGATCAACGAGGTTAGAGGTGTCTACGAGATGGTATCATGACTATCTTGGAGCTCGTGCTGGATCCATCAGTAGATAGTCACCCAATTGAACATGATCAAGACCGAGGTTGCCCGTTGGTTGTATGTAAGCGTTCTCGTCCAAGGTTACAGACTCACAGGGGTCCAGGGGATTGGTAGAGATGCACCGAAGAAGGGCAGACTGTTTCAAACTACGACTCTTGGCGATACGATACAATAGCTAGGATAACTAATTTGGTAATGATACGCGTGTAACAAAGCAAAAAAAAAAAAAAAGAGAGGGTCGAGGTAACATGAACGACTTGGAAAGACAAAAACCAGATGAACTCTTTGGGACTAATATTTATGGGGGAGCGTGCACGCACTAACAATTGCCCAAAAGGTACTGTATTCCTGCGCTGTGGATGCACCCACTTTCTCACGGGGCACTCACACGCAACGTTACAACTCCCCCCATTTGGTAGAGATCCTCCAGTCCAGTTTGAGTCTGACCCAACAACCTAGAGCAAGATAGATTGGATGTCAATAACAATAGTTAGTAGGAGACAGGTACAGTAGAGCGCATAACAACGAATGTCCTGTAGCCGCTCGGCTTATTAGTGTATATCATTTTCGGTGGCGGTTGTCGCGTGCGTGTCGCCTGAGCAGAGCATCAGCGGGCGTGTTGTGCGACGTTGAATTCAATTCTCATCAATAATCAACTCTGATGTACCTCTTTCTATGGATGTGATATGGATCCATCCCACCTTACTTTGTTGAATCAGCAACTACCTATCCAACTACATACTACCCGAACTGAAACAAATCAACAACGACTCGACTGACTCTTGCAACGTCGTCGAGTCTTCCTTTACTACTCCGCTCTGTCCTTCTGGCATGTCCCATCAGAGGTGGCCCGTTTCCTTTCCCCATCCTCGTATCGTCTCTCCTCCCAACTTAGATCTCGCCTCTATTACCGATCCAGGACTTGTACCTGTCCATCAGACTCTCTCTCCACCTGCTAGTAGTAGTAGGTCCATTGGGGCGTAAGATTCTCACCCTCACCTTGAATCCTCATCCCATTTGTTCCTTCGACACCAAAGTCCTTCAAACAGTCTTTCTCTTCACATCCCCTTGGACTATTTACTTTCCATCGTGCCCATGATAACCGGTCCCTGTTTCCCTTCCCCTTCGTTACTTTCTTTCATAACCACTCATTCTTCACAATGTCGACTTTTCAAAAGAAGCTCTTGGCAGCCATCATCAAGAGCCTCCTTCGGGGGAAATCACTAGTTCAGTCTCTCTTGGCTTACTGGAGTACTTCACTGGGTCATGAAACATCCAGCAAACCTCGAGTTGGTAACACACCGCGCAGGTCTATCCAAGAGTTTCTCAAAGAGGCCGAAGCTCTGTTCCTCGATCCCATCAGCCAAGATGGCCTGCAGCAACTATCTCGTAACCTGCGGAAACAACTTCTAGAACGACTTGAGACCGACATGGAATGTATGCTGCCGTCGTACAGTCACCAGTTACCAAGCGGCACAGAGGTTGGACGCTTTGTAGCTTTGGACGTTGGCGGCTCGACCCTTAGGGTAGCATTGGTGGAACTCTGTGGTCGCATGTCCAATATCGGAGAGGAGAGTAGAATTGTCAGCATGCGCAACTTCCGCATCACTCCCGATATCAAGGCTTTAGAGGGGATGGCGTTCTTTGACTGGATGGCTAAAAGGATACTGGAAACTCTCTCAGAAGAGCTTGAGCAGCAGGGTAAATCTGATGGGCCTTTACCTATGTCGATGGCATGGAGTTTTCCTATTGAGTATGTATATCCATGTTCACGCTTATACAGAGCTAACTTTTTCCTAGGCAAACATCATTAGCTGGTGGAAAGTTGCAAGGCATGGGCAAGGGTTTTCTTGCATGCAACGGCTTGTTGGGCCAAGACCTCGGGGAGATTGTGCGGAAAGCTTGTCTAAACCGTGGCCTCAACGTAGAGCTTCGAGCTATTGTCAATGATTCGAGCGCGTGCTTACTATCAGAGTCGTATAACCACCCTACAACACGGTTCGGTCTCATCCTGGGCACTGGTGTCAATCTTGCTGCCTATCTTCCTGTATCCGCCATTGGCCGAGCTAAATTTGGCCAACGTCCCCCTCAATGGTTCGAGAAGGCAACACACGTTATCATCAACAGCGAGATCAGCATGATGGGACGCGATATCTTACCCTTGACAAGATGGGACCGACAGTTGCTGGCCAACCACTCTCGGCCTGAGTTCCAGCCCCTTGAGCATATGGTCAGCGGTTATTATCTGGGCGAGATTTGCAGGCTTGTCCTTGTCGAGGCTATCGAGACAGCAGGTGCCTTTGGAGGTGTGGTCCCTGCTTCGTTGCAAAAGCCTTACTCGTTCTCGACCGAGACGCTCTCCATTATCGAAAGGTGAGTTGCATCACTCCATTGATCGCAACAAAGACACTAACAACAAACAGGGACACAAGTTCTGGTCTTGACGAAGCTCGCAAGCAATTCTCCTCTCGTCACCCAGCAAAACATGCTCCCACAGCTGCCGATCTGGCATTGCTCAAGCAACTTGCTGCTTTTATCTCCAGGCGTTCAAGCGCGCTCGTTGCTACAGGTGTCCATGCCTTCTGGAATCTGCGCATCGATAGCCAAAATGACTTTGCTCAAACACTGTCACCAGGGTCTCCAGAGCGGGACAGCGCCGAGGCAGACCGAGACCTTGCTGAGACAACAGTTGCTTATAATGGCGGTGTCATTGAGAGCTACCCAGGCTATCTCGACAGCTGCCAATCATACCTGGATGACCTGGTAGCAAACGACAAGGAAAAGGCCGGAAATCGAACGATCAAACTTGTGTCGGCAAAAGAGAGCTCGTTGATGGGAGCAGCTGTGGCGTTGGCTTCTTTGGAAGAAGTAGTTGAGGGGCCATTGGGTGTGGTGGGCTAAAAATATGAGGAAGAACACGCTGTTAATGATTTGCTAAAGCATAGGACTGGCGTTTGGAGTTCTGGTTGCTTTCTCGGGAGGAAAATATTCTTTGTTTGCCAATACCATGTGTATATTCCTGAGCACTGTGTGCCGGGCATGATAATCGTTGGATATAAAAACATCATACTAGTAATAAAGAAGTACAGAGTACCCAGCCTTCGGCTCTTTATATATCGTTCTTCCTGTCCTACTAGTTATCATCTGAACAAATAGAACGCTTCGTAGATCTCGTAAATAGAGTAAGAAATTCAAAAAAAAATTTAGGGCTCAGGTATCGTCTTGCAGCGGTGACATCTTTTGAAGCCTTCGGGCTGCCTTTGTTATCAAATCACGACTGCAACGTTGGTGGCGTAAAGTGCTATTGCAAAGCGCGTTATGTCAAATATGGTGGGGGTCTGTTCGGCTCAGTCATGATGTACCAATACTCATGAGCCCATATAAATCTAGCAGCGTCATAAGCTCACGCTACTTCATGATCAGTCACGTGGTCGCGCCATCCTCTCGCGTTGAGTGGGTGGCGCGTCTACAGGGCAGCTTAACAAAGGTCTTTCTTCTACCTCTAGGCAACCCCACGATACTTGCTATTGCTACTGCCACCACAAAGAAATCGCTAATCTTAGGCTTTGGAAATATACCCGAGCTTCATGTTATAACCCAAGAATCCTCGCTTTTCTCCCCTTTTTACTCTCTTTAAGCTCTTCTTTTTGCATCTTATCCGCGACATGACTGCCCTCTTTGCAGAATGCGCCATCGCGTTTGTCGCGAGCAGTGAACTCGCTCCTAAACTGATCGGAGAGGTTTGTTTTGTATTTCAACTGCTGTATTAAATACAAACTAACCGTTTTAAAGCTATCGACCATTTTGGAAGACAATGGTGCTACAATCTGCGAACCTCGACGCGATGGCTCGCTGCCTATAGACAAAGTCACACATATCATATCCAACACGATCGACTTCCCTCAGTTCACTGAAGCGCAAGCTGTCATGATACCTGTAGTGACAACACAATGGATCACAAACTCCATCACTCGTCGAAAACAGTCCCAGATCAGACCCTTTTCGCCAGATCCGAGGATGATATTCTCCGAGGTCGTCGTTACATGTGCCGATCTACCAGAGACGGACAAAGAGTGCATTGCTGGCGCTGTAATGGCTTTGGGTGGGCAGGAAAACAAGGATGCGACTCGTATAACGACGCATATTTGTGCGCTGTCAATGGAACACCCAAAGATCCAAACGGCTCAGCAGAAGGGTTGGAAAGGAAAGGTCGTCTTACCACATTGGTAAGTTTTACATGCAACTCGTCAGCCGAACAACAGTAACTGACACTACCCAGGTTTGACGATTGCTTCAAGCTTGGAAAGCGCATCGACGAAGGTCCATATTTACTACCCGACCCCGAGATACTTAAGAAGTCTCCCGAAGACGATGTAAGGATCCCGACGAACGAGAATTTGTCAGGAGCAACGTCGCACGCGCCGGCATATCTGCCGCTACCTCCCGATAGCGATGTAGCTCGACCTCCTGTGACCATCTTCCAGGATCGTCACGTCATGCTTTCCAAAGACCTGAGCATTACCGACAGATTGTTAAAGGTGATTCAAGAGATCATCATAAATGGAGGCGGAAAGATGGTGGATGAGGTCGAAGACTGTGATACGTTCATCTGCCAGTACCGTGATGGGCCCCAGTATGTCCGTGCTGCGCAATCATGCAAGGAAATCGGTAACCTGGCTTGGCTTTTCTGGCTGATTGTTCATAACGACTGGACGTCGCCTCTTCGTCGACTACTACACTATCCCATTCCCAGAGATGGCATAGAAGGTTTCAGGGGCTTGAAAATCACAGTTTCGAATTACGGCGGCGAAGCACGAATCTATCTCGAAAATCTCATCAAGGCCTGTGGAGCCGAGTTCACCAAGACGATGAAGTCGGAAAACACCCATCTCATCACCGCACGCGATTCTAGTGAAAAATGCAAAGCGGCGCCTGAATGGGGTATCCATGTTGTTAACCATCTCTGGATTGAGGAAAGCTATGCAAAATGCGAGATATCCCCCATTAGTATCAAGAAGTACACCCATTTCCCTCCTCGAACTAATCTTGGAGAAATAATTGGTCAAACATTCTTCGATGAGTCCAGACTAAGGGAGAAGTACTATCCTGGAGGCGAAGAAAATTTGTCCCCCGCAGCGAAGAGAAAGCGGAAGATCCTCGAAGCCGCAGAGGAGAACGCTTACCCACGAGGACCAGCAGAGGGTGTTGTGATTGGCCGTGTCGGCAGCGAAGACGTTGAGATGGAAGATGCCAATGAAGAGAATGAGAGACCTGCCAAGAAGAAAGGTGCTGCAAAGACATCTACTGTAGCAACGCCTATTCGAACACGGCATGCAGGAAAGGAGAATGACACACCTTCAGTGGTTTCTACAGGAGGTCGCAGTGCCAAAGCAAAAGCACAGGCAGCTTTGCACGGCCTGAGCGACGATATTGCGCTGTATGAGAAGGAGAAGAAGAGGAATGCCAAAGGAGGGAATGGGATCTGGGGTGGCAAAAGAGCTGCGGACCAAGCTGAGAAAAGCAACACCAAGACGAAAAGCGCAACTCCTGAGGTTGAGGAGGATACAACCACTACCAAACGACCTGCAAAGAAGGCCAAACCGTCGCTACCTGATATTACGATGCGCATTATCCTGACAGGATTTAATCGATGGGTCGGGGACAAGAACAAGGAGGATCAGGATCGCGTAAGTAGGCGTGAGCCATTATCTAGATGCATTCTAATCCGATAAACAGAAAAAACTACGAGATATGGGTGTTCAAATCGTCGGGGAGGGTCAACCATGCGACTATCTGGCAGCGCCCAATGTAGTCCGCACCGTCAAGTTTTTGTGTGCCCTTTCACGCGGACCAACTGTCATTTCCTCAGATTTCATTGAACAAGCCCTAGAGACAGGCAGTCTACCCGATGTGAATGACTTCATCCTCGAAGACAAGGATGCGGAAGCAAAGTGGAATATCGAGCTGAAGAAGTCAGTCGCCCGCGCCAAAGCAAACAGAGGCAAGCTGCTCCTAGGTGTTCCCATCTATTGCACGGAAAAGATCCGTAATGGGGCGGACAGCTACAGGGCTATCGCCGAGGCGAACGGAGCGATTTTCAAAATCTATCGAGCGCGAAGCGGAACAACAATTCGACCAACGACTGCTGAGGAAGAAGGCAACGCGCCTCCCGAGCCTGTGTACCTCTTGAGTAGCGATGCCAGGGATGAGAAAGCACTGTGGGATCGGTTCCGAGAAATGGCCCGTAAGGGCAATATGGAACCTCGGGTTGTAGTACCCGACTGGCTGCTCGATGTTGCAATGGCCCAACAAGTGCGGTTCAACGAAAAGTTTAGGGTCGAGAAGTACTACGAATTAGAGTAGTGCAGGTCTTGTTGGCTGATGGCGTTTGGAAGGATTTTTGACAGTTGCTTCTGTCTTGCGCTCATGGCTTGTAAAGAGGCCGGCGCACGTGTACTTTACGTAGAGATGTGGAAATGGATTGAGCGATTAGAAGAATTTCACGCCTAATGAGTCGTCTTGGCCAAATATTTGGGCCTTGTTTCGTTTGACGAGGACATTGAGAGCTTTTAGTAGGACATCGGTGTCCATGCCGTGAATATCTATACCCATTAGCAAAGTGACATGAAGACATGTTGTCGAGTTTTGTGTTGGGCCTACCATTTCCTTTTGTGCCATCTCCTTCCACAAGCTCGTAGACTGTAAGCACGCTGCCTTTTTGTCCAGACTCTTCAATGTAGTTCTCCACAAGCTCAGCCCACTCCTCTGGCTTTCTCCAATACACAAAGACGACGTCGCCCGATGTACCGCCTCCGACGTACTCTACCCGCCCATCGGTGTGCATGAAGGAAACGACATCTCGAATATCATCGAACTGGAGGCGACGATCGAGTTTGCGATTGACAAAAAGATCCGAGTCGGCGGCTTCAGAAAGGGAGAGGCGGAAGATGCGGTTGTGTCGGGCGTAGGCGAGGATAATATCGGCCCACTTGTTGCGCTGGGCGTGGAGAGTGGTGAGGTTTGTTTGGCGGGTGAAGAAGGCAGGGAAGTGATATTCACGAGGGAATTTGAAGGAAGTGGAGGAGTCGGCGGTGTTGCTTGTGGTGGTGGCAGTAGTAGCCATTGTGACGAGGCTATGAAGATGGTTGGTGATGTTTAGGTGTGGTGTTGGAAACTTGGGCGATGACGTGTGAGGGGTTCTAGGCTCGGGGCTCTGTAGCGAGGCACCGTACAGGCCGCTAACACGTGCATCACTGGTACCTGAGGCCTGGACTGTCCATTTCATTTTCACAGTGGTTGTTATTAAACCATACACCAATCAATCCATTGATTTAATCCTTCCAATCATCCCACTCCGATTATATTGCCTGATGGTATGAATTCGGAATTCTTTCGGCGTATTTCTTGCCTGGAACGTATAATGCACAGGGCCATCGAGATGAGGTGAAAGGTTCTATACAGCCGCATTCAAGATGAGACAATTTAGCCAGCCTATGCACTTCTAGGAGAGTCGCGATGTTATCTTTGTGGGGGGCCTGCAAGGACTAAAAGGAGGTCTCATTGCGGCTTATCTATCGCGACTATTGTGAAGGAGGCTCTCTTGTGTTGCCTCCGAGGAGAAAGCTTCCTGCAGGGAAGAAGGGAGCTAGCGAATTATTTCCGATGAATACTGGACTGATAACTCAAACAATAGTTCGACCGGGTATCTATCTAGACTTTGGAGTCGTTACCAACAACTGACGATACGTTAACATTCCAGATCATTGATTCCTTCAGTATTTGTCTATGTCTAGGAATAGAACTAGGACAAGCTGGAAGAACTCTCGTCTAAATGAGACCGTGTTCGAGATGGTTTCACCGATACCTATATCAATCTCCAACTCACAGTAGACTTCACTGCACGGTATACTACTGTACAACTTCGTCAGAAACCGGATCCTCTTCTTAATAGACTATGTAAATCACGTTGGTTTATCTCATATCATGCTCTTCCGTGGTCTGTTTCGCCGTACGACGACCCTTTGGTCCAAACTATGCTTCTCCGCGGAAAAGGCACTAAGAGAGCACAGTCTCTGATTGGTCGCTTGATCACGGTGCTTGTCTCCTTATCAAGATCAGCCCTGCAAAGTTGAGACGGGTACTGCAAATGCGCTCACGCTGTTTGGATAGGACAGCGGAAATGCTTGTTACGCCACAAGCACAAGCACATGCTTTCCGGAGATGTCTGTTCTTGATAGGGAGTAAGGAGTTATGACACAAGATGGCATGGCATGGTAGCATAATGACCCTCTTTTGCAGCAGGCCCTTTAGGTCTCGAGGGTCACTTATAACCACAGCAGACCTAAGAGTTTTGTCTTGGTGGTCCTTTTCTCCTTGATGACCGTTTAATTATACACTGTTTTAATCTGTCAACATGGCTGTAACGACACAAAAACGTATTGTCGTCGTTGGACTTGGCATGGTGGGCATTGCCTTCATGTAAGGCCATATCTACCTATATACCGACACATGCACGATCTGACAAACCATACAGAGAAAAGCTCATCAAGTACGATGCCAAGTCAAAAGAATATGCCATAACTGTGGTTGGAGAGGAGCCATATCTTGCCTACAATCGAGTAGGCCTCACAACTTTCTTCGAGCACCGCAAAGTCGAGGACTTATATATGAACCCAGCAGAATGGGTATGTTTGGTTTCAACCACTTCCGCTATAACTTGTGCTGATACCCTTATAGTACCAAGAATCAAAGGCTTCATTAAATTGCCACGTTAACACAAAAGCCACACATATTAACACCGATGAGAAATATGTCGATTGCGCAAATGGCGAGAGTTACCCATACGACATCCTTGTCCTGGCTACGGGCTCAGATGCCGTCCTACCTCGCGTTCTAAAAGGATGGGATAGCAATGGAGTCTTTGTATACCGTACAATCGATGACTTGAACAAGCTTATCAAGTTTTCCAGCAACAAGAAAGGCACCAATGGCGTTGTCGTGGGCGGTGGTCTCCTCGGCCTGGAAGCCGCCAAGGCCATGCTAGATCTTGAATGCTACAGCAAAATCGATCTGATTGAGAGGAACGGCTGGGTCCTGAGTAGACAACTCGACGAGACGGCTGGTAAGATGGTGGTAGACCAGGTTCAACAACTCGGCGTGAACATCAACTTGCGCAAGCGTGTGTCCAGCTTAAAGACGGACGAGAACAACAACCTGACCGGAGTCGTCTTTGATGATGACTCAGAGATTGAGTGCTCGACACTATGCTTTGCTATCGGCATCAAACCCAGAGATGACCTCGCAAAAGCGTCAAACATCGAGGTCAGCCAAAAAGGCGGTATTGTTGTCAAAGACGATTTGAGTACAAGCATACCCGATGTCTACGCAATTGGAGAATGTGCCAATTGGCGAGGTATGTCATTCGGCCTCATTGCTCCTGGCGTTGCAATGGCTGAGGTCGTCGCTTTCAACCTTACACAAGCCAAACTTCACAGCCCACAAATTTTCAAGACTCCTGATATGAGCACAAAGCTCAAGCTATTGGGAGTCAACGTCGCCAGCTTCGGCGACTGTTTCGCCGACCGCGATGGCCCGATAACTCTTCCTCCGAGATACGCAAAAAAGCTGGTCAATGGCGACGCCAAGTCTTCCAGCTCTGTTCAGGCGCTCACATACAAAGACCCCTTCTCCAACGTCTATAAAAAATACATCTTCACCAAAGATGGAAAGTATCTTCTAGGTGGAATGATGATTGGCGATGTTTGTGACTACGTCAAGCTTCTTCCTATGGTCAAGTCTCAGAAGGAACTTGAGGTATCTCCCAGCGAGCTGATCCTTGGTGCTAAGAAGGGAGACGAGGACTCGGATGATCTTGATGATGATGCTCAAGTGTGTTCCTGCCATAACGTCACAAAAGGTGATGTGGTCAAGGTTATCAAAGACGGCACGTGTAAGGATATCGCCAGCCTCAAGAAATGCACAAAGGCTGGTACGGGGTGTGGTGGCTGCGTGCCCCTTGTCACTACCATCTTCAACAAGACGATGGCCTCCATGGGTCAAGAGGTCAAAAACTATCTTTGCTCACACTTCAACTACTCGCGTGCTGATTTGTTCAACATCATCATGGTCAAGCGTCTAAAGTCTATGGACGAGGTTATGCGCGAGGTAGGAAACGACAAGAGCGGTGTTGGTTGTGAACTGTGCAAGCCCGCAGTGGGAAGCATCATGGCTTCGCTCTGGAACAGACATGTTATGGACAAGACGATCCACGGTCTTCAGGATACCAACGATCGCTTCCTGGGTAACATCCAGCGAGATGGTACCTACTCTGTGGTCCCTCGTGTGTCTGGCGGCGAGATCACTCCTGACAAGCTTGTTGTCATTGGTGAGGTCGCTCAGAAGTACAATCTGTACACCAAGATCACGGGTGGTCAGCGCATCGACCTATTCGGTGCCCAGAAGCAGGATCTGCTGGATATCTGGGGTCAACTTGTCGCCGGCGGTATGGAGTCTGGCCACGCCTACGCCAAGTCTTTGCGAACTGTCAAGAGCTGTGTTGGCTCTACATGGTGCCGTTTCGGCCTCAGTGACAGTGTTGGTATGGCCGTACGCCTGGAGGAGCGGTATAAGAGTATTAGAGCCCCTCACAAAATCAAGGGTGGTGTCAGTGGCTGTGTGCGTGAGTGTGCCGAAGCTCAAAGCAAAGAGTATGCTATAACCCTATCACTCCCTTATTTGTCACCTTTCTAACAGTTTCTCCAGCTTTGGTTTGATCTCTACAGAAAAGGGCTGGAACATCTTCGTCGGTGGTAACGGCGGTGCAAACCCTCGTCATGCCGAGCTGTTGGCCAAGGACGTGCCCCCAGCTGATGTCGTGACTATTCTGGACCGCTATCTTATGTTCTATATGCGTACAGCCGACAAGCTCCAGCGAACAGCGCGCTGGATTGAGAACCTGCCTGGAGGTATCAAGTACCTCCAGGAGGTCATCCTTGACGATAAGCTCGGCATCAATGCCTCGCTTGAGGCTCAGATGGAGGAACTTGTTGACAGTTTCTTCGACGAGTGGGCAGAAGCTATCAAGACCCCCGCCATTGCGGAGAAGTTCAAGCAATTCGCCAACACGAGCGATACAACGCGCAACATGGAGCTTGAGGATGACCGTGGTCAGAAGCGTCCCGCCTTCTGGCCCACCGATGCCGCGGCAAAGGAAGATTTCCAGGGTCTCAAGGACAAGTGGTCAATGACTGCTTGGGAGCCCATCATTGAATCATCCTACTTTGACGGTGCTGATGAGCTGCCCAACGGCATCTCTGCCACCATCAAACGCGGCGATACTCAACTCGCCATTTGGCGTATCAAGGGTGTCTACTACGCCACTCAACAAATGTGCCCTCACAAGCGTGCATTCATCCTATCTGACGGCCTCATCGGCCAAGAACCTCAAAAGGCCGAGCAAAACGGCGACAAGACCGGCGCTACTCCCTGGGTCTCATGTCCTCACCACAAACGCAACTTTGATCTAGGAAACGGCGCCTGCAAGACAGATGAGGCCTTGTCCATCGCCACGTTCCCTACAGAGGCCCGGTCCGACGGTATGCTCTACCTCAAGCTTCCCCCTGTGGAAGAGCTTGATAACGCCTTGGGCACGAAGAAGTGGATGGTAAAGAAGGGCGAGGCTGGCGAGGCACCGCTGGCTAAGCTTGATAGCAAAATCAAGTTCGTGGGCATCCGTGGTAAGAAGCCCTATGTCAAACCTCTTGGTCAGCCCAAGATGACCACCAAGCCGATGGATCTTATGATGGCTTCTGGCGGATGTGGTGGCGGTGCACCGGAATGGTAAAATTGTGTAGAAATAAACAGGCGTTGGAGGGTAGGTAGTGTTAGGGCGTTTGGGGCTTCATGCCGGCAGATTTCATTTTAACGATGGATGAGTGATCTTTCTAAACCGATATATCAAGACTTTTTAATGTTGTATATAAAGATCAGAAGAGCAGAATAAAATCTAAGCAACACACACAATCTGGACCATAACTACGTCTTTGTCACCATTGAACAATTGCCAAATACTCTTCAGAGCAGTGAGCGAGATACAAGCGGTCGCGTCTCACTCAGTAGGTACTAACTAATCTACCTATCAGCACGAGATGCAAAAAATTGCAAAAAGCAAACTCCGGTACAGGGAATCGAACCCTGGGCTCCGCGGTACTTATCTCTCAGGTTATGAGAGCGCGAAATGTTAGCCACTACACCATACCGGATGGAATGATGTTTGTTGAAACCTTATCGTTGACTCGGGATCCATGAAGCATGAGAGCAAGAACTCCGGGTTTAGTCGCTGTTTGAACCAAGGGATTTTCACAGAGCATAGTTCTGATGATCGAATAATGTACTTTGAATGATAAGAAAATGTCTTTGATGTCAAATCACTGTGACGGAATCTTCGCATACGCTGTGTCCATAACAAGGTCCCCCGGAACTATCTGTCCTTCGCCCTGTATTTGTTTAATCGTCCTTTTACCCGTTGCCCCAGTATAACTCCATGATAGTAGTAGCCCGGGATTTCCGCCCCTTCTAAGAAAAAATACCCATGTTCATACAGAATCTCATCTCACAAAGATCAGAGACGTAGTTTCGACCATTGTGAAATGATGCAAACGGACTTGCTAAAAAAAAAAGGTGCCACGAGGTGTATGTCGCTGTAAATGAGATAAAATATGAAAAGAGGTCGCTTCTGGTCGTCTAGCATCCGTCGTCTTCACACTCGTCAAGGCTTCCATAGCCGGTATCTGAATCCATACCCACCATACTCTTGGTGATGGCCAAACACCGGTTTACAACCTTCTCGCGCACATCCGAGGCAACGCCGCACTTCTCGCCAGGAGCACCGCCCATCCATAGACGAAGACCTCCAGACAAACGCTCGAGAGAGGACTGGAAAGTCTCAGCTGCAGCTTTCTGCTCGTAGAGCTCTTCCATAAGTTGGAGAGCTGCGGTGCATCCGAGTAGAGACATTTGAGAGGCGCTGCCACGTGTCATGATTGAATCGATCATTCGAAGACCCTGGTGGGTGCTTCCAGGGGTGCACTCAACGCGTCGTAGGTGGGCAATTGCCATGGCACAGCGGAGGGCGAGTCGGAAGTCGGCAGTGGAGGCTTGAAAGCTGGAATCAATAACACAGATGGAATTGCTCAAAAGAGCGTCAACCTTTTCGTTGCCCATTGACTGCAAGGCAGAGGCAATGTTAGCGCCACGAGCCTTGTCAACCAGAACAGCGCGCGCCACGATAGCACGAGCCTGAGCGGTAGACCCAATGGGTGCGACCTTGATGGCAAGTTCGATGTCTTCAACCTTGGTGTTGAGGGTCTCTTCATCCTTTTCCATTGTGGCGACCAAGATTCGGTGCAGGGACTGAGTTGACCACCAGGCGGCAACAGCGTCGAGAGGGGATCCAATAGCCGTGTCGTCAACGACAGCGTCCATGCCGTCCATAGGAACTGCAATGTTGCAATCAGTGTCAGCATTGAAAGCAAGGTTGTGTGCGCGCTGGATGATATCGTCGTTGAGCACTTCGTCGCAGTCTTGCTCGACCAGCATAGCAAGGTGCTCGGGGAGGTCGTCGTCGTGCTGCTGGGTCGATTCGCGATGGAGCTGAGTGAGAAGACGGTTCAATTGACGAGCCTCGTTCCACTTCGCTCGGGCAAGCTTGGCAGCGATAATGTTGCTCACTCCAAGGTGGAGTCGGTTTTGATTGAGACCCCAAAGAAGAACGCGAATGTGAAGTGCCTTGAGCATGAGTCGCGCGGGCGTGTCAGGGAGAGTACCGGAAGCAAGGAAAGTAAGGACAAGACGGCTCTTGTTGATCTCGACATCACCACCAGCCAGTTGCGAATCGATAGCAATACTCCATGCCTGGACTCGGGCAGTCTCTTGCTCCTGTGTCAACCCAGTGATGGCTTGGTAACCGTGTATTCCAATCGCGTTGCGCAGACTGAGTTTGATGGTTTTCAGAATAAGAGCCGCGGCCTCGAGGAAGAAGTTGTGGCGAGGAACCCACACCGTTTGAATAGCAGTGAGCCAAGCCTGTCGGCGAACATGGATCGGTGACGCGAGTGATGGTGCAGCCTGGAGAATGCCGGCTTGCGGCTTCTTGGGCTTTTGCTCGGTTTGTGAGAAAAGTGAAGGGACAAATACCCAGAGGAATGTTCCAAACAGAAAGATAACTCGGAGGGAAGTATGGAGATGATAACCTCCAACATTCAAGTCAAGACTAGACGAGGCAGCCCTGAGAAGTTGCATAGGCAGAGCATACAGACCACGGCCTTCAGGCTTCTCGTTGCTGATTTCCTCTTCACGTACTGCTTCTAGAATCATTAGACCGGCTAGCGTGCCAACCATCAATTTGCCGAGATAAGGACCAGCATTGTTCCACCTATTTTGTTGCATTTGTTGCTGCTGCTGGATCTGTTGTTGTCTAATAAGTGCAGGGTTGCCGCCTCTGTATTGCTGTTGAGGTACGGGATATGGTTGACCAGCGGCCATCTGTGCCGAAATGATTCTCTTCATGTCTTCTGGAACTTGGATCATACCACTAGGCTGTGCGTTGCCCTCTTGTGACGCTGACATGGGTGAGTTCCCAAATTGCTGAGAATCCTGAGCATACTGAATAGGCGTGGGCGGTTGTTGCATAGGGCTAATGGCTCCATTCATAGCGCCGGCCATAAACAACTTTTCAAACGCAGCGATCCGCGCTTGCATAGCGCCATTTTCGTCAAGTAGTCGGTTGTTTCGCTTTTCTAGATGTCGAATATACTCAGTCGCTTTACTCAGAACCTGCTCATCAATTAGTACTTATCAATCTAGCAGAAGGGCACAACATACGGTGGCCTTGTTCAGCTTGTGAGCTGGAGTTAAACCATGAAGCTCCTCGCGATCTTCGGTGGTATCTTCACCACGCGCGCTCTTGGTCATAATACGAAGACTGGGGACGCTGTCTCTCAGGGCAGCGATCTTGTCATTCAGGTTGGTTCGATATCTCTTCTCGATCATGTTGTGGGCCGTCTTCTTCACTGGCTGGTCACCATCATCATCCTCCTCCTCGTCCTCAGGGTCAGCGGAAGACTTGCGCTTTCGGGACGTTTTCGAAGATCCATCGGCAGGGTCCGGCGACGAGAGGACGCCTCTTCTCATAAGCTCACCGTTTGCTGAGTCGGGACTGGAGGCGCTCTTCGGAGATTGATATTGGAGGTGAGGTGGCATGGCGATGTTGCGTAGCTTCTCCTGCAGCGCAGGAGTAAGATGACTGATAATCGGCGGTTGGATAGCGAGGTTATCTGGAAAGTTTCCTTGTGCCAGGGAAGGATTAGAAGCGGCGTAGATGGATTCAGGGCTGAAGGTGGTTGCCGGGAGGCCGTCAATTCCGGTAGTGACGGGCAGCTGTTGAGGATTCTGCTGATCCTGACCGAGATTGAAATTCCAAGAGGTTTGGTAGTTGGGTTGAGCCGGAGGAGCACTACTGGAAGGATCGTACGAGTCGTAAGGGGGTGTGCCGGTGAACTGCCATGCAGCGTTGTAGTATTGCTGCTGGGTCTGGGGTCGGGAAGAATCGTTAGGCAGGGACGCCGAGGAGGGGTCGGATTTCACGACGGAGCCATCGTTAACAAAGGCCAGATTAGGATCTTGGAGACCGTAAAGACCGTTGGAGTCCTGATCGCCCAGGTCGGAGAAGTGAGAGCCAGGCATGATGGGCCGGCACCATGCAACAGCGATGGGCTGGTTGATTGACCCAGTACTTGGGGTGACCCCGAAGGAGTCGCCGTGAGAGAGCGAGGCCTTTCGGGAAGACGACGTCTTTGGCCGGCGATAGTACCAATCGGTATCGCGAACGAGCAAGGATTGAATGGACTGACAGCTAACTATTGCTGCAGTTGAATTGAATTGGGCCTCTATTCACGGCGCGATCTATCTGATTGAGTCTCGGCCGAAGAGTGGACTTTGCCGCGATCGCGACTGGTTACAGTGAGCTCAGCGCAGCGCAGGCAGAGACAGTGCTGAATTGAATGAGGGTCAGCAATGGATGGATGAACTGACAGGCCTTCCAAGGCTATGCTAAGGTGATGGATCGGTCGGTAGAGAGTCGGTGGTGAGGGCGTGCTGCAACCAGAAAGCAGTGATGGTGTCTCAATCGTTCAGTGATCGAATGATTGAGCGGGTGTTGCCGAAGGTCTGACAGGTGAGAGAGGATAATGCAGGGGTTCTACAACAAGGTAAGAGCAACTCGGTCTCGTGATTATGGTTCGTTCGACTGGCAAGCGATGGTAGATATTTTTGCAGTCGAAAAAGAACAGGCAATTTTTGAGCAAAGAATCGGAGACGAGCGATGGGATGCAAGGAATTCAGTTTGAGGAGAGGGCGGGAAATCGTACGATGGTAACCGGGTATCAGCCCAGTGACGCCCAGTCGAGTCCGGGCTTGGCCAAGCTCGTTCTTTTAAAGAAAATATGGATAATAAACTAATGGAAGCGAGTGACGAATCCCCGCGGGTCCCACCCGAACCGACTTCGCCTATCCGTCCTGTAATACAGTGTGCAGAGACATTTCGCTAGTTGGCTGTGGCCAGTAACTGAGACACTACATGTCCCCAGAGGAGGGGGCACACGGGGGATTTCCAGCCTAGACTTTATGGTTTTGGCGATCTGCCGAACACAGTACACTTGAATCGCTACCCCTCTCTTATTGTTTTCAGCTTTTTGGTGCACATTTCGTCTCAGACAATTGATCCCTCATGCATGTGCACTGTGTGTCAAACCTACCTGCTCTTGAATCGATTGGAATGGAAGATCAAGACCCTTGAACAAGGCTTGATCGCTTTGAAGTTGCTGAGAGACTCAGTAGAAATCGTCAATGTGAAGTCATGGCTTTATACTCCAAATCATCAATCCTGCTTTTCTCGCCGCCTGTCAAATCGGAAGAACCCAATGTCCTGTCGCCCATCATGATTGTCTCGGGTCAGCCACGCGAGTCTCATGTCCATACATTCATCGCCTCGTGTGCTTGGCGAAAACTCATTACATTCCAGACGTCGATAGACGCAACCCAAGCGACGGGATCCCGGCATTTCAGATGCAACTGAGTATCGGGCATCTCTTTTCATAGCAACGGCTGCCGATAGCAAGCAAGGCCTTGTTCCTGGGAACCCGACATTACTTGGAAATCAGTTCATCCCATCTCGATTCTTCTATCCTGTGTAACCATTGCTTCGGCAAACTGCATGTATCAACGCAGAGCAACAGAGCTGAACAAGAAGTGCAATCCAGTCTCATATTTTGTTCCGTATCCTGCTTAGCTGCCGATATCTCAGCTGCCCTACCGCTAATCAGGTACCGCCACTGCAAACTATTCCCAGGTCGCCCCGCCGCCACGAAATGATCCATCATGGCTTCAGGCTTCAGCTGTCCTCCGAAACCCTCAGACCCCTTACTCCTGATCGTAAAAGGCTAAAATCGGAGGATCCATCTGGAAGATCAAGCTCGCGTCAGTTGTTAGTCCCAACGCTTGGTACTTCCTGGTAGCCTGGTTATGAGCATTGCATTAAATGGCTTGTTTGGTGCCGATTAGCGATAATTTACAAACGATCAAGCATGGTGATAAACCAAGAGCGGAAGAATATAGGAAACATCCCGCAGTGCGTGTGATGCAGTCTAAACCAAATTCGTGTCATGAAGAAATAATTTGATATACAAAAAAGAGGTTCCATGCAAATAAAGTTGCTCTGGTCCTTGCGGCCGTTAGTAATAAGTCCCCGCGAGCCCCCCCTGGGCCAGCTCTAGGTAAACAAAGGGCATTGAGCCAGGAGGATCCATCCAATCTCTTTAATAACCGTGATATCTCAGGAAAACAATGCAATGTAATGCCCCGTAAATCATCCATAAACTCCAACCAAACCCGATCCATCAGTTCATCTACCAAACATCGTCTGAACTCTGCACCATCTCCAATGTCGGAGTTTTGGGCACCATACGTCTCATCCTCTTTCGATCCTCTTTAGTAATAAGTGACGGTGTCACTGGCATGCATGGCGTGAAGGGCTGGTAGGGCGAGTACGGCACTGCACCAGCTGTGTGGGGGGTCATCGCTCCGCTGGGCGACAACGGACCCTTCCTCTCAAACACGGTCTGCTTGGTAGTCTGGGCAATGGTGTTAGGCGACGCCAGCGCTGGCTCGTAGGCACGCAAAGGAAGAGAACCACCAGTGCGGACAGCAGTGGGTGCGTTAGCCCGTTGGAAGGTTTGGCCAGGTTTGGGCGACGCAGGGAGCGATGGGAATCGTGCACCGGGCTTGGGAGACGACGGCAGACCGACAAGCGGGACCTGGGAGTGCTCCGAAGTGGCCGATTCGGGATCACGCTCTGAAGGCGCATATGATACGTTTCGCTGATGGCCAGGAGGAGGCAGCTGATTTCCAATACGCTCGTCGATACTCAAAACACTCTCGGGCGAGATGTCCGGGGTTGGGAGCGACGCATGGATCTTGGCCGGGACAGTCGGAGATCCGTATGGGGCCTGGTTAGTGGGGACCGGAGGCGGAGCGGCGGGAGCATAGTGTCGGGGAGGGATCGTGTTCATCTCTTGGTATTCTTGACGGGGAAATTCACCAGTCTGGGGGGTCATGAGAGGCGATGAGATGTTCATTCCTTTCACAGCCTTCTTCTTAGGAGATCGGAGAGCCGAGAGAAACGAAGAGGTCCTTGACTGGGTCTTTTCTTCACGAGACGCCGAAAGGTTGAGCGTTGCTGGCTTGCTCCTCTCCTTCTTTGAGGGTGACGATACAGAAGACTTGAGAGACAAAGCCGACCCAGAGGCTGAAGGGCGTGGTTGGTGGTGAGCAGTGGGCGGAAGAGGAACTTCATAGACGACTCCCCGCTTCTTTGCATCCTCGTGCTCCAGTACATGCTTGTACATATCTTCAAGTTGAGATTGAGCCATGACTCTGTCTACCGCAACAACGCGAGGGTCCACGAAAGGATTTGTTCCGGGTGCTCCGATACTCGAGTTTGGTGATGGGTGAATGTACGGGTTGGGACCGTCGTGGAAATCCGGAAAGGCTGGCTTGATGAATGAACTGTCGGTGATGATATTCAGAGACGTGGGCACTGCCTGCGGAAAGTCGGGGCTGACGATATCCTTGCGCACAGCAAAGTCGACTTCGTCGATTCCAGCTGATATATGCTCTCGACGCTTCTTGGACAGAGCAAGCAATGTTATGGCGACCAGCACCAATGAAACGGCGTATGCTCCGATTATACCACCGATCTGAGCGGGAAGATAGGTTGTGTCTACAGGTCCTCCTGGTATGGGCTTGTCTGTGTCCCGAGCTTCGAGCACTGAGGATAGAATAGGATCCGACTGAGCAGTAGTAAAGAGTGACAGATGTAGTAGCAGACCGGACAGTATTGACAAGCGAGCACCTTCAAGAAGCATCGTGGGAAACGAGGTCGAAGGCGAGGCACTTATTCTTTATGGAGGATCCAGCTTGTGCGATGTGACCTCCTGAACACGATGAGACGAAACACTAGAAGAACATCATGCACGGAAGAGGGAACTTGCGGTCTCAACGAGGTATATAGCGGGCTGGGTCATGATCGTCCATCACCATGCGTTAGCCGCTGGACTACCCAGGACTGGACGCTGAGTCGCTGAAGAGAGAGAGCCAGTGCTCTAGTAGTGGCCGAATCGCAGACAGATGCATGAGGAGGCGCCCGAGAATAACTCAATACCCTTGGTGATGGCAACAGTGGTTGCGGGCGATATGTGAGGGCCAAAGTGTGACGAGGCCATCTACAAGACGTGATTGGGCGGTTAACCGCTGGGCGATATAGTGTGCTAGTGGTTGATTGGTTTTGAGCTGCCACCCACCAACCACCGATATCCACATACGGCTGTCTCTGGTTGGCTCTAGAATCCAATATGCCGGGATGCTGAACACTGCAGTATGTATCTTTCTCTCTCTTTTGTTTAAGAAATTCTCTATGGTTATCTGTCCTGGCATTGAAGGGTTCCGAGCGGGGCGGGGCGACCCATGCTAGTTATCACCAAGAGGGCCTCAGGATGTCAGAAGAATTGGCCGCTAAAAGCCTAAGAGACGAAATGAGTCAGTCGCTTTATGGTGTTTAGAACAGCCTCTTAGGCTATTGATTTCTGTCACCTTAAACCTTAGGGGTCCATTTTTCTGACACCCACCTGGAGGGGTTGTCCGACTTCACGTTCCTGAATCTAAACGTCGGTACTGGCCAGTGATAGGTGAGAGTTGCTGATCTATCACTCAGCTAACGGCATAGACGAAGTCGTTAGGGTCACTTTGAGGCCCAATTGTGTGTGTTGCTTGCATCGTCCATGCTGTCGGGCCCGGGACCATGTGGGATACTCCCACTTGGATATTATCATGTGATGTATTGAAGTCTTCGAATGAGGTGTTCTTCTTTGTGTGACATCAGGGTTTTCGGCATTGCTAGAGCGATGATGTTGAAGTTCTCCTCGAATGGAAGGGCTTGTCACGGCGCCTATTGTGGAAAGTTGCACTACTATCGCACGACTATAGCTTCATACTACCCTGGGTAAGTGAATTTGACGATATGGTTGGTGGCTACTCGCTGGAGACATGACGATTTTAATAAAAGAACCATGTTGGGTAGTGGTACAGAAAAAACATATGTTGATGCGGTGAAGGCTTTGTTTGATTCACATCCATGGCAAGCGTGTAAGTGAGAAACAGATCCACAATCGAAAGCACCACCTTTAACGAGCAGCTGAAACCCCAAGACCCGAATATCAATTTCTCAAGTGTATGTTTTGAAGCGTAGACAAAGTACGCCCCTAAATGGCAAAGAGGAAAACTACCTACATTGCAGGTTTGTGTCAAATCAATTGTGACAAGCCCTGCGATGGTAATCCTCTGACTCAAGATCACCGACTGTGGTGGGATATCACAGTCGTAACGAACTTTTGTAGTTAAGTAGCGGTGATTGATGCGAGATACCATGATAGTGATAGTGATGATAGATCATTAGCGTGTCTGCGTGATTGCGGTGATGTGAAAAGAATGCAGTCAGCTTGATGTGCTGAAAAGCAACATTGCTAGTCACATATAGCGAATATCACGTTATAGCGATGGCCAATGTGTGCAGTCTTAATGATCAACATCTCGTCGCTTGTTCTAGATTGCAACTTTATGTAAACAGTAACCATGCTAGATCACAGACATGTAAGATACAGCATCATTTTGAAAGGGAAAGAGTGCGATTTTAATAATATGACTCCAGAAGTGTGATCAAAGTTGAACCAAGAGACACGATTCATGGAGGCTATGAGGTACTGTGCGTACCAAAGCCTAATACCAGGATAGAGGGACTTCGCTACAAAGCTTACAAAGTATACTACTCCCTAGTTCATCCGGAGTAACCAGATCATAAATATAGGCCAACTAATTGAGCAACAATTGATGGTCGTGAAAGCGAACTGTAAAGTCATACCCATGAAAGTTGAGAAAGGCCTACCCTAAGGTAGATATTCTCTCAGTATATCACGTGACATCGCGAAAGTCCTGTCGCGTCGCGAAGCCCATTGGCCATTCTATCAACGCGCAAGCCCCTCTACCAAAGGCGATGAGCGGCGACTGGCAGTCTTCAGATTACACCTTATTTCCATCCGAGTAATCTCGCATGGGCCCTTATACTTCAATGATACCTTTCTCCTTGATACATAGACAGCATCCCGTGGATTTGTCCACGCATCCAGCATGGCCTCAACCACACAAGATGCGATTCTCGAATCGCTAAACGAGGCGCAACGCCGTGCTGTTACTTCGAGCGCATCGACAGTCGCAATTCTCGCCGGTCCTGGAAGTGGAAAAACTCATACTCTTACATCGCGAGTAGTATGGCTTATTCAACAAGCCGGTTACCGTCCTTCCGATGTGATTGTCGCAACCTTTACCGTCAAAGCCGCCAGGGAGATGAAAGAACGAATTGGAAAAAGACTGGGCGAGGAATGCGAAAAGAAAATTGTGCTCGGAACGTTTCACTCGATCGCTCGAAGATATTTATCCATATACGGAAACAGGATCGGATTGGACTCCAAATTTGGTATCGCAGATGATGGAGACTCTAGAGCAATTATCCAAAGAATTTGCAAGAGGTTGGAACTCAGTATCGAACCACAACACGCAAAATCATGGATCAGTAAAGAGAAGGCAAAGGGCCCAAATGCAATGGCGCCGCCTCCCATGCAGAAGGGCAAAAAAGAGAATCCAGCACTCAGAACATGTTACCAGGAATATCAGGCCCAGCTTAAAAGATCAAATCTCCTGGACTACGACGATCTTCTCGTCAAATGCGTCGAATTGCTTCGAGACCACCCGGCTTGTGTGTCCAACGTTCAGACTGTCCTTATCGACGAGTACCAGGACACAAACGGCATCCAATACGAACTTATGAAACTCTTCGCCCAAGCGAAACAACGAATAACGATCGTTGGCGACCCTGATCAGAGTATCTATGGCTGGCGCTCAGCCGAGGTCAAGAATCTTTTCCGCTTGTTACGAGAATATCCAGATACAGATGAAATCTCACTAGAAGAAAATTATCGATCCTCACAATCCATCCTTGATGTATCACTTACTGTCATTCAGCAAGACAAGAAGCGATACAAGAAAGTTCTGCTGCCGGTCCATACTAAGGGAGCGAGACCGGTCCTCAGAACTCTAAAAAGCTCGTCTTCTGAAGGCGAATGGATTGTTTCAGAGATCAAGCGAGTGGTCATGATGTTTGGGGATATGCTCAAGTTTGAAGACGTGGCAATTCTTTTAAGGTCTGCTGCTCTTTCCCGGCATATCGAGTCAGCTCTAGGAAAAGCTGGCGTCGCATACCGAATGATTGGAGGACACAAATTCTACGAACGAAAGGAAATCAAAGTGCTGATCGACTACCTTCGGATAGTCAGCCAGTCTGACAACAACGATGCATTGGCCAGGATTATCAACGTTCCCCGACGAGGTATTGGGGAGGCAACGGTTAAGTCACTGATCGAAGAAGCAGAGCAGTCCAACATGAGCCTCTGGACCTTGATTCTCAAACACTGCAGAGGCGATCGCAAAGCCAAAGCCAACATTAGGCCAAAAATGGAGCAAAAGCTCAACACAGAACTCATCCGCACCATTACGAGTCTACAAAAACAAGCCAGCCAGATTAACCAGAGTAGTCCGGTCACGCTGGTTAATTTGATAGAGCAATTATTAATACACCTCGATTTCAAGAAGTATCTGGAGGAAGAATACACAGAAGATCATGAACAGCGATGGGCCAACGTTCAGGAATTCGTAAACTTGGTCAGTGACTTCATGAAAGACTTTGGCGCACCGGAAGAAGATGCACTCCCGGAAATCGAAAACTTGGACCAAGTGAAGGACGATGACATGCTGGGTCGTTTTCTGGCCAATGTGTCGCTGGCATCGGATGCACAGAACAAGGGCGACACCAAAGATCAGAAATCTCTTGTCACGATCTCGACAATCCACGCCGCGAAGGGCTTAGAATGGCCAGTCGTGTTTGTGCCATCCGTCTATACCGGATCGATACCTCATTCAAGATCTGAAGATACGGACGAGGAACGACGCCTTCTATACGTGGCAATGACACGAGCGCAAGCACTGCTGTACCTAAGTTGCCCACTCTATGGCTCCCAGGGGATGAGCAGCAAAGTCGAGCTTTCACCATTCGTGGCACCATTTGCATCCAAGGTCTTTGCCAAAAAGGGGCCATCATTCGACCGAGCAGTTATCGAGGGTGTCGCCAAAATTCTGGGCAGAGATGCCCCATCCGAAAAGGCAGTCTTTGGAAAGCTCCCGCCTATGTTCTCAGTCGAGGATGATGGATTCCCAATTGATCCCATCGATCCGAAGAACGTCGAAAGGTATGACGAAGAATCTGGTCGACAATATTCTCGGGCGCCGAAGCGACAGCGTATCTCGAACCCGACCACTTACGACGAGTCGGATGAACTTCCATGGCAAAGGGAGTACGCCACAACGATGGAGCAGTCATCCGACTTCACTCTTGCCGCTTTGCCAGGTTTCACAACCGCTGGGGCTCATAGAGTCGCTCTTGATGCTGTGGCAGCAACTGCAGCACAATCAGCAAGTTCAAAGTCCGGACCAAAGAAGGGATCAACCAAACGAGATGTTGGCCAGAAAAGCATGCTTGGATGGCTCAATCAAGGACCAAACGCCTCTAAACCTCCTCCCGAACCGCGGCCGCAACTGCAACAGCAGCCTAGGTCTCTTGCACAGGCTCGGTATCAATCTGCTTTGTTGCGACAGAACAGCATGTCATCCGGGCTACCCTCACTCCCTGAACCGCAAAAACCATTGATCGATCCAGAGCTGGCGAAACACAAGTTACCAATTGCACGACCTCTGGCGAGACCTAACGTGCCCAATATAAACAATGGCGGTCCTCGAAAAGCATATTCCTGCTTCTCCAGTTCGCCTCCGCGACCCCCGTCGAGGCAAGAGCCCGAAGAAGAGAACAAGAAGGCCGAGGAAGAAGCAATGCCCAACAAGCCTGCCTCGAGTCTTCATGCGACAACGTTTATGTCAGCTAAGCCGAATGCTGGTATTAGACGACCAGTTGGCCTGGGACCAGCACCGACGATGGACCGATTAAGAAAACCGTTCAAACCGCTGACAATTAATCGGCCAAAACGACCGGGCGGTTGATGAAGTCATGTGCAATGCTGGAGTAATGCTGATTATGTTTAAGAGCGAGGCGTTGGTGGATTGTTGGGCTTAACCGTTAAGCATAACGGATTAGGTGTAAGGCCATGTTATCAAAACACACATATATATAGACTACATGTAGCTCGATTGCAATTGGAAGAAACGCAAGCTATAACAAACAATAGTTCAATTACATCTACAATCATTTCTTACCACAAAGAACGACTTCATATCTCTGCAAAATTTCCATCACAAAACACCATGTTGTCCACCATCACCACTCGCTTCTCTACCTCAGCTCTGCGGGGCGCTCGCAGGTACATCTCGACCACCTCACCCAAGCGAAACACTGTTGCAAGTGACAGCGCTTCGACCTCAATCATGAGCAAATGGAACAATCTCTCCCCTCAGAACAAACGCTACGCCAAAGCGGGCCTCACAATTGTTGCCGCCACTGATATCTACCTGCACTATACATACTGGCCACTGATTCGAAGCTTCTTCAGCGGTGCTGAGAATGAGCGAAAGAGCTGAGGGGATGTATGGCCTTGGGATACAGCACGCGTTTCCCTGTCATCGGAAGAGCGTTTATTTCATGTGATAAATGGAGGATAGGGAGTTAACAATATGATCGACCAGAGTTCTGGATCAAGAGGAAAGGGGTGTGTTTTTTCAAGGATCTGAACTGACATACAAATCTACTCAATTTCCTGTATACTTGCTTTTTATTAAACGATTGAGAAAAATGAAAGGGAGCAAATCATAACTGGATTCGGATAGTGAATGAGGATATGGGAGTTTAGCAATGTAGCTACTACAACAACCATATAAACGAATCCTGAGATTACAGGAGTATGTGGCTTGGAGTCCAATTATCTTCATAGGACCTAGAAGTTCAAGCGTACGGTGTTAGTGAATGAGTGACATACACGACATATCCTCCCACTGAAGACCCGGGTTAGTCAGGGACAAGTTGATGAACGGTGACGAGGAAATTTAAAAGGGTGCCAGGGATAGTTCGTTGCCGCTTTTCCGAAGGCTAGAGTAGGCAAGCTTCTCTAGTTGTGATTGGGTTTCTAGGTTTTCTTCAAGGCTGGTTTTATGAACAATCAACGGGGCCAAATGCATACAACGACGAACACCAATGATCTATTCAAGGCTTCATTCGTAATGATGGAGCTTTAATTCTGATCTCCAACCTCTCTTTACGAGTCGTAAATGAAACATCGTCGGTGGCCAAGCATATACTTGTACACACATGACTACATCGCCGCCGCAAACTGACTCGAGCCGCTTACAGATCAGCGACGTCAGTTTCCAAGGCGAGTGCACAAACACCTCGACTAACAGTACATGATCGAATAAGGAATGCGAATCGTCTTGGCTTGGGGGTTGCTATTGGAAAGCACGTGGAGGACCTGAAGAAGCTCTGGGAATGATTTGCTGTAATGACATGTCCTTTTTTTCAACTTCCTGTGCATGCATCTAGGTCTTGTTTGCTTTTTCCAGAGATCAGATACTGCATGTCTGATTTGATATGTTATCTTCCAAGTACCAGTGTCCCGGGCAAAAGGAAGGGAAGTGATTTGGTATTCAGCACGTCAGGAACTTGTTGGTGATTACAACAGGGCAGGGCTCCCCTGTCAAGGAATGCGGAAAAAAACCTCCACCTCCCGGAGCTGAACCAGGCCCCCTTGTCTTTTCTTGTTAGATGGCAAGGTGACGCGAAATCCCCCCCACGCTAGAAGGGGTTTGGAGTGAAGGAAGGGAAAGATGCCAAGTTATTCCCGAATCATGTCTCACCAGAAAATGACAGAAAGGACCTTTGAGCGAGCTTGACGCGGTAAAGAAGAAAGAAGAATGATTCAGTAGAGCAGGGACAGGGTTAAGGACGGTAATTAGCTTTAGTTACAGAGTAGTAGACAGTCTAACATTTAGTTAGTTGAAGCTGAGACTCGGCGACTAAAACACTAACGTAACGTCTATTTAGCTAATGACTGTTGGAACTACGTCCCTAAACTATCGCTAGGCTGACACCTTGTCAAATAACATTAGTAACTAGGCGTACGCTAGGCTAATGACTGCCGAGACAAGCCCGTTCATATTGAAACCAAGACTGACTGCAGCGGCAGAGCAGTAACACAGCGGATATTTGAACAAGATGGAATAAAGCTTTAGGCTCTCTGAAAAGAATGATATTTCGTTTCGATATAGCATGAATTTCTATTGGTAGTATTTTGTTGTATTACATTAACTCTGTATGTCATCTTTTTCTTAGATCTATTCCATGGTATCTCCAATTTGACAAAACTCCGTGACCCAATTAACAGTGTTTACACGTCCAAGGTCGACTTTCCGGGTGAGACCTCGTATGTTCGAGTGACCATGATGCCATCTGGAGTGTCGCTTTGTCCGCTGGTCGTGCTTCCAGCTCGAACTTCGTTCTTGTTATAGGCCATAAACTCGGGCTTGCCGACGATGTGCTCCTCGCTCGAGTTGTCGTCTAGCTGCGTCATGTACTTTGACTTTGCGTGTCGATTCGCTGAAATACCACCCGAGATGCCAGAGCCCCCAATAGTTGCCAGCGGGTGGCCGTGCTTGTGGATATAGCTGCTTCCTCCCTTGTCGCGGCTACTGCCCTTACTCGAGACGAGCCACTTGGAGGCGGAGAAGAGTGGTTTGATTGCGGCGGCGTTGACGGCGATGATGGCGACAAAAGTTTCTCGGATGGCCCAGATGGTCGACGTATTGATACCTTGAATATCCCTATAACTTGTTAGAAGGACTGAGATAGGATTGGCAAGGAAGGGTACTTGCTGTAGAGAGAAGATGCAACGAAGCAGTGTTGCAACAATGATAAAAACACCAGAACAAAGGAGAACTCCAATCAACATCTTTCGCTTGACGCTGAGTTTGACTGCCCATAAAAGAGGGACGGGGATAGAAACGATAAAGATATCGGTTCTGAATTTTGTTAGTTCAAGCAGAGGCGGATTAGTAAGGGGATCGTCAACTTACAAAACATTAAACACGACCAAAGTAAGGTAGTTGGCAACAGCCAGTGTGCAAGCATCTACGACCATATTAGACTTGTAATATTTGAAAACTAGGAGAGAACTTACCACCTGGGTTGGGATAAATCTGCCAGTTCTTGTGAACAGGAGTGCAGTGACCCCAAATAGCAGCCATGACACTGAGGTAAGCGATGACTGTGCCGACCTGTGTCCAGATGACAATCTTTCTCTGCCAGAGACCAAGTCTGAAAGATACCCATGTTAGTAAATACAAAGGAGAAACGAGGACATCAGTTTGTACGTACGTCATGCGGCTGTACAGGCAAAGCATCACTCCCTTCAAGCAAAAGATAAGAGTAACATAAAAGTTCCAACCTGCAAGAAGACACTTTGAGCCGAACTCTCGCTTGGCAATCTCTGCGGCTGACATCTCGGCGCCCATCTCGTCGGTAACGCCAATGTTGGTTCCAGCTTGGCCTGGTTCAGGGTTAGCAATCCTTTGCTGCACAAACCAACAAATGGAATGTCGAGTAATTCATACCAATGAGTTCCAACATGACCAATTCGGCCTATGAAGGTTTGTTGTGTTAGCTTTGAATAAAAAAAGGGAGTCATGATATAGGGGAGAAACGTACTGTCCAGAAAATCAACGAAACAAGAGCAAAGTAATCATCTCCTTGATATCCCTTGAAGCCGACTGTTTTCCATCGCGCAAAGTAGCGAAGAAGAAGAACCAGAGTACCAAGGCCATACTCTATCCAAGCCTCTGTTTGGAACGGAGAGGCGGGCATATTGGGCTGCTGGTCGATGTTCTGAACGTGCCAAAGGTAAGGACTGACTAGGTTGAAGATGCAAATGGAAACAAGAGATGGGGTTTGTTAATGTAGGTGATACGGCAGATGTAAGCCACGTTTATGTGATTCGGGAATTACAGTGACAGATGGTTCATGGGGAAGTAGCAGGTACAGCCGTGTTATGAACGAACGGGTTTAAGAGCAAGCTACTTTACATATTGTACCTGAATAGTGAAGATAGTACCTAGCTAGTCTGTGTATGTAGTATGTGTTCCATGTACGTAGTTTAGATCCTTGAAGGATTCTCCCACGCCCCCTTTTGCCCGAGTTTCAAGGCGGCATTGATCATCTCGTGGCCTTGCCTTACCTTGCCTGGTCATGTCCTGTCCTGTCTTGCAGCTTGACCTCATATGAGCCTTGATCATGATGGGGACGCGGACTCGGCTCCTCTTCCTCCTCCTTTGCCGCCGCCGCGCCACTAGATTGATACCTGCACAGCTAAACTGGAGATGCGGTGGATCTGAAAGCTTTAGCAACCCTGGACGCATGATTTAGTCCATTGTAATTGGTATATTTCGTACTGTTGCAGAATTACGTACACTAATGCTGCTTCTACATGGTGAGTTATTGGCTGCACTGCACCTACATACACTCCAGACTTGATGCGTTGCATACTTGGCTTCTACCGGCTCTTTGACCCTTGATCCTTGATACTCTCTAAACAATTCTCAATCCAATCTCGAATCATTTCTCTTGCACATCCACAGCTGTTTTGGAGTTGTTCGCTTCCGAATCCTCCTCCTTCGGCAGAACCTTGTCGATGCATATGTAGATCCACACTGTTGGTTGGTCCCTTGCAAGAAAAAAAAAAGATACAAGGATGTTAACATGTTAATGCCGTTGAATACTTTTTATCGTCCTTCTCCTCCAGTTCTGCTGGTTCTGCCACTGCATTACTCGAGACCCTGACCAAAGATCAACGCCATCCGTGGGGGATAATTAGGGGAGGATTTGAAACCGGGTATTGTTGCTTAGCCTGTTCTAGTACAGATCCGTAAGGCGAGAGTCAAGTTTAGTTTGAACCCGTTATGACAGGCGAAAGAGAAGGAATGTGTTGATGCCAACAAGGATTCGGATCCGCAACTACAGGTAACAAAAGCAATTTCAGGACGTGCTTAGATCCACTGATGCGTCTGTTAGTTCTGGAGAAATTGGAGCTAAACTCAGCCTTTGAACTTGCTTGGCCTATTGTAGCCGTGCAGATCATCAAGGGCTAGAGAAGTCACTAAGACTAGGTGACATTAGTACGTATCTCCAACACATGGTCAGCGTTTCCTTCTTGTTCTTCTTCTTGTCCTTCCAAAAAAGCACATCTTGATCAAAGCTGAGACATATGTACATCCAATTGCCGGGGGCGCAGAACCAACAGCATTATATGCATCTTGATGGAGCACGTGGAAAGTAATGTACCCTGTAGCCAAGCCTTTCCGGTGACAATGCGTCAAAAAATAAATATGGACATAATAGGGGATTAGCAGACTGGTCCGGGCGTGACTTGTATCCGGGCCGGCCTTGACGGCGGTGGTTTTATGCTTCTTTTGGCCCGCGATGCAACGTTGTTGATCAGAATGAATATGTTCAAGGGGCCCTCCCCGATTGGTCGACTTTGGAGAAACGTTGAGGGTTTCTGGGCTTAGAGGAGACCCATTCAAACATCTTTCAGCTAATGATTTTAGTCGAGTTTTGATGGAGGGGCAAATGCGTAGCTGGTTAGTTAATATCTCTTGTCAAGCTTGTCACAGGTGTTGTTCAAGCACTAGAGACTCGTACTGTTGGTTCGACTCTAAAACTGAGACCCTTTCAGGGTCCTTGTCAGGAACCTGGAAGACTGACCGGGTCGACGGAACAAGAGAGCACAGAAACAACAGTGCCCAGTGTCTTTATTCGGCTTGGTATGATGGATCTTCTCATGCAACGCTCGCTCTGCTACACTCGTTACGAATCCTTTTCCTTTCTCCAATGATAAAATGAGGCAAGACAAGGGCAAGGTTACTGGATGGCACCACTTTCGTTTCTCTTCATGGAGTATTCCGTAGTGGGACTGCTTGAAGCTGTACCATATAAGAGAAATACAGACGCTTCTCAACGTGGCTTGCGCTTGACTATCTCCATACAAGCTTCATCTTAATAAATCACCTACTTTATATATACAAACATCAAAATGGCTGTTCCGGAAACAACATATGACTTCATCGTCTGCGGGTAAGGCTCACTCAGATGATGCGCAGCAGAACCAACAGTTTACTGACTCATTCTGTCACAGTGGCGGCACATCTGGATGCGTTGTTGCTGCACGTCTTGCCGAAGATCCCAATGTCAAGGTCCTCGTCATCGAGGCTGGCCAACACAACGAGCATCTCGAGAATGTTCACATGGTTGGAGGGTGAGTGTCTGATTAACTCTCCTATAATGTGATGTGAGAATTGCAAATGGCTGACTGTTTGAAAGATGGTCTCTGAACTTTGACAAGGAGACTGACTGGAACGTTGTCTCTACACAAGGCCCTGGCGTCAACAACCGTCAAGTGAAGCTCAGTCGAGGCAAGTTCCTTGGCGGTTCTTCGGGATGCAACGGTACCTTGATGGTCAAGGGAATGGTAAGTTTATAGCCCCATGTCAACAAGTTAATCATACTGACGAATGATGTATAGAAACAAGATTATGATGACTGGAACCTTCCCGGCTGGAGTGGTGAGGATATGTTCAAGTATATGGCCAAGGTATGCATCATTAACTTCCAGTCCACGTCTACTGGTCATGATTGTACAGAATGAAATTGCTTGGGCATGAAATGCTAACCGTGACCTTGTAGGCTGAGCACTTTCATACAAAAGACTGGTTCAAGGAGACCAAGGGATCTCACGGCTATGAAGGCCATGTTCATACCGAACCTCATGACTTGGCTCCCATCTCCAACATGATTGCAGAGTCCATGGTATCAAAGGGTCTTCCCATGGATCATGACATGTTTGCTACAGGAGAGAATCCCCACGGATGCGGTCACTCTGTGAGAACAGTCCACCAAGGTCTCCGTACTACAAGTGCCGACTTTATCACCAAGCAAAAGCCCAGAGATAACCTCCATCTCATGGTCGAGACTCACGTCGACAAGGTCATCATCGACAAGGATGCCCAAGGTGAGCTCAGGGCTACTGGTGTCCGAGCTGTCAAGCCTGACGGCACTGTCGTTGAGCTCAAGGCTTCCAAGGAGGTCATCGTTAGTGGAGGAGCTTACTGTTCGCCCAACATTCTCAACCGATCAGGCATCGGCGCCAAGGAAGAGCTTGAAAAGCATGGAATCACTACACTCGTCGACCTCCCAGGCGTTGGAAAGAACCTCCAGGATCACCTGATCGTCTTTATGTTTTACGAGACTGAAAAGGAGGGCATCACCACCGACTCACTCGTCTACCACGGCGACGCCCTATCAAAGGCTCTTACTCAGTGGAAGGAGGAGAAGAAGGGGCCCATGACCGCGTTCCCCTTCGGAATCTTTGCTTATGCCCGCATTGATGAGCGTCTCAAAGACTCCGAGATCTGGAACTCTGCTCCTCGAAAGGAAGGTCGTGATCCTATGGGCCTGACTCCTAAGCAGCCCCAAATCGAGTTCTTCACTACTGAATGCTACGGAGGCCCCAAGCAGTTTGACCAATTCCCCGTTAATGGAAACCACGCCTTCAGCATGATCGCTGAGCTATTCGCGCCCAAGTCTCGCGGTACTGTTACTCTTCGCAACGCCGAAGCCACAGCCATTCCCGTGGTCGATTGCAACTACCTCTCCGACCCTCTGGACCTTGAAGTCCTCGCCGAGGCTTGTGCTTTTGGCAACGAGATCATCACTGAGGGTGCTGGTACAAAGGATATTGTCAAGGGCTCGTGGCCTTCTGACCTGGTACACCACAAGTACAAGACCCGTGATGACTGGAAGGAGTACGTCAAGGACAATGCCACTACATGCTATCATGCCAGCGGTACCTGCGCTGCTGGTAAGAAGGACGACCCCAAGGCTGTTGTGGATGAGAAGCTGCAGGTTCACGGTGTCAAGGGGTTGAGGGTTGCTGATTGCTCTATCATGCCTACTGTGAACAACGGTCATACTCAGATGCCTGCTTATGGAATTGGTGAGAAGGCTGCTGATATGATCAAGGAGGCGTGGGCTTAGATGAGCAGATAATTGCATTGGTAGCGACAGTGATACATACCCCCCGAGTAAATGATAATGAGTTATTCTTGATACTTTGAGTTGCTATTGGTTGAAATGGTTCTATTAATTCCTCTCTTTCTATAGGATGCTAATGTACTGGACGTTCAGACAGCATCCTTGCCTAACATGTTGTATATTTCGAAGCCATTGTCAGTTCCGTGGGTTTGTATGTGGGTCAAAGTCAATTCTTCAGACTTGAAGCATGTGAATTATGTCCCTCGGAAGAAGAGGCCATACCCTTGCTCAATGCCAAGATCTACATACTGTAACATGAAGATCTTCCCCTGCGCCTGACACTGTCCACGTCCCTGTTACGCGATGAACCCTGTCTTTCACCCTCGCACTCGCCTAGAAGACTTTCAGATCCTTTCAAAACCACCACAAAGAGTTTACAAATTTCCAAGAGGTTGTTTTACGACGGAGAGAGAGAACAGTCTAAGGACCGAACCGTACCGGCTCTACGGCTGTCGATCATTCAGGGGACGGCTTCTTCTAAAAAGGAAGGTGTTCAACCAGGTTTTCATCCTTTGCAGGGGTCAGTAATTGGTCCGCATATTTTGGCTGGCCAGGGTATGATGGTTAGCACTACAACTTGGGGGCTCAAGTTTGAGACCCGAGGCTCAGGTTTTGATCGATCAGGCTTCAAACTCAATTGATGGAAATGATGCGAGAGGATGCTGACCAGATCTCCTGTCCCTGTTCCCGGGTCTTTGAGCCCTGTAATGACGGAAAATTGAGTCGGTGCTTTGACATGTGAAATGAAATTGAGATTTCAGTCGAGATTTGCTTTTTGTTGCCTCACGGTTGAACGTCTCTGTCTACTGCAGTTATAGTCAACAACTCTTTGGGTTAATTGAACCCTTTCACGGGTGTCAAAGTGTCTGTGATCTCGATAGTCTATCACACCAGCGCTTTAGAGTTCTATTAGTTAGCTCTGCGTTACCTGTCAAAACTAACCCCCAATTCACTAGCAAACCTTTTAAATTATCAGATCTTCAGTGATGAGATCGACATTATAGGCTAGCATGAAGGAAGTCCAAGTCCATCTTGACTGACAAAGAATTGTCAAAGTTGCAGTGAAGATTGCATGATAACGGAATACAGATTCAGAAGTCTAGTATTGTTATATGACGCTTGAAGCCTGATAAATACTGTCTAGTACAAAAGAAATGAATTGTTGCTTGGTGGTATCTTGAAGTGCAAAGACCGTGTTATACAAACAAACCTCCTCCATTACCTCTGAACTGACCTACACTCCCCAACTCAGTCGTTGTATCGTATTGTGTCGTAGTTAATTCTCGTACTGCACCGTTACAGTCTTTGTCTGCATGATGGCCGGCTTGATAGTCCCACCAACGATGCCCTTTTCTGAATCCGAGTCCATCCAACCAGCAGTTTGTGTATCATCTGGATTTCCCACACTCGTACTCGTGTTGTGTCCCACGCCCGCGATGGGTCCCATGGCAAAGTCCTCACCAGGAGAACCGCTCTCTTCGTCGAATTGCGAGTACTTTGTTCGGTTACGTCGAGCCTGGGACGATTGCGGAAAGGCTGAGGGCCTGGAGCCTGCCGTGTCTGCTTTGCCGTATTTCGAAGATCGCCCTGTTTTGCTGCCATAGCGAGACTCTCCGATGAGCTTTGGGGCGACGTGCTTGAAGAATTTGCGTAGCGTGGGCATCGTAGCGCAGGTGATGATGAGGTTCGACTCGACAATACTATACACTCGAAATTAGATGATGATGGCCCTGGGATGGACAGGGAGTGATCACTTACATCCAGATGCTCGGGTACGCAATGACCCATGACAAGTCCATGCTCTTCAACATCCCTGGCAAAAGAGACATCCTCACGATGGATGTGATAACCGTCAAAGAACCGATCGTAAAGATCCCCATCAGTCCAATCTTTTGTTTAAGAGGCAGCTGAAGTTGAAACACCATAGGAAGCGGTAGCACAAAAAGGATAACGTCACTGGCAATGTTGACCGCTGCTGTAGCAAAGTACAAGGCTGGTTGGTTCACACATTTGCCCTCTGTCACGGTAATGTCCCAGCTCATGTTGATAGGATGGCATGCGAACATGACGGCGAAGAATAAACCGACAGTGTATCCGATAATGAAGACCATGGACAAGTAAATAGCGATCTTGAACCATCTCTGGGGAGACAGGCGGAGGTAGAAGATGAGAAGGGCGATCTTGGCGAGGGATCCACAGAGGACATATATGATGGCGGCTACATATACGTCCTGTTTGATTGTCAGTTTTGTCTCTTGTTATATGTGTAGCTGAGCTGAGGGTTTGCTGAGTTCTCACCCTGAGATATATGTTAAACGTTGTAATCGGTATTTCCCAAGCGTGAACACCTCCAGCCCCCATAGCGAACATGTCTGGTATATGATTAGTATTGGAGTTCTGGTGGCGTAGTAGGTGAAACTTACGAACACATAAAGCTACTGTTGCGACGGCGAGTATCTATAAGTGAAACAGTCAGCATTTATCCAACAGTTCCCTCCTCGTACAAAGACGCCAGCATCTCAACTGAAAATAAGGATTCACATACGTATGACAATATGAGTAAATCTAAACAAGATGTTAGCATCGCCGATCATTATGCCAACCACAACATCCGGGCACCCCTGGCAAACCCGATCGATTTGTTTCATTCATGAACCAACAGAATAGAGAATAAACCAAATAAACGACGGATAAGAAAAAAAAAAAAACACTTACAATCGTCCAGCTGTAAACCTCCTGTCAAAAAGACCTTGACGTACATCCTCTGCATGAAGAAGAGGCAACTGATAGCCAACCCAAATCCAGCTACGATGTAAGCATCCGGCACGCCTTGTCTGGTTGGGTTGTCAAAATCCACCACGTAACCTTCCGGCGGTGGTATAAGTACCGTCACTCCATCGATCGTCGTCATCGCTTCGGGTGTCGTTGTTGATAAAATGAGTGTGGTGTCGAAGTTAAGTTGACCAAGTGGCAGAGGCAGACTGAAGGGAAGAACAAGAGCGGAGAGAATCAGAGCTCAAAGGGAGGGAATACAAGCTACTTCAAATGCAAATCAAAGGCATAGACATGCTGCTCCAAATAATCCCACGTCAAATCGGTATAGTGTCCTCAAAGAACTTGTAAGAGGGTACGAGCAGGGATGATGCTATATATCGATATATACTCGAGTCTATTGGGCTATGACTACCGTCACTACCAGTAAACCAATACTGCATGTACTGTGAATGTTAGGCTGTACAGGCTTCTCACAAAGATTCCTCGTTTGATGATCTGTTACAAACAGGGGAATCTAACCAAAACGAACACCAACTCGCCCTGACACAAGCAACAGCCAATCCTGGCCCGTCCCAAAGAAGATCTCGTTCCGCACTTTTGGAGGATTTTGCACCCCCACAGGCTTGGGTCATTGAATAAGGTCAAACCCTGGAGATGGCTGCCGATCCGGGCAGGTGGTTACGCTACCCTGACAGCCTGACAGTCCGATTTACAGCAAGAGTATGTGACAACTACGTGACCTTATTGCTCTCGTATGTATTCGTTTACAAACTAGGTCTTGATATGGTAGGAATACGGACTACAGAACGAGTTAAGTTAGTTCTGTAGGAAACAAGAAGGATCTTCAAGAGTAACAGCAATGCCAAGAGGGTGTCGTTCGGTTAGGACCCGATACCTATCGGAGCTATTCGGTACGGAAAGCTGAATAGGTTTACATGTCCTTCGTGCCAAGATCTGGGAATAGCACCTCTGATGCGAGGTAATTGGTTTATGCGTTACAGAAGTGGCAACTCATGCAACACAGAGTATCATGGTGCTTCATATATGTATTCATACCTTGTTTTTTTTTAAATGTGAAACTGGTGATTGTTTCTTATCTTGATCTGATCGAAAGGGATTTGGGTAACAGCAACAGTTCATGCATGCGAGTTACTCATGCAGGATGAGAACAAGGATCCATGTACGTACACCTTACATTCGAGTCTTGGCCTAAGAACTAGAAATCCTTCAGAGTAAAAAAGTCATTAATGCCCGTAAACTTCAGGTCAGGCGAGCCGCAATGCTTCGAGACCCGATCATCCTGTACGATGTGGTCAAGGGTAACCCTGGCCTATCCATTAACATGTTATCTGCTATCAAAGTGGCAGTGACAAAAGGAGAGAAGATTCTTGGAATATTCTTTGCTTTCATCTTGTCTCTACACTTAAATCGGTGTCTGATCGATCTTCTCGTGACAGCCTCCCCTCATTCCACTGCCCGCCTCGTCTATCATCAAGTTTCCAGTAATTAAACAGTTGTGTACTGTCAAAGCGTCTACGAAGACTGCGGAATCAGGAAAACCCCGGATGTTCTCACGGAATAAATGGCCCGAACATGGAGTTTTCAGATGAAGATCAGTTAAATAACTAGTTGATCAACACTATGTGGGCCAGTTCTCTCGGTCCTCGGATCAGGCCAAGACGACGATCAAGAACAACATGACAAAGACTAAAACAACGCATGAGTTAGTTGAACTGAAAGGGTTCATTGGTGATACCTTCGAGTTGCAGTCATGGACCTACTTTGGAAATGACGTTCCATCAACTGACTGCTCACATTATGCGCTGCACTTGTATATCTGCCTACATATACATATCTGTGGCATTTATACCCCTGTAATATGCCCTGAGCAAAGCCAGTAACCCCTGTACCTGAGCTTGTACCGCATCTGTGGAGTCGACAAGGGTTTGTTGGAAACTCATTTGCCATCAACATCCTTGTTTGTCCTTCCTAATCAAGGTTATCCTGACTACCCGAAGTCAGATGGCGGAGGTTTAACAGCAAACTGCATATTGCCATTGGCGCCTTAACGAAAGGCCATTGCAACAATTCAAGAGTCACATTCAGACAAGAACCACTCTGGTTGCTTTACCGGAATGTTGTAGTAATGCAAGAGACAAGGAACGAGACCAAAACAAATCTTGGCAAGTCTTGGTATCTCTGCAATGCTCCCACGTGCACTCCAACACAAGAGCTGCATGGATACTGGGGACGTCCAGGTCCCTGAACAAGCATACCGAGCAGCATCTCGACTACTTCCCATTCCGCCCCTGTCTCCGAGATTCTGACGTGCTATACTTAGTTGCCGCTGGCGAACCCAGGCTCCTGGGCGACGGAGTTTCCGGTGGTAGTTAGCTGAGCCTTCAATGCTTCCATACAGACAGATAACATAGTCAGTATTAGGGATAGTCAGACTGGGCATTCTTCGGACTCCCCTTTTGCCTCTGAATCAATTGTATCAGGTGGCGGATATCCATTATCCGGGAGAGGTCAGCAATTGCGCAGTTTAGCTTAGCTGTGCTTTGTTAAATAAGAGGCGATCTTCCTCTGTATATAACCCGCAGATCTTTGCCTCTTATCCCTCTCTCTCCAGCCATATCGCTCTGGTACTAACAACGAGGGTATCCCTTTCACCTATACAACTTGGCATCATCGCTTCGAGATCATTATATCCCAACGTTGCAACAATGAAACTCGAACGTCTCGCTACCAGAGCTCTCTTGAACGCCGGTACCGGTGTCAAGGTACTCCAGTCAGATCCTGCACAATGCGTAAGTTGGGCTCTTCTACACGAAACATTCATCGATGAACAGGACGCTTTGACATGAGCTGAAGTTTACCATCTACTTCTGTCCTGCGTCATATTAATCCATCGCTCTCCACTCGCATCACCGTCACTGGCAATCCTGCATTCTACACGTATCATGACTAACATCAAGTCCAAGTGCGCTGCGCTGTTGACAGAAGCTGGCCTAGGAGACAAGGTCGTCACCAAGAACCAAACTCTATGGGAGGACCGCTTAGATTCCTACTGGTCTGTTAGTGCCGCTCTGGAGCCTGACTGCATGGTTCTGCCTACATCTGCCCAAGATGTCTCCAAGATCATGAAGGTTATCACAGAGAACCAGTGCAAGTTCGGCATTCGAGGTGGTGGCCATGGTAACTTTGCACTGTCCAACTCGGTTGATGAGGGCATCACCATTGACTTTGGTGAGTGGAGGCGAGCATGACTCGGGTGTTGACACACGCTAATTGACTCAAGGTTACATCAATGGTACAACATATGATGAGGAGAAGAACGTCGTGTCAGTTGGACCAGGTGGTCACTGGCAAGACGTCTATGATACCCTTAGCCCATACGGTCTCGCTGTTGCTGGGTACGTATCATTACTTTGACCATACACTATGCTCAACTAACTTGGATATAACAGTGGCCGTGCTGGAACAGTTGGTGTTGGTGGGTTCGTTACTGGTGGAGGAAACTCATTCTATTCTGCATCTCATGTAAGTGATGGTATATCCAACTCACTTGAGCCGAGCTTACAGACTATAGGGGATGGCTTGTGATACAGTGGCTGGATGGCAATTAGTTCTTGCCAATGGTGAAATTGTCGAGGCCAACGCCAATGAGAATGCCGATCTTTGGCAGGTAAGTTGCTACTCCCATCGTATTCTAAACCTGCAGTACTGACTCATCTACAGGCAATGAAAGGTGGTTCAGGTAATTTCGGCCTCATCACCCGTATCGATATGTATCCCATCGAATTCGTCGACCGCTCAAGCCCTGTCATTTGGGGAGGCAACCTCCTCTACAAGCCCGAGTCAGGTCCTGCTGTGATCGACGCTCTCATTGACTTCACTGCAAACGTTCCCAAGGACGAGAATTCGAGCAGCATCGTCTACTGGGCCTATCTCCCCGCCCTTGCTGGCGGTACCATCCTCAACGCTGCCATCGAGAACACAAAAGGCTTGGTGAAGCCTCCTGCCTTTGACGCTTACTATGCCGTCCCTGATATCCAGACCGATACCACCGTTTCCGAGAAGCTCAGCACGGTCACTCTGGAGCTTGGTTCTGGTCAGCCTCCTCACTTTAGGAATATCTGGTTCACCAGTTCTTTCAAGCCTAACGCTGAGCTGCTCAACTATGTCGCCGATAAGTACGCCATACTCAACCAGGATCTCGAGGCTCTCATGCCAAGCAACACGTCCGAGCTCAACACACTGTGCATGTTCCAGCCCATCACCAAGTCCATCGCCGACAAGGGTGTTGCCAACGGTGGCAACGTCATGGGTCTGGATCACTACACCGCTGAGGGAGATGGAATCATGTTTCTCCTTACCTGGGCTGCCAAGGGCGAGCAGACTGAGAAGGATGCCATGCCTCTCCTTCAAGCTTACATGGACGACATCGAGACCAAGGCGAAGGAGATGGATGCTTTCTGGGAGTGGAAGTTTATCAACTATGCTCATATCAGCCAAGATCCTTTGTCCACTGTTGGTGAGGAGGCTCTTGCAAAGCTTCGTGCTGCTAGCAAGAAGTACGACCCAGAGGGAGTTTTCCAAAAGCTGCGATCTTCTGGTGTCAAGATTCCTTTTTGAGAGACGTTTCACAAAATCATAGACTTTACTTTATAAGAGAATAGATTTCAAGATAGAATAGAATATTTAACTAAGCCTTGGTGATGTCTTCAGAGTTGACTGCCTTGTTAATCAGTTTCATCTCCTTCTGAATCTCCCGTGCTCTCTGAACACCGAAACCGTGCTGGAAAATCTCTCTGATATCTTCCAATGTCATCCCCTTAACTTCGGGATAGCAGAAATAGATACAAACCCAGCCAAGAATACAGATGGCAGCATAAAAGCCAAAGGCACCAGATGGTGTAGTATTTTCCATCTGGGTGAGGAAAGTCGAAGCAACAATGATGTTGGAGCCCCAGCAGGTCATGGTGAGCATCATGGTTCCCATAGCGCGAACCTCCATGGGGAAGAACTCGCTTGAGAGCCATGCAGTGTTGCCGATGCCTGAAGAATAGAATCCAACAAAGAAGACCATTGAAATGAGGACGACAATGGCGGACCATCCGATCTTGGCATCCGATGCAAGGGACAAATCGTGATTGATTGGGATGAACTTGAAGCAAACAGCAGCAATGACGAGAGCGAGGCCCATGAAGGGAACTGTGCAGAGCAAGATTCTTCGACGGCCAGCACGATCAACGAGCATGAGATTAACCCAAGTGAAGATGAAGTTGGTTCCAGCAATAACAGTACCGACAGCCACAGGATTAGAGAAACCAACGAGAGAGAACAGAAGAGGCGAGTAGTACATAAGAGAGTTGAAACCGCTGAGCTGAGAAATGGCCATGAGCCCACAAGCAGAGACAAGAGCACGGAAGTTGGCAGGTATAACATAGAGTTGTTTGAACACCCACCAGCCAGACTTTCCAGCATTGAGAGCCTTGGCTTCATTGACGTGGTGAGTCAAGTGGCGGATCTTGTCCTGGACCTGCTGTTCAGTACCATTGGGGAATATTCGACGAATGACTACAGCGGCCTCTTCAGGCTTTCCATGGTAGATGAGCTGACGAGGAGACTCGGGGCAGAAGGGCAAGAGACCAGCAAGTATGATGGCAGGGATAGCTCCGCCTCCAACCATATATCGCCAACCACCGTTGACATGAGCAAAGGCAGCTCCAACACCATACGAGAGAAGTTGGCCACCGGTGATGCTCATGTTATCAAGACCAATCATACGTCCTCTGTACTTTGAAGGAGAACACTCGGCGATGTATAGCGGCACGATCATAGCTGCTGAGCCTACCCCAAACCCGACAACGATACGGCCAGCAGTCATCTGAGCGACTGTGAAAGATGCAGCCTGAATGATGGCACCGATGGTGAACAAGAAACAGCCAACATAGATAGCTACTTTTCGTCCATATCGATCAGCTGTAGCCCCAGCAAAGATGGCACCGATAAAGGCACCTCCAGAAGTGACTGAAGTGACGAGTTCCTTCTCCTGAGAGGTAAGAGTCTTGCCTAGGTCTTGATGTACGTAGACGAGGACAGCGGAGATGATGCCTGTGTCGTAACCAAAGAGCATACCTCCAATGGCAGCTGTGATGGAGACAAGCCAGGAGAACTTGCCCGTCTTGGTTTGTTCGATGGAGTCCAGGTCATCGATGTTGATCTCTTGGACGGAATCTGGAGAGCGATTGTCTTCGAGGTGCTCGAGATGCTCCTTTGTATCTGCCTTGATCGACATGATGAGGAGTTGTGGGCAATATTGAGTAAATAACCAAGATTGGAAGGAATAGAAGACTGGTGGTGGTCTGGATGAGATTGACTTGATGCTGTCAAGGTCTTCTTATATAGATATCTTGCGATCAATGTGAAGCACACAACATCATCCAATATCTCAAACTTGGCACAAGAAAGCTTGCTACTTCAAAACTTGGTAATCTTGAATAAACCACGAACAAGAAGACTTGCCTTTCTCAGCTTTCCCTTCCCCAGAAACAAAACCATGGAATTGATCGACCTGCCAGCTATCGAAACGGCCAATATTGCCTCCCCCAGATCTGGCGGCATTTAGAATTCGACACTCAAGAAGAGACACATGAAACGATTGGACAGAAACATAGTCTAGACCATCAAATAGACCCGTTTACTCCGAAAATTCCCCAGATGATGTACACTTGACGATGTTGGAGGCTGAAGCTATTCCCAACCATGGCTAGACTGTACCCAACCCCACGGGGAAGGCGGGGCTTACCTCCAGTGAGGTTCCAGGGAGTTGAGCGCTAAAGTCTCGAACTAGATCCACTGAGGCTCAGTAGAGGATGCGGGGTTTTGACGCTACCAGTCGGACAGAATTGCCGTTTATATTTCAAATAGGAAGTCTGTAGTGTCACCCAAAAGTAGTAATTACCCCTTATGATGAGATTTCCTCTTTTCCAACTTCTCGTCTTTTTTTTTTTGTCTTTATCGTTATTGCTAACTGAAGCCCCCCTTTTGTTTATATCCATTGTGTAATGACGTTTGATACAATTATGCAAGACCCTCAAGCTTCATCAACGGTTCCTCCAAGGCCTCTCAATCCCTGTACAGTAAGTCGGCCCATCGTAGACTAGACCTATAATGCCCTAGAAACTACAAGCTGACAGTTGCCGTTTCTAGGTCTGCAAGCAAAGGTCAGTTTCCTTCATCTTATCGAAGCAGGCAATATTGCCCGTCGATAGTTGCTTTGTTGTATTGTGAGACATAATTGGTTCTGACTGTTTGTTCAACGTCTAAAGACATCTCAAGTGTAAGTCTTTTCGATTGTACAGAACTTGTTTGTTCTGTCTCCCCAGTTACTAAGACAACTCTTACAGGTGACAACGATGATCCATGTGCAAACTGTCAAAAAAGCAATATCGAGTGTATTCGTGGTTTCAGTGTGAGGTTTCGTCATGGCTTGAACCCGAGGTAAGTTACTCCCTTCAACTCGACTCTTCCAGTACTCACTGCCTGTCTCCAAGTATACGCTCTGGAAAAACTCCTGAAGCTAAGAATAAAGACTATAAATTCTCCCAAGATCAGCCATGGGTTAAAACAAACAGAGCTTTAAGTTTTATTGACGAAACCCCAGATATTATCAATATTCACGACTCCAGCGTTGGAAACTTTGATACCTTGGATACTCTCAATGTAGATATCGACAACGGAAGCACCCATTCCTCACCACCACTGGTACCTACTTACAAGCTCCAGTCAAGGGATTCTACCTTTGACTTGGAACAAGACAGGCCTAGGTCAGCAACAGATTTAGAACAAGTCCCTTCGAATGAAAGCGAACGTCCTTCTAAGAAGCGAGCTCTGAGTTCGTCTTCTGCTGGGCTATGGACGACTACTCCCCGTTCGAATCCACCTGACCTTTCGCCACCTGTCATCGACAACGATATCATCCTCGGCGTAGAAAGTCCTCAGGTCGCTGCTGCACTTGCCACCTCCCGTCAAACAGATATATCAATTCCCGTCGATCGCGTAACCGAAGCCATCTCTGGTATATATCTTGATGCACCAAGATGGCCACTCGAGGATCCGCAAGAGGCTATGTTGTTTTACAACTTCATTCACGTCCTCGCTCCTCTCTTCGACTTGTGTGATAGCGAAAGACACTTTGCTACAGTTGTCCCTCGTCGAGCCGTCATGTGTCCGCCTTTGATGAATGCAGTGCTCGCCGCCTCTGCTAAGCGTCTCAGCAGAGTAGATGGGTTTGATGGATTAGTCGTTGACAAATATCACCAAAACTGCCTCGACGCTTTAATCCCAGCATTAAACAGCTCTGTGGCGCTGATCGACGAAAATCTCCTAACGGCGATTGTTATCCTTCGCTACATGGAAGAACTCGATGTACCTCTCACGTCCGCCGACGCAACCAACGAGTCCCATCTCGTAGGCACGAGAGTCTTCGTCGCGGCTCAGGAAAAGGTCCTTGACTTCACTGGTCTTCGTCGCGCAGCATTTTGGGTCGCGCTTAGACAAGAGATACACATGTCGTTCATGCAAGCTCGACCTGTCCACCCGAACTTTGCGCTGGAAGATATTTCACGACTGGTCCAGAACGACGATACATGCTGTACCTTTGCTAACCTGACCATCCTCCAATGTGCTGCGTGCCTCCGTTACTGCTATGGTTCCGAAGACCAGAGCTTCTCAGCATGGGAAAGGTTACAGGAAGCTCAAGAAAGATGGTGGGCTGAAAGGCCGTGGCACTTTCATCCAATGTACATCAACGAAAGTGAGGATGTTCCGGGGAACTTTCCGCAGGCACTTTACCTCAATGATGCAGTCGTCACAGGGGTGCTTCATTACTTGTTGATCAAGGTTCTGCTCGCGGCGCATAACCCTAAAACACCCAAATTAGGACCCGGACAAGCCAAAGCAGCCAAGACAATAAATGAGGAAATAAGAAAAACTGTCAAGATGGTTTGCGGAGTAGCCGAGGTACAGTGGTTCGTCCGAAAGGAGAGTGTATACTGATGATCACAGTCCAACCAGAGAAACCCAACAGGATTTGCGTATGTTTCCCATTTTCGAGATGCGGTTTAGTGTTAACTATTTCCAGATACGCATGTCTGGCCATAACCATGGCTGGTGATCGGTTCAATAACATGTATGAACAAGAAGCTCTATACAATGTCCTCCAAAAGGCGGACGTTCAGTTTGGATGGCCGAATCGATCAGTGTAAGAATTTCAACGCGATAACGAGGTTACGAGACTGACTGATAAATAGACAAGAGTATCTGAAAGAAGCCTGGGGTTGGACTGAGTCTCCTGTGAATGCAGTTTCCGGGATGCCTATTGCAGGCATGCTCAATAGTAATCTACAATTAGTATGATATTGATAGTTCTATATAGTTACCGGGAGTTTCCAGGCTATATAAGCTACCTAGACTAAATGCGATTCCCTTTCACTGGGACCGCTCTGTGACCTTTTTGTGGCCGCCGTAATTATAGCAACCATCCGGGGATCTTACTGAGAATATGGGATCCGCTGTTCTATGGACTGGCCACAGCCCAAAGGCTTCCGCTACGAACGTCTACAAGGTCCGCAGTTTCAGATTCATTACTCTGTTCAGGTTATAGAGTCCAGCTTATCCTACAAGATCACAGCTTCAAGCAATGCGTAGTAAAGTTTTATCTACTTCCTTTGGACAGATTCGATTAAACATACATGTTCAATGACTATCATAGATTCACATCGCGTGTTGCCTTGGGTATTGATCAAGTATTGGATTCACAAAGCCATCATACTCCCAGGACCATTTCGTTACTATAACTGACGTTCTCCTAGCTAATCTTTTCATCATTCTCGTTCACTCCCAAGTCTCGACGCCACACTTTAAGAGGCATGGGCCCAGGAGAAAGATTCATAGCCTCAGTCCTCGAAGGCTCCCACTCAGCATAAGGCAGCGCCCACTCATACCGGTGTACCACACTGGCCAACAGCACAGTCTGTTCCAGATAACTGATGTTCCTGCCAATGCAACCCCGAGCTCCAGCGCTGAAAGAGATAAAGTACGGTTGCAAGTCTTTGCCCTTCTCTCCGAGCCAGCGGTCAGGGATGTAGGATTCAGGTTCTGGGAATATCTGCGGGTCACGATGCGTAACGTATGCTGAGATGGAGACAGTCGTGTCACCTGGTATGTAATCACCCATGATATTCCAGCCTTCAGGTGGTGTACGTCGAGGAAGACCAAAAGTGGTGGGTGGTGTGATGCGCAGGGACTCGTCTAGACAGGCGCGGAGGTAGGGGAGATGCTTGACTTTGTCGTACGGAGCGACGACTTCCTCTGGGTCTAGGACAGAGTCGACCTCTTCGCGGAGCTTTGTCATGCAAGATGGGTTCTTGAGAAGCCAGTACATGACATTGTTCATGGCAATAGCTGTAGTGTCAGAACCAGCATTCATCATTATTGAAACCTCGGCAACAACCTCCCCCCATTCAAGACCTGGGGGATTGGCTTCGCTGTGGTCCATGAGAGCTTGGAAGAAGTCTGGTAGTCTCTCGCCCTTTTTATATCTCTCGAGACGTTGAGTAGCGCGATGATAGACAATATCATTCCAGCCCTCGTTCAGACTCCACCACTTGCGGAAGTCTTTCGAGAACCATTTGGACAGCTCAACGTTGAGATGGTACCATTTTTCTGTCCACGCTAGGATAGATTGAGCACGAGCCGTTGAGTGAAGGCATTCGCGAAAGTTGACATGATGAATACTTCCATCCATACGCTCAGCTTTGACAAGATCATGACCTTGATCCAAGAATCCAAGACGTTCACTAAGACCGATATCGGCAATCGCGTCAAGAGTAAAGAAGTTTGTAAACGCACGATAGTCGAATTTGAGATCTTCAGGGTCAGGACGAGTAAAGCCCTCTTTGAGAGGCAAGGTGCAAGCAATATCGGCAGCACGGATGAACCGCTCAGCCTTATCAGCAACCTTGAACTCCCAGTTCTCAAGGTTCTTCAGCGCATATGCTGCAGAAAGGGCGCGGCGCTTCCGAGCATGGTCTGCTTTGTCGACAACATCGGCAAGATGATAGTGCGTTCCAGCAAGAGTTTCGTAGAATTCTCCCTTTGTGCATTTCGTGCCGTGGCCGTAAATGTCTTTGATGGCTTGCACGGAACCGTAGGACAGAGAGTTGGGACCAGTTCGGATCACAGGATGTGTCTTGTGCATCTCATATAGAGTCTTTGAACGAAAGCCTCTAGCGGCTTCCCGTACAAAAGGAAGATTTGTGATTCCTGCCAAGGGGTGAAAGTTGGGGTAGCGACGGAGACCCTTGGCATCGCGAAGATATTGGAAGACAGGGTATAGAATGAAGTAGACAAGTAACGATACAGCCGTGGAAACAGTCACAAGTTGTGCGTACATATTGAGAGTGGTTTGAAGAATTGAAGTGTCGGACGAGAGATTGAAGTCCAAGGCGATATGTTATACTTTACATACTGAACATAGTTCTCAGCAAAGTCCAACAATGTAATGCCATGTTCACTCAAGAGTAGAGGCATGAGCCTACCTGCCATATCTGACAAGAAAGAGAAAGACGCTGATTTAGGAAATTTTGCTGAGCTACACTATTACAAGACACCCCACAGCCATGCCACGATCTGCGGGGAAGAAAACGCGGGGTAGAAAAGATGACGGAAATTGAAGAGTCGCCGGCTTGGGAACATTTCCTCTTTCGATATCATCTAGAGAACAAAAGTATTGGAGGGTGAAGATAGAAATGGCAGAGAAAAGGGTGGGTGATGATCTAGACTGAACTACGGAAGACTACAAGAAGGAAGAATCAAGATTTGACATAACGTTCAGGGCTAAGTCTAGAATAGATAGAGGATACTTCCAAATCGAGTAATTTTCCCCCATCCTCCAAAGTGGCTTTAGAGAAACCCTCCATCAATTGTAACTCAACTTGGAAAATAAGCCCGCGGATATCTTCAACTCTTAGTTTAGTTAGCACAGAAAGACGACCCCATGGGGAAGCCCAAAAATAAATATGAATATCAAGCTCTCTTGTCTTTTCCTCCTCATGACTATTTGCCAAACTATTATTCTCCCTCTTCGGAAATCATGACAAACGTCTTTGCAACAAATACCATCCTCTCACAGTTGGGCCCTCCCCAATCAATCGCTGATGTCGCTTCTCTAAGTGCCCTCGGCCTTGCATCAGCAGCATATCTCCTCCGGGGCATAGCCTGGGACAAACCCGATCCCTACCATCATGTCTTCTTCGAGCGTATGGGCTCCAAGGATGGGGCTTCTTCAGGACCCAAAGCAACTCGCGATATAGCTAAGAAGTTGGAAGAGACTGTAAGTGCATGTCCTTCTACCAAACTATGAGTATTTGTTAATATTTAACAGGGGAAAGATGTTGTCATCTTCTGGGGCTCTCAGTCTGGCACAGCAGAAATGTTTGCCAACAGACTCTCAAAAGAGTGTCATCTTCGCTTCGGTCTCCAGACTCTCTGTGCTGACCTCTGCGATTATGATCCGGAATCCATTGCCAACCTTTCTCAGAGCAAGCTTGCAATCTTCATCGTCTCTACATACGGTGAAGGCGATCCCAGTGACAACACAGCCGCGTTTTGGGACTGGCTCACCAAAACATCCAATATTCAATTGCCAAATCTGAGGTACATGGCATTCGGTCTCGGCAATACTAGTTACAGATACTATAACCGTGTCATCGACGTTATAGCTGAACATCTAGACAAAGCTGGCGCTCAACGGCTTATGCCTGTTGGTAGAGCCAATGATGCTCAGGGCGGTACAGAAGAAGACTTTTTGTCTTGGAAAGACGAGCTTTACACTCACTTCCAAGAGAGTCTGGGCTATGAAGAGCGCGATATCCCGTACGAGCCAAGTATTCAGCTCGTGGAAGATGAATCGCTTGATGTCATGGACCTCAATCTCGGAGAGCCTGTTCAAAATCGAAGCGGACCTGCAAAAGTCGTAAAGCAATACTCGCCTATTTACCCTCTGACTGTCCAGTCATCCCGAGAACTTTACACGTCGCCAGGAAGAAACTGCCTTCACATGGAACTCGATATCTCAAACCAGCCTGAGCTTCGCTACAGGACTGGTGATCATTTAGCTATCTATCCTATAAATCCCGACCACGAAGTCCAGCTTCTTCTCAAAGCCCTCGGGTTAGGAGACCGAGCCGAGAAGCCTCTCCTCGTTCAAGCTCTTGAAGGGGATGCTTCTATTAAAATCCCTAGTCCAACATCAGCATTAGCCTTGTTTCGTCACTACCTTGAAGTAGCTGCTCCCGTGTCTCGAGAGACTGTCGGACAATTGGCAAGATTTGCACCTTCGTCTGAGGTTGCTGAGACGTTGACGGCTTTGTCCAAGAGCAAAGAAGCATATGCTACTTACGTTGCCAGTAACCATGTCACTATGGGCCGCCTGTTTCATCTTACCGCTCCTGAGACTGTTTGGACCAATCTGCCTCTGTCGTACGTGGTCGAGACATTGCCTTCTATCCAACCACGTTACTACTCCATATCCTCTTCGAGCACGGTCTCAGCTCGCAAGCTTGCAATCACTGTTGGCGTTGATAATTCGCCGCTGCAACATGATCCCAGCAAGTCCATCCGCGGTGTCACGACCAACTACCTCTACGCCCTGGGCAACGCCATCAACGGTTATGCTTCACAGCCGGATGCTAGCGCCGATGCTCTTACGTATGCCTTGTCTGGTCCTGGAGATGTTCTAAAGGGTCACAAAGTCTTTGCGTGTATCCGTCGTTCAAACTTTAAACTCCCAACAATGAGTTCAACACCCATCATCATGATCGGTGCTGGCACGGGTCTTGCTCCTTTCCGTGGCTTCATCCTTGAGAGAGCTCGTCTCCAAGCCGTCGGAAAGCCCATCGGCAAGATGCTTCTCTTCTTTGGATGCCGCTCTCCCGATCAAGACTATCTCTACCACGAGGAACTCGCAGAGGTTGCCGAAAAGCTACAAGGCTGTCTTGAAATCATCACTGCTTTCTCGAGAGCGGATGGAGAGCCAAAGAAGTACGTGCAAGACAAAGTGGAAGAGAGAAAGAATCAAGTGTGTGATCTTTTACAAGAGGGTGCTAGTATTTACTTTTGTGGTCGGGCTGCCATGGCACGCGAAGTCGGCAATGTTGTGGAACGGTCGATGAAGACACAGAACAACTGGACTAGCGATGAGGCTAGAAGTTGGGCTGAGTCGACGAAGAAGGGGAACAAGTGGCTTGAAGATGTGTGGGGTTAGTTGTATGTCTGTTTGACTTTGTAGTTGTATGGCGTTTGGCTGGATAGAACGTGTTTGTGTTTGGAATTAAATGAATTTTCAACATTGATCTCGAATAGTTTCTCTGGAGTGCTGCGTGATTACTCAGAATCATAACATTATTCTTTTAACTTGACTCTGTTCAAGATGTATGTCGATCGTGTCAACAGCTCAGTCCAGATTAAACAGATAAGAAAGAATATGGATCATCATGAATATCTCAATCTAGGTAGGTTTAGGACTATTGACAGAGTATTGTAACAAAACCAGATCCCGTAGATCTACATCTATTAAGATTTTACCGAAGAATACCAGCAAATTATTTTAACGAGATATTCCCCCAGCCAATCCAAGTTGACAAACTACTAAAGTAGGAAATTCCTAGAACGTCAAAACGCGGGGAAGATCACCCACCCGTACTAAACATAGGTTACAAGTCTACTGGGTCAGAAACAGTGTTCCACTACGCAATGGCGGAGAGATCTTTCTTGTCAGGTTCTCTTTTTCTTCGGCCATTATTTCCAATCATGTCCTCTCCAAGCAGGTACTCGTCGGTCAGCGAACCAACTAACCAAGCTTATGGAGGGAGGGGGGTCAGAGTTAAGCCTCAGCTGCAATGCGGGAGGCAACAGGGATTAAGCAATATCTAGATACGGTAGGAGGCGCCGAAAAGACACTTCGTAGTTACTTACTATATCTGGAAGTGTATATATCGATATCCACTTGTGACTACATCTTGACTTTGCACGTCTAACATGAGGATACTTGATCATTTAACTATATGTTTATATTACACAGTACTTAGTATGTTAGCTAGTTTTGTCATTCTACAAACAGACCGCCTCTCGTCTGCAACTAAACGTGGGGTATCGAAGTTGATCGACTTGGTTTGGACGTTAATTTGTACCGAAACGAATATGGGCAAGATAGTAAGAAGGAGTCCGAGGAACACAAGAACCGAACAATGTTTCCCAGGCTCCGAGAATCGGTATCTTACCTCTTTTCTTCAATCACGGAGAAGATTGAGAATATAAGGGACAACAACTCGCTCCTGTTTATTGTTCTGTAGTTCTCTACTCTTCAGTCTACCGCTGCTTTGGGAACCCAACATTTACAAGCTCCTCTCGAGTCCAAATCCTCTACCTCCCAATTTTCACTTAATAGAAATGTCCTCTCCAAAGCTCCAGGTCGCCGTCGCTGGTCTCGGCCGCATGGGCGCTCGTCACGCCCTCAACTTCCATAACAGAACTCCCCGCGCTGAACTCGTCGCAGCCTTCACTCCCGTCCCGAAAGAAGCTGAATGGGCCAAGGTCCATCTCGAGGGTGTTGTTATCTACAATGACTACCAAGAGATGCTCAAACACCCGGGTCTTCAGGCTGTTGTGGTCGCTACTGTTACCACCGCTCATGCCGAGGAGGCCATTCAGGCTATCGAGGCTGACAAGCATGTTCTCTGCGAGAAGCCTCTGAGTACCAGCGTTGAGATTGTAAGTCCATCTTCTATGTCCAACTCTACTTGATAGGGCAACCTCTAACTGTTTCTTTTAACAGTCTCAGTCTGTCGTTGATGCTGCCACAAAGAAGCCTCACCTCAAAGTTATGTGCGGCTTCTCTCGCCGTTTCGACGCTTCATACCGCGACGCCTTCGAGAAAATGGACAGCGGTGCCATCGGCCGCCCCTCAATCTTCCGGTCTCAAACATGCGATAAGCTGGACCCTTCCGGCTTCTTCGTGGCCTACGCAGAGTTTAGCGGCGGCATTTTCGTCGACTGCAACATCCACGACATTGACCTAGCCCTATGGTACTTTGGACAAGACTCCATCGTGAAGTCCGTCGTGGCTACTGGCATCACAGCGGTACAGCCAGACCTTCGCAAGCACAACGACGTTGACAACGCCGTTGGTCTGGTGGAGTTCTATGGCGGGAAAGTCGCTTATTTCTATTCCTCGCGTATGATGGCCGCTGGTCAACATGACATGTCGGAGATTATTGGTACTGAGGGTAAACTCGCCATCAACGCAAACCCAGTCGGCAACTTGGTGGAGATGCACGAAGCCGCTGGTGTTCGAAGACAGATCCCTGGAGATTACTACGGTCGCTTCGAGCACGCTTTTGTCACAGAGGCCAATGAGTTCACTGCGGCTGTCCTCGATAATAAAAGACTGCCATTCAAACTCTCCGGTGCTGTCCAGGCTGTCAAGATTGGATGTGCTCTTCAGGAGTCGCTCAATTCGGGCAGAAAGATCAGCTTTGATGAGACAGGCCGTCGTCTGGAGGATTCTAAGCTGTAAAGGGTTTTAATAACCAAGCGTAATGATGTTTTCGAACAAATAGAATAATTGGTCTTTGCCACAAGCCTTTGGCTCACTGAGCATCTATTTCGATATTGAACAGTAATATATACATTTTTTTTAAAAAGTTACAAAACTTCAGGTTTGCTGTCTCATGATAAATTCGTACCTACTCCACATATAATACATGATCCATCCTCTATCGTTTTCTCTCTGGCCAAGCGTCGGCAAGACCTTCATAAATCGTCACGTTGCTGAATGTCACCTCGCCACTTCCGCTGTGGAAGAATCGAATATCAGTGGAATCAGCATACCAAGAACTAAGACTGGTCAGTAAAATCTCACAACAATAGGACTTAATCAAGCTTACCGAGCCCAGGTAGCCACACCGAATCGGTCGTTGGCATGCACCTCAACGATAGCATTGTCAACAACAATAGTAAGATCTAATGTCTCAACCTGCTCTTCATCGTCGACAACAACATCAAACAGACGAAGTCGACCAGCCTCATTTCGGGAGTCGATATCGCTTGTTGTGAGCGCCGCGGCACTAGTGTTGCTACGATCAATGATGACAGACTCATTCGAGAACTGGTAGTAGATAGTCGTGGACTCCTTCTCGGAGGCCAGGATCTGGAAACCAGCCTTGAGGTCCGAGTCACGGGCAGACTTAGGGAATGAGATAGAACTCTTGAGGACGTAGAACTTTGATTCGGGGTTGTTGCCAAAAGTTGCGGATCCAGCCTTGCTGATGTTTCGGCCTGGCTCGATGATGGGCTTAACCTTGGTGAACTCGGCCAAAGGCTCACGAGCAATAACCTGCTTCATAGTAGCGAGTTCCAGGATACCTGACTCATTTCGCTCAACGCGCCATGAGCCCTCCTCACGAGCGAGCTCGTTATCGACAACATTGCTGATCTTGCCAACAGTGAGCTCCCGGGGAAGCAAAAGAGCTCCAGTCCAATTCTGCTGTGGCGTGGGGAATAGCTTCAGATCACCGTAGTAGTCTCCAGTAAGCCACAGGTAGCTGATATATCGGTCTGGTGCACCGCTCTTCTTTGACGCCTTTGAGTCAGATGGAAGGTACTTTCCAGCAGCGGCATAAGCAGAACGTCCCCAATCCATCTTTCCGACCATTGTGGGGGTGAATTTGGCCTTGCCTTTCTCGATGGTGGTGTTTCCTGCAGCCCAAAGCATCTCGCGGTATTGTGAGACCTGGCTAGGAGCTGGAGCTTCGGACCATTCAGCGCCAAAAGTCATAAAAGTCTCGCCGTCAGAGTTGTAACCCTCCTCATCGATGCTGAAGATGTTGCCGACCTCAAAGTTGAAGCCGTAGCGTCCGGCCCAGATACCCTCGCCCCAAGTCGTGTTGGCTTTCTCGTGCCACCACTCGCCCATGTACTCCCAATACTGAAATTCGGGATCATACTGGCGGTAGAGGAACATGCTAGGGCCCTCTTGCTGAACGCCTCCAGAAATGACGCTGTACCACACGCCTGGCTCGCTCTCCAGAAGGGTATCAAGCTCCTTGTTCTTGAATACAAAAGGATCGCGGAAAGCCGTCACGTTAAGTCCAAAGGGTTGGTCTGGGATCGCCGGTCCACCTCTAACCTTTGTAAAGTTTCGTCCTCCATCTGTTGACACGGCAAGTGACTGAGTCTCGGCGCCGCGGGTGTGGTTGATGGTCCAGTGGATGGGGAGATATGAGACCGAGGTGTAGAAGAGCGTGGGGGTTCCATTGATGCCAATTGGAATGACTGACCCATCAAAAACAGCAACTGGATCGTTTAGACCTCCAGCGCGAATAAAAGGTGCACCGCCTGGGTTGAGGTCCTTGTAGGTTACCAGATCATCGGTTGTGGCACCAGATGCACCCTCATGGAGGAAGCCGACGTGGAAGAGTCCGGTCTTGGGATCAGTGTAGTGCATGCAAGGATCTCCAATCTGTCCAGTGGGTGGGAGGACGTGAGCTCGTGGACGCCATGTGTTGTAGATGGTGAGGTTGGCCAGGGTTGACAGGTTGGGAGGAGCTCGATTATAGTCTAGCTTAGGAGTGGATGGGCTGGCCCAGGCAAGAGAGCCAGCCGTCAAGACAAGTGAGAACTTCATGATTGATTCTGCAACGACCACGTACAGTCGATGGACAAAAGAGTAAAATTCGAGGAGCCGCTGACGCTATTATATATGTCCCCATCACAACAATTCATACTAACTCTGTCGCCCCGACAGACATGGAGCGGGGATGGTAACATGGTCATGAGAGAGCCAAGCCCGTGGTATGCCCATGCTCAGACCGACTCTAGGTACGGGATTCTTCTTCTCCCATAGCGATATTCGGCGATACCACGGCGTGAACAGGGCAGAGGACAGTACCTGGAGCTTGAAATCTGGAGTCTCCAAATTAAGTCCTTACCAAAGTGAACCTGGAGTCCGGAGATTTGTGGAGTTTGTGTGGGGGAGATCGACAGTTTCTCGTTTCCCTTTGAACGTGGTGTTGAGTTCGCGGTGACGTAGAGTTCGGGGAAGAATATGCTTGGCAGATGGCGCTAGAAATTTATGCTTTTTTTGTACTGACAAGTTCTGGAGCAAAGGTTTTAGCCAATTGATCTTGATTGAGCTAATCGAGATTGTAACAAATGATAGATCTGCATTTTCCAACTGGTAGGTTGACCATGAATGATCGATCTACTGTACGATGAGTAACCATCTGAATGTTGGAGGAATCATGGTTGTCGAATGACATATGAGGTGAGCGGAGCCATTGTCGGACCGAGAAGGGTGCAACACTTCCCCAAGTCTACAAGCATTGACGTTACAGTCGAGAGAATAACCTCATAGTTAAACCGCCTTGTCTTTCCGAGACGAAGCGGCTCCTCCGGAGGTTTTCACGTAAGACGCTAGATAATAGCGGGAATTTGTGTCATAAAGTGGATTAATTGTAGATAGTCCGACGCCATCACAAAGCATCCTGTCAGGAGCTACCTACTTTTCAACAACGAATGTTTTCGTTACGGCCAATTTCAGATTCGAAAGCCGCTTATGAGTTCATCTTCCCAAGATGTGAGGTCTTAATAAAAATCATAAGTGGCCAAGAATAGCTAACGCATATTGTGAATCTACGGAGCGTCGAGTTGCGAAATCAACGAGCCTTTTCGTCGTACCCTAGATGAAAATAATATGAATAGTTCATTGTGGTATCTAAATGTCGTACATAACAAAGACATATTCTATTGACATCATACTCAAGAGTTCTAGTATAGTTTGGATACCTAGTATTAAAACTCAGATCTGTGCTTCTGAACAGAAATATTTTGAATGCATCCTCACCTAGTCTTTAACCTTGGAAGACTGTCTTCAACTTATCGACGCCTTTGTCAAGCTGTGATAAACAGACTGGGATCCCTTACCTTGAACCCATTGTTGTCCTATCTCTTCATTTACCAAAGTGTTGCTCAATGTTTGGCATGTATTGCATCGTTCTTCCATAGACAGCAGGACGATATCATAAATGGCGTTTCTTTTTCATCACAAATTCAGGTAGACTCCCCAGATGTACTCCCCTGTTGCACATCAGATGCTAGAGTTCGGCTCGGTCAAATTGTCGACTCATCATTCCGGACTGCACAACTCGAGGAGCCCTGAACCAATCTGCTAGAAGCTTCTACCGTTAATGACTAAGATGCAAACATTGCTTTTCCAGTCGGATTGAAGCCGCGAGAGGCTGCATGCAGCTTTTGGAGGGTTCTTACCAAGGGCTTCAAAACGGGTAAAACCCAAGCCGCGATGGGAGACGTTGAACATGCATGACAGAGACAGGCAGTGGCATGGTTATCTAAAACGGCCAGGCGCAGGGCTGGACAATATGCAAGGAGATGAGAAACGGGTGGTCACGTTGCAGTATTTGACGTGGGGATCTACGCCAGGCTCCAGACCGGTGAAGAATGGCTTCACCTTTGCTGGAGTTCCACACGAGGGCGGATGAGCAAACAGTCAGTGGATTGTTGAAGCATGATAGGTGCGGCCAGTACCCGATAGCCGGATCACAGAGTTGCTGCTGTCACGTCACTTGGGCTTGCTGCAAGGACGGGGGAGCATGTCCTTGGTGGAGTTGTGTGCCGGATGCTTCCCTTGTCCTACGTGACTGATCCGGCAGGCATTGGACTATCGCAGGGTCGAGATTGAACTCGATGAGACAAAGTATCACGAAAAGGGTTCTTGTACGGACTTTGGGAACATTCCCGACACTCAACTCGATACCGGTCAATGCCCAAGCTGACCACAATTGCTCTCGTGTGGTGCGGGTTGCAGGGGACGAGCATACGTTGACGTGGGGTTGAACATGTATAGCAAACTTTGACGCTCCAAATCGGCACGCCGTTTTCGTTATCGAGTTCTATAACGGTCTCTGGCCTTGTTGTCGCATTAAAGCGGAAACAAAGCGAGAGAAGAAGGTCGTCATAAGAGGAATAGCCTGCCCAGACGTGCAAGGTGATTTCTTTACTGCTTGGCTCTGGGTTGAACAAAAGGGTGGCGCTATGTCCCAAACACAAACAAGATGGAATCTTGTTTGAGATAGCTAGACACTGCCAACAGATGCCAATGGAAGACCAAGAGAACAAAATCTGAGGCTACGATAAACAATTCTGTGCCAACAGCTGTAATAAATATTAGTATTCCACTAGTCTTCGAACAACCTTGAACGAGTGCTTGAGCTTCAACCGAAAGGCTAACGGGCCTGTTATATGCAGGGGCCATGTCATCAACCCCAAACTTAGCATCCCAAGAAAACGGATGTAGCGGGCTCGGCAGTCATTGGACTCAAACGCTTAGAATGCAGCAGCCTTTTATCTAGCCTCTCGGCATGCTAAGCAACGATATCGGGGCGTTTGCAAAGCCCCTACTGGGAATTTGTAAGGACACGAACCACGCTGTTCCCTCAAGCTGCTTCATTGAGATAGCTGGCTTCCAACACAAAAGCTGTTTCGAAATACTTGATGATATCGGATAGCTATTTGGATTCGGAAATGACCCACACATGAAAGGAAATGTTGCCGAGAATATTCATCTTCGAGTTAAATAAACTCATCGATGCCCGCCTCGAAACAGTATGAAGTCGAGTCTTAGATATGCGACCCACGAAATCATGGAATGATCCAGGGTCCTACTCATGTTAGTCGCCTCACGCGGCTAATCTTGGTGTGCAGACCGTGAAGACAAAGATCCGTCACCAAGGTACTGCACATACCGCACAAATCTTGACAAGCTGATACCATCCATGTCTTTTGGCCGGGTCCACATCTCCCTTGCCGCATCGCTGAGGGCATTCAAGATTAATTGATGCACGATGATCGAGGCGACAGCCGCAAGATTGAATCAGTACCGACAAAACATGGATAAAGAAGGTTTGGATCATGCATATAGAGGCTTGACCATATTCCTGGTTCTGATAAGGAGATGACGACTTTGGTCTTGACGAGAGTGAGCGAAGGACTGCCCTGAAGCTGGGACCGGTAGATGTTGTTGATGGATCCATTTCTTTAGCGTCCTGAGCACTAACCTTTGTTGTCCAAGGCACTACCTACTAGCTGTGACTGCCTTCTCTCTTGTGCCTGTGCCGGTGTTGCAGTGCAGAATATAGCACCTTCCCCCACATGCTCAAGATCCGGGTACCTCCTTCCCGGGATGTTTTTTTTTCGCTAGGTTGATGCTGGAAGCTGAGCTAGACTGGGCCAGGAAAGAGTCCTAGGGGCTAGAGCTTAGCGCTAGGCCGTGCCATGCCACGCTATGACGGTGATCTTGTCAACTCCACATCATATAAAAAAAGAAAAGAAAAAGAAATGTCAGAATTTTTTCGAACGGTCAAGGAGATGAGACATGAGCGAAGAAGGGGAACACGAAAGAAGAAAAAAAAAAAAAAAAAGAACCAGGAAAGCCCCTTCATGACAACCCAGCCACACCACGCATTTATCCCTATTCATCCTTCCAAGAAAGACCTTGTCTATCAGCCGAGTGACGAGTCCCTCCCCCCTTTTTACATGAAGACCTTGTCCAAGGTAGACTAGTTTCCTGTCAATTTACATCACAAAGGAAGGTTTTCATCTGCACATGGATCCGTTCCAATCCTTGACGATTCTGCACCTTGACACATTGGTCACTTTTTTTTTCTTGTTGTCTCGTTTATAACTACCCTAGGCTAGCTTGCCTCAGCTGGCCTTTGCCTTAAAAAGTACAGTACTAGAGCTCAGGCTTAGGTTTGGGTTTGGGCTCAAATCTTGCCTGGTTGACTTTAGCATAGCCCTTCGTATTGTGGACGTTATCTCCTCGAAGCAGTTCTCTCACCACCTCAAATTTGCCCAAGGTATTCTCTTTGCCCCCTCTGTTGCATGCTATAACTACCCAACTCACATATATGCCTGATCCTGTGCCTGCTGTGCCTGCATTTAAAAGCTTGTGTGTAACATCATCTCAAGCACGACACCTCATTCTGCACATCATCGTCGTTGCCCGGAATCCGCTGCATCGAACTCAACTAGTAGCATCTTCCTCTGTCTTGTCTTGTCGTCTCTTCTCTCACTCTCATCTTGCTTCTTTCTAATTTCGTCATGGTCAGCCTCACCTTGTTTTTTCTTTTCTTTTCTTCTCTTCTCTCCTCAAACATCGATTTCACTCTTCCTCCAACTTGGTGAGTTTGGTATGCATCCACCTTTGCCTTGCCCTGTAGACTATTCCATAACATGTCAGCTTTGCTTTTTGTATCTGGCCCAACGTGCCAATGTCTTTCAGCCTTTTCCAAATCAAGCTCTTAGTTCAATCTTGTCGCAAGGATGTTTGCGCGCGTATACCTCCGCCTACTCCCCTTGCACGTTTGCACCTGAGAAAGCTCCACGGCCATGAGCTACGGATAATCTACCCTTATCGACGCCCTCGAAGATGTCTTGCTATTCACGCCCCCCTCACTTTTTCTTTTCTTTTCTTATTCTTTTCTCATCTCAGATATCCCCTGCTTCTACCGATCGTACAGTGACAGGTTTTCGCTTGTCTTGATCAAGGTCAGCCTCGTCGGGTCTCATATCGACCGAATCAGCGTCTATGTAAGCACATAGTCTTACAGCACATCGCCTCTCTACCCGTTTCCGCTCCCGTTACCGTCCGTCTTAGACTGGCGGGATACGGCACGGCCCATTTTGAGGTCAAAGCAATTCCATCCACACCCGTCGTGAACTCTGATCCAAAAGACGACACGGTAGTGTACAGCGGTACCTCATGTGCCAGATCCCACCCTAATCCCCTCCAAGGGGCTAGAAAAAGCAAACCCAACTTGGAGCCCCATCTACCAAGTTACAGGGTCATAGTAGTGTACCGATAGATGGTACGCTTGTTGCGTAGTTTGCCTGTCAGCAAAAACTTCAGTCTTTCTTTTCCTAAGCGTTTCGCTTGCCAATCCTTCCCACCTCGCCGAGCGAGGTTAAAGCTCACTCGATGGCCTGGTGGCTCGGATCCTCTCTACTATTTATATATGTACTTTCTCCTCAAACCTTCTCTTTCGACGCTTCTTTATCTAGTCTTTCTCCGTGACCGTCTTCAATACGCACCTTCTTTACAGTACAACTCATCACCAGTGGCTTCACATCCTTGACCATCTGCAACTCAAACTCACACAAGCTTCTTGCCTACGTGCAGCCCGCATTGCCGTCTTGGTCATCCTTTCCGCTTAACGGCATCTAATCCTCTTCTGCCACATCATCATCCCGGCATCCTGGGCCCAACTTGTCTGTTCGCCTTCGTCCTACCTTTCAGGCCTCGCAGATACATCATCGGTTGGGCTGCCGCTCAGGATACCTGCTGCCACAATCTTGTCTGACACTTGACGCCGGGTGTATCCTAATAGTCTCTTATAGACAGCCTGTCTTGATTGTGTATATAAACCCATCTTCGCTGCTCACTACTCGGGTCAAATTCAACAATTCGAAAACCGTACTTCAACACAGTTTCTTTTAATTTCTAGCCATTGGAATTTGTTTGGTCAACTCCTTTGCCTACAATCGCTCTCAGCTCCAATATCAAGCTCCTCGTCAAAACATCCAGTCTCGACTATACTTCCTATGCATAAATCGACAACTACAATGGAGGGTCAATCCAACACATGGCAGAGCCACTTGGAGGGTACGAAGTATCCCAAAACTATTCAGATTCGAGACTCGATACTGACTGCCACTATAGGTGTTTGTCATCTCAATTCGATCAAACCGCCGGTATTTCAGGACTTTTCAGATCGTCGTGGTATGTTTTATTGAGCTCTGTATCCTCGAGATCTCAACTAACTTGATTCATTATAGGCGGAAGAACTGCTTGGTCAAGCATGGTGACTGTCCATGGCAGAGATGTTTCTTCTCGGTTCTGGTATGACGGCAAGAACATCAACAATGCCAGAGAAGATGCCGCCGAATGTGCAGTCAAGTGGCTGACCGGTTGCGAGACCGGTTCTCCCTCTCGAAATAAGGGTTACTAAGCTTCCGGTACGGGTGTCACTTATGTCAACACCTTGTCACGCTCAAGCAGCAATGGCCTTTACCAAAAGGGCGATATGGCCACTGAAACAGGGAGAATTCATCTCTAGTATATTTTGGCTCACCTCTAGTCTTTCCTTTTTGTTCTTTTTTCGATTCAAGAAACCGGAGTTTGGTAACCTTGCCCCAGCACAGCAGGGAGATTAAGGGCCACCACGCAACTGGCGTTGTAACAACAGAGACCTTTGTTTGGGAATGGGATGTTTACTACAGGACAGGTAGCGAGGTAAAGTCGGACTGTATTTATGTACGACGCGGGAAATGGGAGGATATGTCTGTTAGGTATGAACGCTCTGGTTTGGTGTTGGACGGAATAGTTACACGATGGATCTGGGTCAATGGGTATATTTTCATTAAGAATGTTTATAAAAGTATGTCTGATATGAGTTGGGTGGATTTAGAACTTATACAGTCGGGTTCGAACTTTCTCAGAAGCTCAAAAAGATCGTTCACTTTCTATGATATAACATGTCGAGGTGGATGTCTCACTAACACGCCAATCCCGACTAAGGGTGTCTGGATCGGATTGGCTGTAACACATTAAGTTCACTTGATTGGATGCTGCATTTTATCTAGAATGAACCAACAGATCGCAGCGTCATATGCTCGCTCGTACACTGTTCTTTGCTGGAAATGGAAGCTCATGCTCAATCTATGCTGTACCCCCACCTCGGTGCAGCCACGGTCGATCCGGATGTAAGTCGGTACAGCGTATCACACAAAACTGCAGGTATAACGGTCTGCGGCTTGTTATACTAAAGCAGTCCGATTTCGGGGCTTTGATATGAAAGGACGTTGGAAAGTCAAGCATGAGTTACCATTCATAACAGGTGCCAATGGAATAGCACGATCCAATCATAACTTCCATAGATTACTCCCTGGACGAACAAGGTTATGGGGCCATTGATGCTCAACAAGTCGATTGAAGGTGTTCCTTCGGTATTGTGCCGATTCGTCTTATTCCCATCAGTCCAACATATGGACGATGAACCTCCATCAAGAATTGCGGAACCAACATACGAGCCTCAAAGGGAATTTTCAACAGAAAATTAGAAACCTCTCATATAAATTATATAGTTTTCTTACTTTTATTTTATCTCTCCTGATTTATTTGCTACTATTTTACTCTCATCTTGGTTGTTGTAGTAGGTTAAAGCGGGACCTTAATAGTCGGAATAATTGTTTCCCCGCCCTACCTGAGTTTTGCATCGCGAATTTGTCTAACCATCGTCACAAGAGCCACGAGGCTGTTGTATAACTCGCTCCACGAACGCTGTAAGCACCGCGGAGCTCAGTCATGTCTCCGAGAACGAGTATATGGGGCGCATGCCGAGCTCTCGCAATTCGGTCGAGACCTGCCGCCCCCCGACCAGCCCCATTCGTCAACTCTATTCCACGGAATCGATGGTATTCGAACGACGGGAACGATCAACCTCCAAAGGCAATTGACAACGCTCAAAAAGCCCAGGACTCCCAGGCTGGCTCGACTTCGAAAGAGAGTGACGTCTCGGCGGCTTCAACAGGAAAGGGAGATGCTGAGGTAGGAATTGGTCTTTGGAAAAGCTCCCATGTCTCGGCAACTAATGGGGCTGCCATCTAGGTGACTTCTTCGCCAGCCGCTTCCGACGAGTTTATCGACGATGCGACACTTGAGCAATTATTCTACGGCGGCCGCACACAGTCGAGCACGGTCGAAGGTGGTCTGACACCAGCCCAGGAGGATGTACTTTACCGTGAGGGTACCATTCCACCCGCTGAGAAGGCGGAAGCTCTCGTTGCCCAAGCGGAGCAGGCCGAGTTGGATTCACCTGATAGCACCGAGATGCAGAACCCTGGACACAAATTTGGTCTCCCGAAACGACCTTGGCCGGAAGGTTTCAATATGAAGAAGCGTTACCATCCTGTACTGGAGCAAATTACTCGACTCCTCATGAAGGATGGTAAGCTCAGTGTTGCCCAACGAGTAAGTCTTGTATTCGAGAAGGATTCAGACGACAGCGGCTAACGAGTCATCCAGAATATGGCCATTGTCATGAACTACCTCCGAACCGCACCACCTCCGATCTACAGCCCGAAATACCCCCTCCTGCCCGGTACTCCCCCGGCCACACACCTCCCTCTCAACCCGATCCTATACATTACCGTCGCCGTCGACTCGGTGGCTCCTCTTCTTAAGATCCGCAATGTGGCGGGTGCCGGTGGTGGTGGTCGAGCACTAGAGCTTCCAGTCCCTCTTGGCGTGAGGCAGCGACGACGAATTGCCTTCCAGTGGATTCTGGACGTTATCAACAAGAAGCCCTCCAAGGGCAGTGGACGCAAGCAATTCCCCTACCGAATCGCTGAGGAGATTGTTGCTGTTGTGGAGGGACGTTCAGGTGTGTGGGAGAAGCGCAAGCAGGTTCACAAACTGGGTACGGCAGCCCGAGCGAACGTTGGGTCCAACAAACTCAAAGTCAAGAAGAAGATGTAGATTTAGATGGGACAAAATCGGAGGTCTCGCTCCATTTTGGGTTGTACAGTAGATGTGCCAAATATGTAACTATATCCAGCCATTCGATAAAAGGAGGCACTCAAAAGTCACCGACATAGCGAGGTTATCTCGTGCTCTAAATTATGAACGTTGTTAATATGAAGTTCGATATTTTGGATTCTATTGTGGTGAATATACTTCGTTGGTCCAGAGGGCCTATGTCAAAGAGTGGTGTAGAAAGCAGATTGTCTAGGTACTAACGTATTAGTCTAAATTGACATAAAGCGACTGAATCATTTGGTGACCTGTGACAATAAACAAGCTCTCTACTCTCGCAAGACAGACTCAGGAACTACTTTGGATGCATGGTACATTCATTGGCCTTCCTGTAAACGAGTGGGAATAAAGCCGATGCTATCGGACACAGCCACTGAGAGTACCGAAAATCCGGGCCCGAATGCGGGGGCTAGCAATGCCGACTGACCGGATTGGAAAGTGCCAGGGTACGAGAATACACGGAGCGCGGGGTCAAATATGTGCGAACAGAAGGCTCTCGTAGAATTGCAGTTCAGTTGGGTAGGCTCTTTGAAACATCTGACAGGCGCCAACTAGTCTTTCCAGATAATTACTTAGTAGTTCTCAAGCTTAGAAGCCCGGGAGGCCACAGTGTTGCGACATAGCTGTGTGCATAAACGAGAAAAGACATCTCGAAAACTGAGAAGCCTTCGCTCAAATATAAAAGTTACCCGGTTTGAGAGCAAGGAACAACTATTTCAGATAAGTCAAGAATACAGTGTGAAATATTATGGGCCAGTCAACTGATGCTGCTCTTAATATCAGGTTCTCTAATTGGGTTCCTATCAGTACCTCTGGAACATCAGATATCATTTAATGGAAACATGTAATCTTACAATACAATCTGAATGAGACTGCTCTCTTCAAGCCTTGTTTCTTTTTCTGCGTCAGGGGCTATTTCTCTTTCAATGACCCCTATTCAGCTACGAACAAGCTGCGAATCCTTATCTGTTTATTACATCGCTGATTCTAAATCTAGGAAATTACGATAGCTCGTACTGACGTTGACTTCTCGCGCACGTTAAGAAAGCTTAACACAATTCCTGGCCGTTTTAGAATTAATCTTGGGAAAGCCGATTTATTATGCTTACCAGAGGGGTTTTTATGTCAAGTAGAAACGCCCATGTTCTGAACACGGCATAACATCCAGATTAGAGGATCAGCAGTAGTCCAATAGGTACAGTCTTCAGTGTTTGTGCATCTTGATACCGGACTAGAAAATCATTCCATTCTTATTCTAATCCTAGTTCGAGACCAAAACCGGTGAGATGTATCATCCAATGACGAAACCTCGATTCAGAGGCGGCAGAATGATGCTTTCACATGACGACACAATCAGAATGGCCAAGACTCCGATAAAAAGTGATTTGGTTGGGATTTTTGTTTCTGATCAACTACACCGAACTGAGCATTGTCCATCAGCTATAAATGTTTTCGTATCTACTGTTTCGGCTTACGAGTTGATAAAAATTAACCTCGTGCAGTAGGTGGTGATGGTGCACCACTTTAAAATACCTTAACCGATGGCTTGTGCACCATCACTGCAACTCTAGTTATCTTAGTGCCCAACCTCCAGGGCATTCCTAGCTGTTTCTACCCCACCACTCGGTGATCTACCACACATCTGTGGCCCAAATTGGGGGGGCTTGTCTGGGCTGCGCCGCTCCTTGTCTGGGCTCAAACTCCTACCTAACATTTAACTTAGACTCCACGCCTCGTCCTTCCCCAGAGCCTAGACCTGAATTCCACTACCGGCACATCAACCTTCTCCTCTCCCCTCTTCTCCTCCTTCTCTTTTCCAATCTCAACTCATTCTCTTCGTCACACGACGAGACACATACGACTACTTACTAAGGTTAATTATCGCGCGCCGCCATTAGTTTCTTGTACCGAATTGCGACATTACGAACTGAACATTACTACGCCGTCAAGCTTCACCGAGTTCCCTCTGACGTATCGACTTGAGTTCGACCACTGTAGCTGTTACGTCGGATTGTAGCAACTGTCGTTACTGAGCATACTCAAAAGGTGTTCACTACCGAATTCAAAGGCGACAGCACGTGTATATCGGACCCGCGCAATGCCATTCCGGCCTGTATATTACGCTTCGAGTTCTGTCTAAAGGAACCCCCACCAAATCTATTGATTCATCTGGCACAACAACTGAGGCTGCTTGGTCCACCTCTCGCTATACTATCGCCCTTACTGCACAAACTACTATCCTTATCAGTACCGATTTTGTTTCCCCGCCATCATGTCGCACAATCAGCAGCCCATGAGCATAGAGGCCATGCTCGACATGGAACGCAGGGAGGTTTTGGCTTTGCTTGAGAACAGGCCCCAGCCTAAACCTTCCATGCAAGGTGCTATGCGGTCTGCCTCACCTTATGCTACACCTCGATCCCCCGTTCGAAGTATGTTGGATGTTGGCAATCAACCAGCACCCAACTCTCCTCGCCAAGCTCCAGTGCGGAGTATGCTTGACACCACCTCCCCTCCTCCCCCCAGAGTTCGAAGCATGCTGGACACCGACACACCTCTATCCGCCGCGAAGCCCTCTGGGACTAGTACAACCCCAAACTCTCCAGTTATGACCAAAGCATCTCTTGCACCTGCCAATGTTGGACACACACGCAGTTTTTCCGATGCTGCCTCAAATCCAGTCGAATTCGGACCTCGAGCGGCAGCTCGCAATGACCCTATGGTCGGCTATCAATTTTCAGATATTATTACTCGCAACACAGGCCAGCAGCTTCCTAAGAGAAACACACAGGCCGGCAAAAAGCCATCTGGAAATGCTTTGAGCGAGGCACTGAGAAATGCGGACCTCAGTGGCCTCCAGATTCCAGGCGAAAGCGATCGGAAGCGTTCCTGGTTCGGTGGCAGCAACAGTAGAAAATCCAAATCGCCGCATAATCGTCTGGGATCGCGGTCTAGGTCACCTCACATAACACAAACACTGGCTCCCGGAACAGCTATGCTGGATGATGGCACCATTGTTGACTTGAGTAGTGCCTACCGTCGACTTTCTGATGCCAACCTGGCATACTCGACTGGTAGTTTGTCGACGTTGCCCATGCGTAATCGCGAAAATAGTGGTCGTATGATTAAAGACTACTTGGGTCCCGACGGCGAAGCACTGGATTCCAGTGAAGAAGACGAACCATACTCATCTGATGATGAAGATCGTGGTCGTAAGAAGGCCCCCAGATCACTCAATCCTGACGCGGTGGGTCAGTCTGGGGATGATAAAGAGCGTCGAAAGTCAATGAGTCTCTTGGCTGCTGCTGAAGAAGAGCGTATGCTAACCCCATTTCTCTCATATCTGGACACTTGCTAAACTCATCTCTAGGGGTAAACGTTGCAGCAACACAGCCAGGATACCGTTCTTTATTCGATGAGCCAGAGATCAAGGTGACGACCCCTCTGGGTGAGAACACCAGACTCAACAAGGGCAGCGGTATACATCCCAAGACAGCTTATGATCAGATGTCGGCTGTGGCTTCGGCAAATGATTCGGATGAGGAGCTGGACATGGATGATATCAAAAGAGCTCAAAACTTGACCTGCTCAATGTCCAACATCATATCCACCCCAGAGTCTCATCGGGCTATTCGCATGATTTACCGTGGCGACTACACCAAGATCGCCCAACAAGCTGAAGAGGAACAACACAGATTGCGGAAATATTTGGTTGCATCAGATCTGAGTGACGAATCAACGCACGCCCTGGAATGGGCTATCGGCACCGTCTTACGAGATGGCGACACATTGATGTGCATATACTGTGTGGATGAAGAGACCGGCATTGGCGGGGTCGATAATTCAGTTCCTGACGATCCAAAGGCCATGAAGGAGCAAGCAGCTGCAATCAACACAGTCGCCAGCTCGAGATCTGTCGCACCTTCTATGTCTGCAGTACCGGATTTTGTGCGGAACACGATTCGAGGTGATTCGAAAAACAACACCCCGAATACTTCTCCGGCAGGATCAAGCCGAGCAGGAGGGGAAAAGGGCCGGGCAGAAGACGAGCGACGTCATGCAGTTAAGCAAATCACCGATAAAGTGCTTCGCCTTCTACGAAAAACAACTCTTCAGGTGAGGGTCATTGTGGAAGTGCTGCACTGCAAAAACCCCAAACACTTGATAACAGAAGTGATTGACCTTGTCAATCCAACCCTGGTTGTAATAGGAAGTCGTGGAAGAAGTGCACTCAAAGGGTAAGTTACAACATTACTGTTGATTCTCCAAGATTCGATGACTAACAGAGGGTAGTGTTATTCTGGGATCTTTCTCCAATTACCTGGTCACTAAGAGTTCTGTCCCCGTGATGGTAGCACGAAAACGCCTCCGGAAGCAGGGCAAGTACAGAGGTGTGAAGCCAGTGAACAACCTTAGTAACCCAACGGCTCGAAGTCTGGCCAGTGCTAAGATCGATTAATCGAAAGTCGGCATGAAACAGTTACAGTTCGACCAGAACTGCGACTAAATATATGGAGATGTTGGTTGTTGACACACTTTGGGAAGCTTAACGGTTTGTTTTTACCGGGTAAGAGCGGCGTCAGGTTTTATATCAACCCGTAGAACTGGTTGTGGTTCGTCTGTCAAGAATGGGCGCAACTTGACAACTGGAAGCAGAATATGGGCAGAAGTCTTTTTCTATGATAAATAACGAATACTATTAAGCGATTGTTGAAATGTTTGGACAGCGTTTTCAGGAGTTGATTAATGCTTCATCCTATTAATGTTCCTATTAAGTTAATCCCTGTAGTAGTTGTCGTTGCATCAAGTTGATTAGGAGAGAGTGTTTGTCTCAGGTGCATCACGTGCATAGTCTATGCGAAGTCTGATTCCTTGAATGCGGAGAAGTTAGCAGTTGCGCTTAACTTAAGAGAAATAAGCTTCGCGCTTTGTCGCCGGCGCGTAATTGGATCACAACTATCGAAATTCTGACTGTATCATTTTTTTATTAAAATAACCCACTTGTAATAGTTCGGATGACCACCAACAAATCTATTCATCAGCTACCAGCGAGATTTGCCACAGGGGGTTTGACTCATCTCATTGGCTTCTCAACCCCAACCCTAGATAGGTAGGTATCCGTATCCTGACTCGCTTGTCATATTATATGGCCCGCGCCTGGCCTTGCCTTGGCTTGCCTTGTCTCGTCCCGGACGGACCAACTACGAGGCTGAAACCGACAGCGGACAGCATGAAAGTGCTCCGCCACTACAAATTGCACTGCACCCCTTACTGGATCTGATCTCATGAATGAAATTGAGTGTGGTGTTTGGTTTCATTTCATGTTTTCCTCTTTTCATTCTTTTCATTCGCAACTATGAGACTCGTCAATACCAAGACGCTGCAGCTTGAGACCCTGGAGGAGGGGTCTGAAAAATACGCCATCTTGTCGCATACGTGGGGCAATGATGAGGTCCTCTTTGATGACATTCAGAGTCCCACGCGCATGGACGAGATTCGAAAGAAGAATGGACCTGGATATCGCAAGATAGCACAGTCATGCGAAAGGGCGCAAAGTCGCGAGCTCAATTACATCTGGATCGACACGTGCTGCATCGACAAATCCAGCAGCGCAGAGCTTTCAGAGGCAATCAATTCCATGTTCCGCTGGTATAGCAATTCAGAAGTATGCTATGCCTACCTTTCAGACGTCTTCCTTCACGAAGTCGGGGTCGAATTGGTCGACAGCTTGAAGAACAGCCGCTGGTTCACCCGTGGCTGGACACTACAGGAGCTGCTCGCCCCTAACGAGGTGGAATTCTTCGACCACAACTGGTCACCTCTGGGCGAACGACATGCCCTGGCTTCAACAATTAGTAATATCACAGGCATTGATGAGTTATTCCTGCATAAGTCGGACAGAGAAAAGGATCGCAGGATATCGACAAAGCTTCAGCGTGAAAACGTGGCCACAAGGATGGGCTGGATGGCCCAAAGAGAAACGACCCGCGTTGAGGATATGGCATACGCTTTGCTCGGAATTTTTGGCATCAACATGGCGATTCTTTACGGTGAAGGCAGCAGGGCTTTCCTGCGGCTGCAAGAGGAGATTCTCAAAAAGTCGCAAGATCAATCCATTCTTGTGTGGAGATGGCCTTTGGCTCGCAAGCCCGAATCGAAAACTCAACGGATGCATTTTTTAGCTGATAGCCCGGCCAACTTCAACCTGCGCACGTATGGCGGACAGGAGGATTCAGAAAAGTTCGGTGTCAGGTTAACAGATCAAGGGCTGGTTCTCCGCGTCTGGAAATGCCCTTGCAAATTAACACGTTGGAACCATGACAAGACAGAGCTTATAGACGCTGGTGACCGATGGCTGGCTGTTCTCGACTGCAGCTTGTCACCGGATACTCTATCGCGACCAGCAATAATCCTTGGGGAGAGTCCTTATGCTGAGGGCGTATTCCGGCGAGATCCAACGAGCGTTATTATGGTGATAGAACACGATCGCATGAAGTCGGGATACTTAGATACTGGTGGTGATCGACACGGTGAGTAAACGCCCAAAGCTTTCTTTAAAGTATAGCAGAACTGACCAATTAAGCGATTCACTCTATTGAATATAAGCCTGAATTCAAAACGGAGACAATTCTGCTCGAGTCAGACACCGTCGAGCCAGAAATCCGCTTAAGGGGAAGCTTTCCCTTCAAGGTGAACATGACTCTCAAGGACCGTGAGCTTAAGCAGCGCGCGGCATATACAGGGTCTCAACGATATGTTGTCGCTGGTCAATTAGGAATTAAGCCAACACAAAATCCCATATACGGAGTCATATTCCTAGGAGACGATGAAACCGAAACCGAGCTCGTCGTGTGGTGGGGTCTGATAGAAGAAGGCACAGCCATGTACGACGTGCACAACCGACACAATGGCCCTAGAGTCTGGAGTAACAGCGTCCCCGTGTGCTTCGCCCAATCATGGAAGAACCTCACAGGCTCAGACACATGGGATGCCTCGCTCGCCGAGTCCCTGGCCGTAAACATGCTGTGCGAGGAGTTTCCCCTTCCATGGAAAGGAACCGAGCGACCTTCAGTGGTGGAAGTGGAGGATGGATTGAATCTGCAGAATGCGATTGGCGATAGCAAACCCATGGCGACGGAAACGGTGATTGAGCTATTCACGCAGTGCTCTCAACCTATAATCGAGTGTGTTGGCTGGGGCATGAGACTCAAGGCGTCTATGAGAAGAGTTGAATTCTTGGGACGGCTGTGCTGCGAATTAGACATTGAGGAAAAGAATCCCAACGTCGAGATTCCGTGATGCTGGCATCTGCGCATAGAGTTTGGGTGTTTGCATTGGAGTGGACAGGATTCCAATTCCAAGGTCGGTTTGCATGCATTGGCGATGGCGAGTGTGTTGCTTTTATGGGCATGAGATTTGTACCAACATTACAGAAAAGATGGGCAGTGAGTGAGTCGGTGAGTGGTTGGATAGATGGATGGACTAGATATACAATAGATATATACTGGTTTTATAGATGAAAAAAGATGATTTTAATATCGTGGAGTGCATTAGATCGATGCATTATCTTCATGCAGGACATTTCATCACTGTAGTTACGTCTACCTCGCCTCATGTCTGTCTTCCGCTTGGTCCGGAAGAGCATCTTTGGCCTTGATCCCAGTCCTTGCTTGTCTCCATGGCCCAATATCAGACCGATCAAGGTCCACAATTTGTAAAGTGGCCCTCTTCCAAGTCCTAGTCTGGGCATCAACAACAGAGCGTCTGCCAGCGTATCAAGAGCGTGACCATTCGAGTCATAGTGGCGGTCTTATTGGCTATGAGCTAAAAACAAGACGGACGGGCCTTAGTTATGGTTTGCCGTGAAGAAGAGAAAAACAACAACGCGACAAAGCTCCATCTGTAGTCTCTTTCGCGTACTTGATCACATCATAAGAGAGGATCAAAGAAGGAAAGATAAGGGAGATCTAAGACAACAATAAACAAAAACGACACCATGTGACCTCTTTACTTTCGCGTTCCAACGTTCCCCAACGCGTAAAGTATATCCCGAAAAAGACTAGCGCGGGGTTCGAGAAGCGGGCCCCTGTTCTGCACGGTTGGCGGGGCTTGATTGGATGTTATGCGTTGTCCAGGGCAGGCCCAACCTCGTCGATTTTGGGGTCTTTGGAGGGGAAGCTGCGACTTGACCTGAATGAGGGCGAGGGGGGAAAGGACGATCTCAGTGTCTGTTTGTCGGTACCTGGTTCAACTGACTCCAAAGTGATGTGCATCACTTTTATGTACCTTATCTTAGTCAAATAGCCGAATATTGACTTGTGTTTCATATGTTTTGCCTTCCTTCCATTCTTAAATTCTATTCTTCCATCCTTTCCCTTCTTTCCTTCCTTGGTACCTAAACCACAGGTCGGTCAAGGAACCTGCGACCTCCATTCTTAGGTTCCTGCCTTCCACACCTCATCCTTGCATTCAACCTTACCGTACCTGCTGTACTTGCTCTGCTGTACCTGCTCGGGCCTTCCAATACCTACTAAGTTGGACAACTCAATCCGTCTTTAAGACTCTATTTGCCCTCTTCCTTTGATCCTCTCCCTACTACACTACACCTACCTACTACTTATTCTATTATCAATCAATACCAACGTCTCAATAAACTTTACTTGAAACCGTTTTCCCCTCAATAACCGTTCTCAACGTCAAAGACAAGACAGAAACAGAAATCGCTCTTGTGACTCAATCAGCCATAAGTCGTCTCTATGAATTCCTTCTTCACGGTAAACAACAACGTCTCGCTTATTAGCATCACAATTGCTCCGAGCACTTACCTCATCACTGTTGCTCTCCTTCTTGTCTTTGCAATTATATACGTACCTCGTCTTGTTGCCTTCCGATTCCCCAGCCTCGGCATACCCTTGCCATCTCTGGCATCAATATTAAGGCCAATATTTGGAGATCCATCAGATCATCACCTACCCGCCAGAACGGAAAAGGCCCTCCCTGCACCGCCCTTTGCAGCGTCTGGGCTTGTATTCGAGGATCAGCAACAATTGGTCGTCTCCGGACAGGACATTGTCCTTGCACAACGTCGTCATTACCTTCAACAGCAATTGGCGCAAGAGCAACACTTACTGCTCGAACAGCAGAAGCAACTTCAATTTCAAGAGCTAGAGCGTCGCCTTCGTCGGGAACGCCGGACCTCATCTCCCTCAAAGTACGGTCGTGATCATGGATCCCCACGACATCCTGGACGTGTCCCTACAGGACTTCGATCTCCCACCAAGTCCATCGCTGCCCCACCAGTCAGCCCACCGCAGCGAAGCAGCACTGACAGAAGGGGATCTCGAGGACTCGGAGATCGCGTCCGCGGGTGGGTACTCACCTCCAGCCTGGAGAAGACTCGGAAACGGAAACCGGAGTAGTGGCTTCTGGAGAGGTCCTGAAGATTTTCCATCCCGAGGCATGAGCACGTTGATGGAGAGCTCACCCGAGCTGGACGATAGTGAGGATGATGGAGTTTTAGAAAGGGCAATCCGCACAAGGTTGCCCAAGGGAAGTCAAAGTCCGGAAAAGAGGAGGAGCGTCAGTCCAGGTCTGTTTGACGATACAACGATACAGTTTCAGCTTCAAGAAAGGACAAACCCGATAAAGGACCTGAGCTTACATGAACCACCACAACCACCGCCCGATAATTGTAAGTGAGAGTGTGAAATGATCTGTTCAGTGTGTGTCTAACATTGATCAGATATCCGCTTTGCTGTTCGTGCCGAAGTTCAGCAGCGCACTGAGCCTATCGAGACAGCCATCAGCTTCTTCCGTGACCATTACAAGGCCCTGACTCGGACCTGGTCAACAATGCTGAGCACCATTGTTGTTGGCTTCTTCGCCGTCTCCCTCTTCAAGTCACTTTTACAGCCCGCTGCCCCACGTCCCGTTGGCGACCTTGTCAAGGTTGCAGGTCTGGCTCGCTCCTTCGAGCCCCTCATCTATTACTCTGAGCATGCTGTCTCCCAAGTACATGATCTTCAGGCCACAAGTGTAGCTGTCTGGGATCTTGGCGAAAGTGTGCGTAGCAGCGACATGCGAGATGCGACTCGCATCGTGTCAGATCTAGATGCCCTTAGTGAAACCATGAAAACACTAGCTTTGGAGATGACAAAGTTTTTTGCCAGAGTCGATGGCGATATCGATGGGTAAGCCATTCTTTGGATGTGTTTTGTTACACGTCTAATTTTTTATAGTATTCTCAACGTCATGGATTGGGCAAAGATGCATCTTAATCGACTCAACTCGTCTCCCTCACCATCGACCATATCGTCAGCCTATGACAATATCCACAACCTTCTTTCTCAAGCCCATATCCTGGAAGATGCTACTGGTTCGCCTACGGCCCTCGGCCGCCTGACTAGCCACGTCTTCGGTCTATCGAACCCGCAAAGGGAACAGCGCATGGTGCAGCTTCTGTTTACTGAATTTCTCACTGTCCTCGAAGATTCGATTCAAGCCGAGCTACAGCATAGCGTCACGTTGTTCGCCCTATTCGAAGCCGTTGACCATCACTTCCTCAACCTCGCACGTACGGTTGTCCGCGAATCATCTGCGCAGGAAGAACTTCACGCCGACATGCTGTCCAGCCTTTGGACACGACTGCTCGGTACAAGGGCTGCCGAACTACGTAAATTCGAACAGAACCGTCTGTTGTTACGTGACGTGCGTGAAAAGACAGTGCGTAACAAGGGTATTCTTGTTGACCACAACGGCAAGCTCTTGACCTTGAAGGCATCTCTCGAGACACTCCGCAGTAAACTTGTCTCACCTCTCGTCCGTGGCGTCAACTCGACGACACTTACCCTCGAGGATCAGATCCGGGGCTTGAGCGACGTCAGTGATTACCTCGGCGATGTGAGAAAACAACAGAAAGGCAAAGTCATGGAAACACTATTCGGTACGGTTCCGAGTAAGAAGTATACAATTGAACAAAAAGCAGACACCGTTGTTGTGAATCCCCTTTGAGAAGTTGCCCGACAGAAAACAGTACACTTTGTTGGATATCATCAGTTGGCATAGAATCATCACCGTTTTTCGCATTTTCATTGTTTTTTTCCTTTGTTTCGGACGGGTTTGGGTTATGGTTTGCTTTCTCTGTACTAAGCAGGTGTTTGGTCACAGGCGTTGATACCAGCTACGCCAGCTTGCTCGCATGTACATCACGGATCACTACGTTTCAGTTTACAAATACCAGATAAACATTCTCATCAGTTCAAGATCAAGTCATTATACGTCATTGCAATACTTCACACGAATTGATCATGGGCAAATACTTTAACATATCTTTCATTAAAAACCCTAACCGCATAAAACCTCTGCGTTGATCATGCCTGCAAACGAGGACCATTGGTAGGGGGGTATAGGCCAACAGCCAGAGTGTCAGAAAACCGTCAACGCCGTCCTGGTGGGTTCTCTCGAAAGCGCCGACACCGTTGCTGTGAGCAAGCGTTGGTTCGCGACGAGAGCCAGCCACCGTAAAGTCCCCAAACTTTTGAATCTCCCTTCCTGAGAAGAAATAGCAAACAAGTCTATCTGTACATAATGCGCCCCCTCAGATTGGGTAACACAAGGTCGTAAAGCATATTTCGTTGCTGATTGTTCCATAAATTGCCTTGTAGGCGTTCGTCATTCCAGTTGAGGGGGTTGCCCAGTCAGATAACCATAATAGAAAAAGGAAATAATAGTAGAGTGGGAGAAGGCTTAAGCCTTGGTCTCCTCCTCCTTCTTGGCCTCACCACCCTCGGAGCTACCCTGAGCCTTTACGTACTCATCGTAGACAGCAAGGGCCTCATCGACCTTGGCCTTGAGAGCAGAGTCATCCTCAATACTGTGACACGTGTTAGTTGCTGATCATAGAATGGACAAGCGGGATAACTTACAGGTTGACAAGCTCGGTGTTGTCCATCTCCAGAAGCATACCGGTGATCTTACCAGCAAGCTCGGAGTTGATGGCCTGGATCTTGGGGAAGATCAGCTCACCAAGGATCTGCTTCTGCTGAGGAGGGGGAGCGGAAGCAAGCTGCTGCTGAAGAACGGAAGATCCAGCAGCATCGGCGCCACGGCCACCCTGAGGTCCGTTGCCGTTGCGGCCAGGTCCACCTCGGCCACCCTGGCGGTTGTTAGGGGGGAAACCAGGCATGTTACCAGCCATAGGAGGCATGCCAGGCATGCCCTGAGGGCCACCACGACCGCCCTGGGGAGCGCCACGGCCACCAAGAGCAGCCTGCTGAGCCTGCATAGCGGCCATGAACTGAGGAGTACCGGGCTGACCGTATCCAGGGGGGAACTGGCCAGGCATGCCGTACATGTTGGGGGGCATCTGCTGAGGAACACCGCCACGGCCACCCTGCTGAGGGTAGGGGAACTGTCCGGGACGGCCCTGGGGCATACCCATACCACCCTGAGGGAAGGGAACACCACGACCACCCTGGGGCATGAAGCCGGGCTGCTGGCCAGGGGCAAAGTAGACAGGGGGCTGCATGTACTGCTGGGGCATACCGGCGGCGGCGGCGGCCTGTTGCATGCGGAGCTGGTTGCGAGCCTGGATACTAGCCTCAAGCTGGCTCTTGCGGACATCCTTGCGTTGGGCCAGAGCGACGTACAGAGGCTTGCCGTTGAACATGCGCTGGTTCATCTCAGCGACAGCCTTGGTGGCATCATCGGGGTTGCTGAAGCAGACGAAACCGAAGCCCTTGCTCTTACCAAGCTTCTTGTCAGACTTCTTGTCAGCCTTCTTCTCCTCCTTAGTCTCCTCGCCCTCCTTGGTCTCTTCCTTGGCCTCCTCCTTGGCCTCCTCCTTGTTCTCCTTCTCCTTCTCGTCCTTGGACTCATCCTTCTCCTCATCCTTCTTCTCCTCGTCGTCACCCTCGGTGGGGGTCTCACGCATCACCTTGGCGGAGGTGATGGAACCAAAGTCCTTGAACATCTCACGGAGCTTATCATCGTCGACGTCGTCGTCAAGGTTCTTGATGTACAGGTTAACACCCTGGTACTTGTTGGCCTTCTCCAGGCGAGCAGCTTCATAAGACTTGCGGAGCTCCTCCTCGCGCTCGTGCTTCTTCTGGGCTCGGCCAACGTAGAGGTCCTGGCCGTGGAAATCCTTGTTGTTAAGCTCGTCAACAGCCTTGGAGGCACTCTCGTGGGTGGTGAAGTTGACAAAGCCGAAACCGCGGCTCTTGCCCTCCTGGTCACGAGCCAGAGAGGAAGAAGTGACATCGCCGTACTTCTCGAAGAGCTGGCGGAAATCATCCTCGGTAACATCGGCAGCAATGTTCTTGACGTAGACGTTGGTGAAGTTGGCCTTCATCTCCTCGAACTTGCTCTGGCGGTCCTTCTTGGGGATGTGGTGGCCGACGTAAACCTTCTTCTCGTTGAGAAGCATACCGTTAACGTGCTTGATGGCCTGAGAAGCGGCCTCATCGGTCTCGTAGTGAACGAAACCATAACCCTTGGAGTTGCCGTTCTCGTCCTGGGCAACCTTGCAGCTCAGGATGTTACCGAAAGCAGCAAAGGTGTCGTGGAGAGCCTTGTTGTCGATAGCGACATCGAGGTTCTTAATGAAAACGTTACCCTGGCCAGTCTTGCGAAGAGCGGGATCACGCTGAGACCACATGATACGGCAGGGGCGGCCCTTAATGATGGTGTAGTTGAGGTCCTCGAGAGCCTTCTCGCCATCAGCAGTAGCGTTGTAGTTGACGTAGGCGTAGCCGAGAGAGCGACGGGTGACGGCATCACGGCAGACACGGATGGAAGCAACAGCACCGATCTGGGAGAAAAGCTCGAAGAGCATAGCCTCGGTGACGGAGGGGTCAAGCTCGCCAACGTAGAGAGATGCCGAGTTCTGGGGGTGAGGAGCAGCGGAGGTGGGGGTAGGAGCGGCAGCATCGTCAGCGGCAGCAGTGACACCGGTATCGACGGCAGGGGCCTTGGCCTCAGCACCGTTAAGAGAGGTGTTGTTGAGGTCGCTGGCGAGCTGGTCAACAGCGCCGGGAGCAGCGTTAGCGGCCATTGTGAATATCGGTTTCTAGGTCTGTTTATGAACCTAAAAAGAACGGTGGTATCAGTAAACAGGTCAAGTGTCTTGTATATGAGTAAGAAGAAAAGTGGGATTAAAGAAAAAATGAGAGAAGAAAAAAGTTTCAAAAGCATGAGGGGGTGACAAGAGGGTCAAACGTACCTGTTTATGAAGCCGACGATGGATCAAAGTTCGCGTGGTACTGGACCTTGAGCGAACAAAGAGAAGAGAGCTACGAACAAAGCGAAGCTACCAGAAGAATTTCAAAAGTCTTCGAGTATGGGAGAACTCAAAGAAAAATGAAAGAAGTCGTGAGAGGAGGAAAAGTCACTCGGGCGGTGTCGCGAGAGAGACAAAGAAGAAAAGATGGGAGGGTCGTGAGATGAGGGGGTAGTGGGTTGTGTATTTTGGGGTTTTTTCAAGTTTTTTTTTGTGTTTTTCTTTCCGAGTGGAAATGAAGTGAGCAGAAGCAGAGAACTAGTACGAATACTGTTCCTCCGGACTGGCTCGACTTTATGGATTTTTGGGGTTATTTGATAAGGTTGGTTTTGCGGTTGAGAGGGAAGAAAAGAGAAATTCGTTGCCCGTGATGGAAATTATTTTTTTTTGCTTGGCCGCACTTCCTGCCTGGACCTAACACTGGGCAGAGGCTAATAAAAGGTACGTACCTACCCAAGTTTTGGTCATGGTCATGGTGGAGGGGGAAGGATTGGTGGAGTGAACCTGCTAGACCTGCCACCAACCTTCCGTCACTGTCGCATTCTGACCTGCCAGAACTCGAGCAAGTGGGGTACTTGCCAGCTGGCTACGATAAGCAAGTTGGTAGCGCGTTCTGGTTTCACTAACAGATTTATGCTTGTCAACTCACATTACGGTGATAAGATGCGGGGACACGTGCCCTACTTTTACCATCTCGGCAGTGGCTAAGGTACTTGCGGCACCGCCGTGTAGAAGATGGCAAACGTTGAAATTTTTGTCAATTCTTTTCTGAAGCTAGCAAATCCCAGACGACTAGTCTAGGTACTGGTTGGTCTGAAAGAAATGGGACAAACTGTGCGAGAAAACTGTTTTTTTTTTCTTGCCTGTATTATGAATCGACTTGCCAAACAAGACTATGACGTTGCCTATATTGTGTCTCATATCTTGCAACAGCACGGATACAATAGTCAGAACGGCATTGCTTGTCATGCTTTATTTAGCTGGGGTGAGGTGATCGAAAAAGCAATATCAAGCAAGACAGCTGCACTAGTCGCCTTTAGAGTCAAAATGCCATGATGCTTGAACTGACCCTCTACACCGCCAAAGATGGACATACATTCTATTGCCGCGCATGAACGCAACAAGTGGCCTCTTGGTTTGAGATGGCCAATCTTTGATGCCTGGCGTGGTGTCAATAAGTCACATGAAACTTTTACACATGACATGAGACGGCCATGTTACGAAAGGACGAATTCCGTAAATAGGTACAGTTGATAAGATTTATCTTTTACCGAATCTTTCCTATGTTTACTAGATGACAAGAAGAATCCGCAAGTTCTCAGCATGCTATGTAGAATAATTCTTGCTGCTGTGAAATCTCGAGCCAAGGCCTGAAAATGATCAATCAACAGCAATACAGGATCCTGTACAAGGAATATCAAATGGTCGTCGAAACTACGGGATTGGTAAGGAAACGGATATAAACTATCTTTCTACGGTAGAAACACTTGGGTAAGCTATGAAGTTAAAGGTTCCATGGACAGTATACGTATTATTAATCGTTATATTGCGATGTATAACAACGATATTTTTAATTATATGGTAGAGAATTGAACAAAGAAGCATAGAAGCAATTTTGGGAATCTTTGAGGTCCTAGCGCATAATCGTTTTTTCAGTGATCTTCAACCCGCATTTGCGTGTTGCGCAAATGCCCGCTTCCGCTCAAGGCTCAAGCTGACCCGCTCTTATCTTATCACCATCCCAGCTCCAAAGTGACGTTCACCTCTCCCAAGCCATCCCCACCATTATTACATATATCCCCAAACTCCGAACGCGGCATCCGCAAGATAGAATCTAGAATCGGCCGCTCATCGCTGACTGAGCTTCAAACTGAATCTTCTAGAAGCTGTAACAATTTCACAGCAACCTCGACGATATACGATCTGCACCGCCATGAGCCATCCGCTCCGTTAAGTCCCAGCGTTATTGTCAGACTATAACTCTAATCTTCCCCGGTCGTCCCTCCTGCAGGCCGCAGCTATGTTCTCGACATTCACGGGCAATTCACGGCGCCCTCGAAACGTCAATCTGAGTGGTTCTGCCGGGAACCCTTTTGCCAACACGTCATGGTCACCGTCTGTCGTTTCCAACGCAACAAAAACAGTGTCGAATGCACAAGCCGAGCGTGAAAGACGACAAGCTGAACGAACGAAACTAAAAGCTGCTGGGAAAATTCAACGAACATGGAGGGGCTACAAGACAAGAGCAGAGTTAAGGCAATCTCAAAGGGATGCTTTTGATGCTCTATACAAGCCCGGGTCCAACCAAGCACCCTCGGAACGGCTCCCTGAAGCATTTACCTTGCTTCTGTCATTCTTCGCTTTGCGACGAGATGACGACATTCAGAGAGCTATCTGTTATGCGCATGATACCGAGTCTGTGAATCTCCAAGAAATTGCACCACCGAATGTTCACCCCTCACGGATAGGGCAACTCTTTCGACTGCTTCTATGTGCACTAAACAAGTCTATCTCAGCACAGTATGTGAAGTTCCAAAGCCTACATGTGGATGTTGTCTAATTAAATTGCACAGAGACGTTTCTGATGACACCCATCTGGTTTTCAAGCTTGTTATCCGCCTCATGACAAGTCATCCTGACTTGTGTCTGCTTGCGATCGATAGTTACTATGAGGTGATAGGCAAATTATGTCAAGCTCAAGGTCTTGATGGGCAGTGGCGGAGTATTGTGCTCCAATGCATTACCAGCCCCTTTGGCATCGCTTCTCCGGACAGTCAGTCTCAAGGTCACTATTTTTTAGACACTCTATTGACATTTCACCAGCGATTTCGCAAGTTTATCACGCCGTCGCCTTCTCCTTCTTGACCAAAGATAACCTGCACTATTTCGAGGAGAATATTTCAGATTTGTCTAACACAATTAGCCTCCCTCATCTGGCAAGGGCGATAGTGGCCGGCTTCTCTTCCGCCTCGAGCCCGCAATATTCCCAAGATGCCCAACTTTGGCAGCTTGCTCATTTCATTGATTTGAGTCGCTTCAGCACCAATTCTGGTCCAGACACATGTATCCTAGAAACGCTCTACACTCGGCTATCAGCCCTCTCTTCTTCAATCAGCATTCGGCTGTCGGTTTCGGTTAAGACAAACGGGGACGACGAGGATGACTCTGAGGAGCCACTTGCACTACCGCTTGATCCTTACGTTACTTCTCAGCTATTATCTCTGGTGGACAGCAAGGGCATCGCACAGACCTTGAACCGCTTCTCTAGTAACCTCGCAGGATCTTCACACCAGGATCACCAGGGCACAAGCTTCCTTGCGGGATACATCTTGACTCTGCTTCGATGTTTTCCTTCAAGTGGAGACGACATTCGAATGCGCCTCTTTCTCGAAGAAATCCCTACATTAACTGGCAATGTCCCAACTATCAAGTTCCTCTGGGAAACTATGGTAAAAACATCTGTCTTCTTTAGGTTGAGGACAGAGTCGGGGTCGCCTCTCGAAATCCTACGCAGATACCTTGGTGTTGCGGTTGGAAGCAATGATTTTCCGGAAGAGGAGCAAGACTGGCGAATCATCCTCTTATTCCTTGAGCTCTATATCTTCATCCTTCGCTTGAGCGATGATGAGGACTTCTTCTATGGCATTTACCCCCCAGTCATGCAACAAGCCCCGTCCACTTCCCGCATTCGATCATGCAGTCTTTCACTGGAACAAGTCGAGATGCTAACCAGCTTCCTCAAGAACACTGCTTTCACACTTCACTACAAAACACAGGAACTTTCCAAGTCGCGTGACGATCTGGAGGCTGCTTCCCAACATCGCATGGACGCTTATTTCAGTACCGGGGAACCAGTCATAACAAATCAAGTGCCAGACACAATTTTGCCCAAGAGCCCGACAAGCTTGGATATTGACAGCTTGCGAAACATGGTGACATCAGCAATGAAAATGTTGTACGAGCGAGACTCGAGAAAACAGTTTCTGCCTGCTGATCACTGGCTCATGACGTCGAAATTCGACCAGGGAGATTTCATCGCCGCCGTTATCGCGGAAGAAAGACGGCAGATCGAGGAAGATTCGGACGATAGTGATAACGATGTGGAAGATGAATATAGCGATGTTCCAGGATTCCATTCAACCGTGGCTGGGCAGCGATTATCACGACACGCAAGACTTGAGCGATTGAAGGCTCAGCAACTGCGAACCCAAAGAGAACGTCGTCTAGCAGAGATGGGACCGAAGCTGGAGATCCTGAAGCACATGCCTTATGCTGTTCCTTTCGAAACCCGCGTCATGATTTTCCGCCAGTTCATCGGCTTGGATCGATCTCAGAGAGAAGGCAACAACCCGCATTTCTTTGGGGGTCCCTTCGCCAGACACCATGCACAAATCTCGCGGGGACAACTCTTTGAAGATGCATACAAGCAATTCTACGATCTGGGAGAGGGTCTCAAGGACCCTATTCAAATCACATTTGTCGACCAGTTTGGTGCTCAAGAGGCTGGTATTGACGGTGGAGGTGTCACAAAGGAATTTCTCATCAGTGTGACGGCAGAAGCATTTGGTCCCGAGAATGGTAAGGGCATGTTCACATCAAACGAAAAGGGGCTGCTCTTTCCTGATCCCACGGCGGTTGACGTTGTTCGTGAACAGCTCAAGGCGCGTGGGTATTCGGAGACTGACAAGGAGCACCGAGATTTCATCGCAAGCTTACTCAAGCGTATGGAATTTCTCGGTAGAATTGTGGGCAAATGCATGTACGAGGGTATCCTCGTCGACCTAGCCTTTGCTGGCTTCTTCCTCCTCAAGTGGTCGTCAACGGGTCCCAACGACGAGAAGAACTACAAAGGCAGCGTAAACGATCTTCGTGACATGGACGAGGAACTCTACAATGGAATGCTACGACTCAAGAACTATCCAGGAGACGTTTCCGAACTGGGAATCGACTTCACAATTGAAGACCAGATCTCAGCGCCAGGTGACCCAGTCAAGACTGTTACCAAGAAACTAATAGCCAATGGCGACCAAACCTATGTAACAAACGACAACCGACTCCTTTACATCTCGTACGTTGCTCGCCACCGCTTGGTAGTGCAGCCAGCTCTGCAGACCGCGGCCTTCTTGCGTGGCCTGCGCTCCATCATCCGACCAAACTGGCTGTCCATGTTCAATCAATCAGAGCTACAGCGTCTTGTAGGCGGTGACTCGTCCGAGATCGACATTGAAGATCTGCGTCAGCACACTATTTACTCAGGTATTTATGCAGTTGGCGACGACGGACAAGAGCACGACACTATCAAACTATTCTGGAAGGTCATGCGCGATTTCACAGACGCCCAACGTCGTGATGTGCTCAAGTATGTCAGTTCGACACCGCGAGCGCCTTTGCTGGGCTTCTCGCAATTGAAACCGAAGTTCAGTATTCGTGATGGCGGCACTGATGAGGAGAGATTGCCTAGCACGAGTACATGCGTCAATCTGCTCAAGCTGCCGGTATATACTTCGGAAACGACGCTTCGGGAGAAGTTGCTCTATGCCGTACAGTCGGGGGCGGGTTTTGATTTGAGTTAAGCGCCCGCGTATGGCTACTGTCTTTTTCTTTCTTCTTCATGGAATGTAGTACAGGGAGCTAGGAGCCCATGGATTTACGTGCGTAGGCGTCGGACATGGCAGTTTGGAATAGCATTCTTGTTGTCGGCAGACGAGCCGTTTACGGATTACTTGGTAGATTAGGCATGTTAAATGTATCATAACAACCAAGCACTTTTCGATATGACTTCTTTGTGGTGATTAACATGCATACCTAGGGAAGTCCTAAAAGCTGGCATTTGGGGTTTATGATGCAAAAAATAATGAATTCGGGAACCTAATCTAGAACATCATAAATTGACTGATCGTATGATATCATTACTTGGGTTTTACAATGCCGTGAAGCGTGCATATTTACTCAAACATTCCCAATGTCCTGGTAGCTCCTTGCTATCAATGTTGGTTTTCTTTTATACAAATCGAGGATCATTTGGCCAAATAAGCCATTAGCCCATGAGAACCTAATTTTGTTAGCATATTTCTCACTTGACTGACTTGAACATAACTTACCATGATCTTGTCCAGTGCTTCTCATTGAAGCTATTAACCGTCTCATGTATGAGGCCGAGTCCGCTCGTTGAGTTCATCAACTGGCGAATGCCATCGACAATCTCGTCGTCATCTTCGCTCGTCAGAAGCTGAACGATGAGTCCCATAGGCCATGCCATCCCAGGGCCAAGATGCGGTCCGCCTGTGGCATTGAGGATTGGCCCTCGTGCGTAGTATGGGTTGGATGGACTGAGAACAAAAGCGCGCGTGTTATCGTAGACGTGCTGCGAAGCTGGCTTGTAGCCCATGTGCGGAATGCTGAGTAGAGAAGGCAGGTTCGCGTCGTCCATGAGAACATGAGATCCAAATCCATCGATCTCATAGGCGTACATCTCTCCATAAACGGGATGTTGGATGATGGCATGCTCATTGATGCCATACTCAATACCACTTGCTAGTGCCTCCATCTTTTTGGCCAATTCCTTATCCAGGGGTCGCATAATCTTGGCGCATGAAGTGAGATACCTCGAAAACATCATGTTTGCAGGTATGAAGTATTGATAGATGCAGGAATCATCAGACGGTCTGAAGAAGCTGCGCACAAGGCCAATGTGACCCTTCACAGGTGCTCCATGACCATGGTTGGAGACCGTTTCTGAAGCACTGTCTGCATTGCGTAGCCACGTATAAGCTGGCTTTTGGACCATACCTTGCTCGTCATATGTGCCCTCCTGCATGCGCTCTGCAACCTTCATGATCTTCCTGACAGCCTCGACCCAGCCAAACTTTCCAAAGAAGTCAGCGTCACCGGTCTCTTCATAGTAGTCCCATGATAGCTGAAGAAAAGCGGCGAGGGAATCGAGCTCGTACTTGCATTCGAAGACGAATTCGGGATCGTATTTTGGACTGACAGTGTCTCGAGGCTCGACGGATCGTTTTACGCGAGGTAGATTGGCTTCGGGCGGAGGGTGGAAGGCGTTACAGAAGGGTGACTTTGTGAGGTATCGAGCTTGGAGGTTGATTGCACCCCGGAAGAGAGATGCGATATCATCGGAGAAGAGAAGGGATTTATATGACTGTAATTGATTTGCGCTATCACGGATCCAGATCGCATTTATATCACCTGTGGTGATAAATGCTAACTGAAGTGTGTATGTCAGTCAATGGTATGATCTCGACTTGGTGATGTATCACCAACCTCTTCTTCAGCATTGTCGGCCGAAACACCCCTCCACATGACGGTCGTGTCCAAGGTGTTCGGCCATGTATTCATAAACAAACGATAAAGATCTGGATCACCGATAGCTTGGTCCATTTCCTCGTAAATGACATGTTCAATCTCTGGCACTGAATATGTGCGACAGTCCTTGCTGGGCCGTTGAAGCGGGAACGCATAGCGCCCTGATGAGAGAGGCTCATGCCGCTCACGGGCGAATTGCTCGTAATTGGGACAATTAGCAGAAACAGCTGCTACGCTTAGAAGGAGTGAAATAATACGGTACATTTTGGCAATGTGTCCGTCATTTGACGTTGTTCAGGATAAGAGAAGAAACATGTTGGCAGGTTGTTTCGTAGGTAGGTACCTATGGATGGTAACGAGCAGACTACCTCAGCTACAGTACCTCCCGCACCCAAGGGGGAAAGAATTCAGGGTCTGGTCTAGGGAGGATTTGTGGAGACCAGCAGGTAATCCTTGACCCCTGACTAGGACAAAGATGGATTGATGGTTTCTATATCGACTTCTTGAATCTAAAATACATGCTTAACAGAACTTGATGTTACCTCTCACTTGATATTCTGTGTTGTACTACATACATTATCTGAATCTTTAACCAAATTCTGTCTTTTGTTTGTACCACATGACAAGCCTAGCAATGATGAAGTGTCTGTCTCGGGACGTACTGAGTCTTGTTTCACATATCCCATCACTCTCTCACTCACAATCAGAGTCACGGCCATGTCTGTCGTGGTGTGTTCGTGATGAACGGCATCATTTTTGCTGCAATACACTGAGTAACTCTCTCACAGTTGTTGGTATCTCTAGAAACATAAATACAATACTCGTTCAGCCTGGACGACAATCTCGTATTACCAGCTGAACAAACATCCTGTGTACCACTGCATCAAACTAGACATCTAGGACTGAGCTCGCACAAAGATGGACCCCGAGTTCAACTTTTTCTTACCCACTAACTATCTTATCAGAGAAGAATGTCTCCGGCTGGTAAACGACAACTACGGTCTATTCTATGAGGTCAAGCCTTTTATGGAGGTTAATCCATGGCCTACGACCATCTTGATCGACCTACAATGCAGCATCGTCCTTTGCGCTCAAGTTCAGTCCTCGTGTTCTGAATGGGTTGACATGACTCACTCTGGTGTTCGTCGTACACTGACTGAGCTGGCGGATAGCGGTGCACCCTACTCTGAGTATCAATCGGTCAAATATTGGTTCGATAGACCATTGACATAAGCTGTCGGTCATTTGTGACAAGATCTTGACAGCCTGGGGGACAATTTGATGCCTGGATTGGTTGCCAATCGTCTTCCTTCGCGGAAATGTCTCTTATGACTGCCTGGAGACCTTTACATTCGCATCTGCTATTCGGTGTTAGCTGCGAAGATGTATCATGATGTTACTCTCTCTTCACTCAATCATTTTAAAAAGAAAATGGGGGCACATAATAACTAAACATAGACTTAATAAGTATTATTAATTCTTAAACTACAGTTTCATTTCACTGTGCAGACAAACGAGTGCCGTGGACATGTATAGGGTAACCAGCCTGCGTGGAACAAAACCACCAAAGTCGGCCCTGAAGGCTTGAATGACAGAAGTAAATAAACCAAGCTTATCTAAACATCATAAACTGACTACTGATTCTTCTGATGGTCAGTGGACTCAAACACTTGCAAAAAAACAGACGTAATGAAATCATGACCGTTGACTTGAACGGTCACAAAAGACGTCTCATAGATATGGTCTACTGGTGAAATAAGCCACAATACCGAAGCATTCCGCTAATAACCCAAGTGCCAGTACCGCGGCAAAAGAGTGCATTGAGCCGAATGAAAGCATCGGGAACCAGCATTGATATACCGAACGCTTGGGGCATCAAATTGACGTAATTGATTTTGGACCCTTGTTAAATGGATGTTTGCGATGAGAATCCATCAACAACTACAATCGTCTGAGTCAAGTCACTGGGACAATTGTAATGTTGAATTATCTATTCATTGGGCATGGCAAAGCCAGACGCTACATAGTAGAAAGCACATGTGACCTCAGGATTCGTGTACGATAACATTAGCCTGGACTTGCACATGTTAACCTTGGCCACGGCTACCCCAGGTTATTATCTGGTAACCAAATGCGACGCGGATCAGCCGAGTTTAAGACTATGACTGTGGATTGTGGCCTCGGTTATATACAGCCGACTGCCGATGAGAGCCTCGCAAATCACTAATAAAGCTGGATAATTCTCAAATGGGTATGGCATAATACAATAGCATATGGCTAATTTGTGAGATACTGTCATCAAGTATATACTCTATCCTTAATTGAAAATAACCTAGGTAGAGACCCGAGGATAATATCTAGTAGTTGAGGCAGACAGAAGCCGGAGAACAAAGCCCCAGGATCTATAACGACACCCACTAAAGAACCAATAAGTGACGAGATAATTGTCAAAAAACAGCATCGTACAACCCCACTACCTTCCTAGACCATCGCACCAGGAAAGAAAGTCAACGACGGAAAGTTGTTTTAGTCGCCGCCAGCCCCAGGGCATTTCCTTCCGAACTTGAGCTCCTCCAAAAAGGATTCATTTTTCTCTTTCTTCCTTATTCTAATCATCTGCCTTCTGGTGGCTGGACATCTCAATTTCAATCTTCAGCCCCTCCCAGCCTTTCGTCTCGTCGTCATGCCCGCCCCACGACCAGTTTCGCGATGCGTTCAGCGCAGCTCGCATGTGCTTTCTCGAACCCAGCTGCGTCCCGCCAGATCAACCCTTTCACTCGCCACAATCTCTGCCAGATCCTCCATCTCAAGGAGGACGAGTACATCAGTATGGTCGGCTGTAAAAGTACCAATGGCCTCTCGCGCTTTCAGCACTACTTCGAGACTTCGAGATGACGGCACAGATTTTGACCCCACGACCATCGAACGCGAGTCGGATGAGGTTGATGTCTGTATTGTAGGAGCTGGTCCCGCCGGCCTCAGTGCTGCTATTCGACTTAAGCAGCTTGCCAATGAGGCTGGAAACGAGGATTTCCGCGTGCTTGTTCTGGAAAAGGCAGGCGATCTCGGTGCTCACATCCTCTCCGGAGCTGTTATTCAGCCTACCGCCATCAATGAGTTGATTCCCGACTGGCTCGACGAGAGCAACCCCAACCGATTCGAACACGCCACTCCCGCCGGCACCGATCGTATGCGATTCCTTACCAAGAATTCTGCTATTCCTATCCCCGCGCCTCCTCAGATGAGCAACCACGGAAACTACATTGTTAGCTTGAACCAGTTCGTCAAATGGCTCGGTGACCGTGCCGAAGAGGTCGGCGTCGAGGTCTATCCCGGATTTGCCGCTTCTGAGGTTGTCTACCATTCAGATGGCTCCGTCAAGGGTGTCGCCACTAATGATCTCGGTGTTGGTCGCGATGGCAAGCCCAAGGAAACGTTCGAGCGAGGCATGGAGTTCCACGCCAGAGTCACCATGTTTGGCGAGGGCTGCCACGGAAGTTTGAGCAAGCAGGTCATCAACAAGTTCGATTTGCGGAGGGACAGCCAACACCAGACTTACGGTCTTGGTGTTAAGGAGGTCTGGGAGATCGACCCTGCCAAGTTCGAAAAGGGTCTGGTTGTGCACTCGCTGGGTTACCCGCTGCCCAAGGATGTGTATGGTGGTTCTTTCATGTATCACTTTGGCGAGAACCTTGTCCAGATCGGTCTCGTGGTCTCTCTTGACTACTCAAACCCCTGGATGTCTCCATACCAAGAGTTCCAGAAGCTCAAGAAACACCCTCTTTTCCGTGATTATCTTGAGGGTGGAAAGTGCATCTCGTACGGTGCTCGCGCTCTGATCGAGGGTGGTTTCCAGTCTATCCCTAAGGTGGCTTTCCCCGGTGGTGCGCTCATTGGTGACTCGGCTGGTTTCGTCAATGTTCCCAAGGTCAAGGGCACGCACAATGCCATGAAATCCGGTATGCTGGCCGCCGAGGCAGCATGGACTGCTCTCAGTGAAAAGACCGACGAAGGCACGGTCTTCCTGTACGACTACGAGAACAAACTTCGGGACTCTTCCATCTGGAAGGAGCTTCACGAGGTCCGTAACATGCGGCCATCTTTCCACACCCCTCTCGGTCTTTATGGCGGTATCATGTACTCCGGTCTTGAAGCCTACGTCCTCAAGGGCCGAGTCCCTTGGACGCTTAAGCACAAGACCCCCGACCACGAGTCCATTCTTCCCGCTGACAAGGTCCCCAAGATCGAGTACGAGAAGCCTGACGGCAAGCTCACCTTTGACATCTTAACAAGCGTCTCCCGTACTGGAACCAACCACGAGGAGGACCAGCCTGTTCACCTTCAAGTCAAGGATTGGGACGCCCACACTGAGTCGACATACCCTCCCTACAAGGGCATGGAGAATCGCTTCTGCCCAGCTGGTGTGTACGAGTATGTTGAGGATGAGTCCAAGCCCCATGGCGTTCGGTTCCAGATCAACGCGCAAAAGTAAGTCGATTTACACTCATGCTTTGGTTCAGAGTTTAGATACGTGGTAACTAACATCGCAATAGCTGCATTCACTGCAAAACATGTGATATTAAGGCGCCTCACCAAGACATCAATTGGCAAGTGCCACAAGGAGGTGAGGGTCCCAAGTACTACATGACCTAAGAAAAGCAAGCACATGTCCAGCTGAGAACTCTCATTTTATTTTGTTTTCTTAATGTATGATACCTGATTTATATACCTTGCATACTCGGCGTGTTGGGCAAAGCAACTTTGGCACAAGGCCAAATGCAAAAGACGGAATGGATTTGTCATTGGGAGCACCTTGGATTAGAGGTCAAGCTACAATATACTACTTTGATATGAACGAGATAGGCTTTCCAATTGGAAGCTCAACCAAAAGGGTGCTAGGCAACGGAGGTTTACCTCTTTTAGCCGGTAGCAAGGGCGATACCGACTATTGAGCCGCATGAACGTGATGGGTCTTGCTTGGTCTTATCAGCAGGCGAGCCAACGTTAAAAGTCAGAATCTAGAACCTCCGATCCGTGGAGAGCGCCTGGTCCATGCAGATTCGGCAGGTATGAGATGTTTCGAAACTACGAAGGCTCACTTATGAACTGTAGCTTCAATGGCACCGAAGTTGGTGACGAATGATGATAAATCATGTTGAGATTGTAACTAAAGACTAAGTGAATTTCTTTTACTCTTGGTATAGTTGTTTTTACTTCGGCACGAAAAAGAAATTCTGGACAAAACAACTCTGTATAGGTCTATGAAAGCATAATCTCTCAAGCAGGCCTTGGAGTGCGGAGTCAGTTCGAATCTAACAAGAATGCCATGAGGCTTGCAGGACAAGATAGATCCTGGTAGAAGCACAGAGAATACCAAGTGAGGCTGGTCAGGACCTTTTGAACAGAAATGCTTTTGAGCAAAGTGGAGCCAGCGTCCAGACCGAATGTAGGTAGGACTGGACTGGGAGCGTGTTGCGAAACAAGAAAATTGTTAGTGAGGTACTTCTCAGGGCAACCCCCAGCTCTTGGGCGCGTTCTCGTAAAAAGTAACGGTACTCGGCGATCCTTGACAATCAAAATTTTCGTGTCACCATTTGGCGTCAGATTGCCCGTTGCATCCTGGAATGTGTCCTCAATGCAGACTGGGGTTTTCATGAACCTCAACAATCGACTTTTCAAGGCCCAGACTCAGATTTTGGGTCCATGACAATACATCACAATTCAGAAACATGGGCATCGAACCAAGAATCGATGCAGAAATAGACGCAGGATGATGGAGAATGAATGAAGATCAACAACTGAACCACCATGACGACTGCAAATTTTAAAGGCAACTGCCAGAGAGTCGATGTACTGAGTACATGATGCAAGAAGCCAGCTAGTGGACGCACAGAGCCAGCCTCCCTAGCACTGCGAAGGGGGCCGGGTTGGGGTGTGGACTGATTCATGGTTGGCCAGAGTTGAATGACTCACTAAGTCAGCGGGCGGCTGGGGCTACAGAGCAAAAGGGCACCAAGACATGAGAAAAATGGAAAAACCCACAGCCTGCCTGCTGGTTGCCGCCGCCGCCTGAGTGAAAAAATTGCTGTGCGGTGTGTCCGGAAACCAAGCTTTGTTGAAAAGCAGGTTGGTTCATGCCGAAAGTAATCTTCTGCAGCAGCTTTGCACCGTGGCATAATGTTTCTAAAAAGATGAGACGCTTGCGAGACAATCATCGTTATCAGTAACATTCGACCACACAGGCCTCTGAGGCTGCTAGGATGACGACGCGTTGCGATGAAGGGCGCGTGGACGAAGGAAATTATCAGTGAAGGGGGTAGAGCGTGTTTCAGGGTCCCGTTATGTTGTTGGTGGTTGGCAAGAGTTAGTAGTTGGGATGGGATAAGAGTCCCACGGGGGCGAGAAGAGGGTTTGACAGGACCAAGCATGGCTGGAACTTGAAGGTAGTGGGTGTCCGCTCCGACATCGACGGGGGTACACGGTTGTGATTGGAGCAACGGATGTGATCTTGAGTGCGCTAACGAGGAGGGCAATCAGACTGAAGGTGAGAGGAGTCGGATCTGAAATGAGTGAGTGAAAAGGCCGAAAAGGAACCAACCACGCCGTGTCGGACTAGGCCCCCGGTCCATAATTTCCATCCGTATCCGAGGTCCACAGGCATCTGAGGACTCCATGAATAGGCGCTGTGACGCTCTTGTCGCAGCCGGATTGCGTGCTGCTGTAAGTGCAAATTCCGGCTTGAGTCAAGCCAGTCCAAGTCAAGTCAGGCTCTGCTCGTCGCTGGGTCTTGGTGCCCGCCTTTCCCACCTTCGTGATCGTTCCCGTCACTGTCGGGCTTCGTTTTCGTCCAGTTATTCGTTTGGTGCTGGCTCTCGTCGCTCGCTATTACTCTTCTGTATTTGATTTTATCTGATGTGGGCTGCGCTGTGGTTCTCGTATGGTCTGCATCGTTTGTTGAATCAATCGTCCTGCTCGTATATCTGTAGGTGCTTCCTCAACCTGCAGATTGAGGTGAGGTTTGTGGGTTGTTGGAGAGGAAGAGGAGGTGAGAGGTTAGGTGAGGTGACGGAGGGACAGAAAAGAAAGTCCAGGGGGAAGAGATGACGACAGGAAAAGAAACGAGAGGGAGGAAGTAGGCGGGCTGACCGCGCCAAACAAACTCGGCCGCGCTAGGGGTTACAGGAGCAGGAAGCATGCGTCCTCTGATTAATCAGGCGAGAGCAAGATAAAGAAAGAAGGAACAGTGGTAAGTCTGGCCTAATACTTTCCTCTGCTTGCACTCTTTTCTTTTCTTCTACATGAGCGGCCAAGTTTCTGTACTCACTTGGAAACATCCGCCACGCTCGGGTAAGATTTCTTCCTCGTGATCTTTTGTTTCTCAGTGAGTACCGAGAAAGACAGCCTGATTGTGAATGAGCTGCTACGCGGCCTACATTGGGCAGCAGGACACCTTGCCTACTCGCTTGTTAGTGGCGATCTTGAAGAGTTTTTGCCTTTCAGCGCAGTGCTAGCTACTATTCACTGCATTGCAGGTGCTGTATCAGTACTGGACCATGCACTGACATGGAAAGTCACCAAAGCCCGAGGTTCGTGCTTGAAAGTATCTTGTACATAGACTTTGAGTTTGTTATAGCGACACTTCAGGGGCTTAATGCTCGGACTGGGGTGCGCATGTGGGAGGTAAGGAGATAAAGTCAGCGTCGCAAGAGTGTTTGATTGGACCGACAGAGCTTAGTGCGTAAACTAGCGCACGCCAAGCCTGCCAGCGGCGACGCCACAGGTTGTGTTGTTGCCTGGGGTGTCCTGCCTGAGCAGCCTTTGCTCAAAATTATAAGTAGCCAGCCCTCCCCTCGCCCGCCTGTTTCGAAAGACCTGCGCGGAAGTCCCGACTGACGGCCCTACGTACCAACCACTTACGTCCGGCCTCTCTTTACATTCTTGCTCCCCCCCACGACGTCACACCCCACATCACACCTCCCTTACCTAACCAACCTCAAACAACTTTGACAATATACACAGCCTCACATCTCTTTGGGATAAAAAGGCTATTGTCTCTTCTCTTTGTCTCTACGTCACGATCTTGCTCTCGCAGACGTGATCACACTCCCTAGCACAGGAAGAAAAGACCTTGGTGCAGACACCCTAATCGACCAGGTCACAAGAAAAGACTGAAATACGTTCTTTTCCCTCTTCGCCCCTTGCGCGCAATCGATATCAACGACGACCGGAACGAAGCGAACCCCGCCGACACCCGTCATCGTCATCTACGAATCGTCGTGCTGTTGTAGACAACAATAAAAGAACAAAAAAACAAGAAGCTGCTGTGAAGTGAAAGAAGCTCGTGGTCTTCCAATACTTAATACTTGGATCGATATTTTTCAATATCGTCTACCAAAAAAAAAAAAAAAACTTCGACCGCCCTCATTCCATCATCTTCCAAACCGTTCTGCATCGAATCTTCGCGTTCGAAACTTTCCACGAACAATCTTATTCAATTGCTGGGTCAGTTTCTTTGTAGGGGACACATTCACTTGTTTCTCTCCCGCTATTGGTAGGTGCTCCATGATTCACTGCACTGCCCCACACCGCCTATAAAAGGCCAGCTTCTTCTCCCTTTCTCCAACTTCCCCTCCGCATCAACAATCAACGGCGCTGCAATTTTTGTATCCCGTTGCATTATCTACATCGCGATCGCATCTACCTCTCAGGGTAGGATGCACGATCTTGTCTTTGATGCGCGATGCTAACCTCGATTTAATCATAGATCTGTTCAGCGATTGTTCGTAACCGTTGACACTTCTCGATACCGACTCCAATCATGGAAGGCATCCAGACACACCCATCCAACGCGGCGCAAGCCAAGGCCTTTACTGCGCCTGGATCGCTGTCGTTCCCCGGAGCTACCAACGAGTTGACGCCGCCCCCTATCGGTAACGGCGATGCTGCTCAGCGACCTGTTCCCAACGGTCAGCAGGCGGCAAATGGCAATGGGGTGGCACCCGCAACGCCTGTCGCGACGCCTGCTGCCAATCAAGGACCCAGTGGAATCACTCCTACTCTACAGTATGTATCCTCCTGAGTGACTTTTTTATGCTCAGTGAGGCTTATCTCGCAAATTTAAAGGAACATCGTGGCTACAGTGAACCTTGACTGCCGCTTGGACCTCAAGACCATCGCTCTGCACGCGCGTAACGCAGAGTACAACCCTAAGGTACATGAGACTACGTGGACGCTGAATTTAGACACGTTGCTAACAGAACAAGCGTTTCGCTGCCGTCATTATGCGAATCCGTGAGCCCAAGACGACCGCCCTGATCTTTGCTTCCGGCAAGATGGTCGTTACCGGCGCCAAGTCCGAAGACGATTCCAAGCTCGCTTCAAGAAAGTACGCTCGTATCATCCAGAAGCTTGGCTTCAACGCCAAGTTCACGGACTTCAAGATTCAGAACATTGTCGGCTCTTGCGACATCAAGTTCCCTATTCGGCTCGAGGGTTTGGCATCTCGCCATCACAATTTCAGTTCTTACGAACCCGAGTTGTTCCCTGGTCTCATTTACCGCATGATCAAGCCCAAGATTGTGCTACTCATCTTCGTCAGTGGAAAGATCGTCTTGACTGGTGCCAAAGTCCGTGAGGAAATCTACCAGGCTTTCGAGATGATCTATCCTGTGTTGCAAGGTTGGTTCACTTTAATGCTTTCTTTGAGTAATCCATGCTAACCCATTCAAAAAGATTTCCGAAAGGTCTAAGGTGCCACCATGTCATCTCTTACCCGACACATCACATTACTATCTTATCGACGTGTATGATTAGACAAACCGTCACGATACCACGATTGCTTTTCAAATTTCTGGCTTTCACCTGGTCTTGATGCCCAGGCTGCAAGCCAGAATTTTGCGTTTGTACCATTTTGAATCTTTTCTGCATTGCATTGGCGTTGGGAGGGGCGGTTTGGCAGGGGATTTTAACGAGGGATTTCGGTTCAGGGGGAAAAAATAAGATACTCATCCCGCGACACATCTCATAGATTGCTCGCGCCGTTACCATGGCGCACGCGTTCAGTTGATTTGAGCGCCTTTAATATTTCAGGGATCCGTTGAGTTGAGAGTGGCTGCTGAGGAAACAAAGTCGAGGGGTTGGTTGATGAACCTTTCAGGTTCCGCGAAACAAATACGAGCTTGGTGACGAGCTCGTGAATGAGTGCAATGGAGAGCAAACTTCGAGCCAATGTTGATAGCAAGACAACAAGGTCGATGTTATCACCATAACAACTTGAACTGCCATCTGCGAGACATGCCTCCAGGTGGACAATTTTTAAAAGTAGCGAGATAGAAATGAAGTTCAAGTTCTCTCCGAAATCTGCAGCCTTTTCGATGTTTTTTTGAGTTCGTGAAATGTGCATGCTCGTGCGATAACGATAAGGTGTTGCACTCCGTAAGAACCCACTTTGCCCTCCAGTAATTGCATGACAGACTCGACAGCCTTTAAGCTAACCCCGATTGTCGGCATAGCCAATGTTCGTCGGCCGATTTTGGGTCCTATTCTAGTCTTTTGGCGACGCCTCCCTACCCGGCCAGGGCCGTAATCGGTGTAGAAACGGGGAAAAGTCTTTCGAATACATCGGCGCATCTAGACTTTCCCCTGTTGATAGACTCCCAAATAAGTGACTGTTCCCTTGCAGGAAACTTGTGTTCTGTTCTCCCAACCTGCAATCGTTTTCCCATCCCTCTGTCGCAATGGCTGGTGCTCCCTCTTCTATCCTTATCGTCGGCTCGGGCGTCTTCGGCCTCGGTACTGCCTGGGCTCTGACCAAAAGACCTTCCTACTCTAACACCACAATCACCATCGTCGAAGAATGCGCGGGCGAATTTCCCCCTCAAGATGGTGCCAGTGTCGACTCGTCTCGAATCGTGCGAGCGGATTACTCAGACCCATACTACGCTGCGCTCGCCGCTGAAGCGCAGAAAGAATGGCGAAAGCAAGGTGACAACGATGTCGGTGGCCAGGGACGGTACTCCGAGTCCGGTTTTGTCCTTTGCGCAAGCGAAACACCTAAGGACTTCAAGTTGAAGAAGTCCGGCATGGATTATACCAAGGAGAGCGCGAAGAACGTCGAATTGATCGCTGCGCAGACCGGCCTGCCCATGGACAAGATACAGAAGCTCGAGAGCACTAAGGCTCTACAAGAATTTCTCGGTACGGAAGGATATCCTGGAGACTGGGGCTACCTCAACGGCAACTCTGGCTGGGCCGATGCCGGAGAGGGTATGAAGTGGCTCTATAAGCAGGCCACTGCCACAGGACGTATCCAGTTCGTCAACGGCAAGGTCACAGAGCTCGTGACGGATGGTGACCGCGTTATTGGCGCAAAGCTGAGCGACTCCAACGTTCTCAAGGCCGAACTGGTCATGGTGGCTGCGGGTGCTTGGTCGGGTTCGCTCGTTGACCTTCGAGGTAGAACAGAGGCTACTGGCCATGCCGTCACATATATGGACATTACGCCAGAAGAGCAGAAGCGTTTGGATAACTTCCCTGTGGTGCTAAACCTCAGCACTGGTTTGTTCCTCATCCCCCCACGAAACAATGTCCTCAAGGTCGCCCGTCACACATTCGGATATATCAACCCTGTTAAGATCGAAAACGCCCTTCCTCCGTCACCCAACGACAAGAGGGAGCCTTTCATCGCGTCTCAACCCTACACCTCTCGCAACGACTCAGCAAACCCTCTTTCCATTGAGGCCGATAAAGACCTCCGACGTGCCCTCAAGGACTTGTGTCCTATCCGTGGGTTGGAAACCCGACCATGGAAGGAGGCTCGAATCTGCTGGTACTCTGATACACGAGACGGCGAATGGCTCATCGATTATCACCCAGGCTGGAAGGGGCTTTTTGTCGCGACGGGAGACAGCGGACACGGATACAAGTTCCTCCCCAACCTTGGTGAGAAGATTGCGGATGTGTTGGAAGGCCAGGGCGGCAAGCTTGGTGAAAAGTGGCGCTGGAGGGAGATCAAGAACGATGGCGTCGGAAGAGAGACAAACGGCGTCTATACAGGATTGATTACCGAGGACGGAAGCAGAGGAGGACGTCCTTTGATACTGTGCGATGAGCTCGCAAAGGGCAGGGCACCGGTTGGAGAGGCCAAGGCCAAGCTATGATAGAACATCAGATGGTCTTACCTGTCACATTTTACCCCCCGCCCTGTACTCATGTTTTCAGCGCACATTTCGAATCGAATAGGGCTTTAGATTGTAATAGTTAAAGCGTTTGTAGCAGCAAAGAAAAGGTTGTTTGTTGAAAGTCGAATGTGTTGGAACGTGACATGGTATGACATGGCATGACAAGAAGGGAAGGTGAGCTAAGAGAAACATCATTGGACATCTTGACTATATAGTCCTGTTGCGGGGCGACTGAAATAAGCAAGTGAAATAAGCCGAGAGACGACGTTTCAGTTAACGCGAATATTCATATACATGAAGTCGTCAACCGAAAATGAATTGTCGCGAAGCAAAAGGGGACCTACTCGTGAGTCCAAGCCTGAAGTTGAGACTGGGACTTGCATATTACCTACTAGTATATATACTTCAATACCTTCCCTATACTCTTGCTATTTCTCATTCGGTTGGAATAATTACCTCGATCGAAGATTAGGCACTGGCTGCTCCTCATCTAAGCTCACAGGGGATGTGTTGAGGCATGCTCATACAGTCTCATGGCTCTGTGGCCAATTTCGAAGGCATCATGAATATAATGTATATTGTGCTGTAAAATATATCAAATCTTCGTCAAACCAGGAAAGAACCCAGTAACGATTCTTATACGCCATGAAATCATAGTTTATAATATATCAAACTCATACGAAATACGACATATCCAAATATCCATCTCAACCTAAAACTACATTTTTTTTGAGTGAAATATCATGACCCTGGCTTATAGGGTACTTTGAACCGGCAGTCGAAGCTACTAAGGTAAGCGATAAGAGACCCACGCCTGGGTCTAGGTTAACTCGAACGCGCCTCAAAGTTGCGACAGCCAAGCTAAGCTCGGCCCCAGGCGACATCACCCTCGTTCTTCTTGTAATAATCGGCATTTCATCATTTACTTTCGACCTCGACACTACTCACGAGCACTAGAAATGAACCGATAAAAATTGTTCACGACCCAAGACCGATCATGTCTTCTTCTGGCAAGGGTGGATCCGACTTCCCAAACTTGGAAGCCAAGCTTCAAAAACCATCTAAGCAGTCTGCATTTGAGAAGCAGAAGGCAGAGGCCGAAGCCAAGCGACGACGAGAAGAAGCCGAAACGGCCGCCGTGTACAACGAATTTGTCAAGAGTTTCGATCGCGACGACGATTACGATGGTCACGGTGCGTCTAGCTCCTCAGCGCCTTCGCGCCCTCGACCTGGATTTGGAGGCCCGCCGCCTCCCTCAGGAATCGGTCGACGACATTTCGGCACTTCAGGATTGAAGAGTGGCCCAGGGAGTTTGGGACCGCCCCCTTCGACCTTTGGGAAAAAGCGATCATTCCAGGATTTTGCACGGGCGCCTCGTGAGAAAGGAGTACTGGGTTATGACGAGGGCAGTGGAAATGGAGGACCTCTTGCAGCATCCCGAGCTTTCAACACGAGCGACGACGAAGATATGGATGGTGCTTCAAACCGAGCTGAGGAGAAGGCAATTGCGAAGCCCACGCTGCGACTGTCGAACATACCGCCCGGAACCTCACCAGCTACGATCAAGGCGCTGATTCCAGAGAACTTGGTCGTTGAAGATGTCAAAATCACTCCCTCTACAAGCTCTGCAGGCTCAGAAAGAAAGCATGCAGTTTCGATTGTGATATTGTCACAGGACACACCTGCAAATGAGATCGAGGCAGCCGTCAATGCACTTCAGAACCGATATCTGGGTTATGGCTACTATTTATCTCTCCACCGACATCTTTCTTCAGCTGTTGCAAGTTCGGCAGCGCTACCGACCATTGGTTCGAACTCGGCATCCCATCCCTTCGGAGCGAAACCTGTCGAACAGCCATCAGGGCCACAGAATGCGCCTGCACAGCACGGCTTCCACAAAGGATTTGCGCCTCCTAGCTCATATGGTCCTCCCGGTGCCGGCGTCAACCGATCTAATCTGTTACACGTGCCGGTGAAACCGCCGTCGGATATCAAAACCATTCAATTAATTAGCAAGGTCATCGAAGGCGTTCTCGAACATGGTCCAGAGTTTGAGGCGCTGCTGATGTCGCGACCTGAGGTTCAAAGGGAAGAGAAGTGGGCGTGGATATGGGATGCAAGAAGTCAAGGCGGTATATGGTATCGATGGAGGTTATGGGAAGTTATCACAGGGTCACAGCAATCACGGCAGAAGGGAAAATATGTCCCACTTTTCGATGGTTCGCATGCGTGGAAAGCTCCGGAGAAGAACCTCAAATTTGAGTACACAACCAAACTTGATGAGTTCGTGTCGGACTCGGAGTACAACTCATCAGACGAAGAAGATTTTGAAGACGAGAACAAGCGAGAGACAGCTGGTTCCGAGTCTGAGAAAACATTCCTCAACCCGTTGGACAAAGCTAAGCTCACACACCTACTCGCACGATTACCTACATCAATGTCGCGGCTGAGAAAGGGTGACGTTGCGCGAGTCACAAGCTTTGCGATCGCTCATGCGAGCCGTGGAGTTGATGAGGTTGTGGGGATGATTACATTTAACGTTGAGAAGCCATTCGCTCTTACCGGCGCAAATCCTGAAAGAAAACCGGATGCTAAAGACCTGCAATCAGGCGCGCAGGAAGAAACAACAAGAGAGGAGGGTGTCGATATCAGTGCTGCTAGCCTAGTAGGCTTATATGTTGTAAGCGATATACTGTCATCCTCTTCGACAAGCGGAGTGCGACATGCATGGCGATTCCGGCAACTTTTCGAGACAGCATTAAAGGATTGCAAGACTTTCGAGACACTAGGCCTCATGGCTGAGCGACTCAAATGGGGTCGTCTACGTGCCGAAAAGTGGAAGCGTAGTATTCACCTTGTCCTTAACCTGTGGGAGGGATGGTGTGTCTTCCCAGCCGAGAGCCAAGAGCTGTTTGTTCGAAGTTTTGAAAATCCACCGTCGTCGGTTACTGCTGAAAAGGAGAACAACGAAGAGAGAAAGGGCAAATGGAAGACGGTTGAAGATACACAAGTGCGTGTGTTGCCAGTCTCAACTGCTGTTGAAGAGGATGACGTGCCGGGTGAGGCGATCGACGAAGACGACATTATAGGGGAGCCTGTAGAAGAGGACGACATTGAGGGAGAACCTATTGACGAGGATGATATCGAAGGAGAGCCAATTGATGAGGATGATGTAGTTGGGGAACCAATGGATGAGGACGAGGCTGTAGGAAGTGAACCGCCACCAGCACTTTCAGAACAGCCCCCTACCGAGAGCGGAAATAGGGCCCCAGAACAGCCGTCCAGAGCCGGAGCGCCTAGAAGGCGGATGCGAGCTGTAGACATGTTTGCAGATTCCGACGATTCGGATAAGGAAAAGGGCGCATAACGATAGGCGAAGCTTGAGGATACCAGTTAATGAATTAAGCGTAACCGTTTCAATCTGCAAGATGGCGCAATTCAACGGCGTAAGACAAAGCCAAGACCAAGACCGGACCAAGAAAATGAATGTGTCTTGAGTGGGTGTGTGACGCTAGGTCTTTGAAGATCACATTGAAAAGATCCAATATCAAAGCCAGAACACTGAGAGATGGGCTTGTTGATCACCCAGGGAAAGCCGCGGCAAGAAACTAGGCGAGGATCTCACGGGAGATGAGCCTAGAACAGAGAGACAATGTAACGCTGCTATGGAAAAACACATGGTTGTAATCACTATGTCTTGGTTGGTTTGAGGCCCTTGAAGTTTAAGAGTCGCGTACGAGCTAAACCAGCGGACCGTGCCTTTCACGACTGTCAGGCTATGCACTTTGATATGTTACGTCACGGAGAATAACAACATCACGAAAAGCTATGTTGGTGTGCGTAGATAAAGACAGGATGAGGAAGGGGAAAAATGGTAAGAGACTTGTGCATGAGCCATGATGGTGTTGAAGTGGCCGGGGCCTGTGAGCCAATGGAAACTTGCTCACCGGCCAGGTTGGCTGATGGAGCGAGCAGACAGTAGTGGAGAGGCAAGAGAGAAGTGGCAGGAAGGTAAAAGAATTACGGTAAAGAGGTATTTTTGGATGTTTTCGAGACTCTATGAGCGATAGGAATCCTTTTATATATTTAGTCTCATATTGACGTACAGTTGCTGAGTATCATGGCAGTATCGGCCGTCGAGCGGAGGTAAATCATCGGGTCTCCGGCCGATCAAATGCAATGCTCCGTGTCGGCTACCGGAAGATGGATGGGTTCATAGTCACTGGGAAGGAACGGGGCTACGGGATGGATTCGGCCTTGGCTTTTGGACGCAGCCGACGTAGAAATTACCTACTCTATGCTTCATCTCAGAGACGTTGAAATTTATTCGCCATATACTGATTTCTTTATCTCAGTACCTTCATGTCTATAAACTCCATCTACATCTCGGAAAATCACTTGTTTCACAACCTTAAATATAACCGACTTCTATTCCGAGATGACCTGAGCGGGCATCAAATGATGGACAGATGCAGCACCTGAGGTTTGGCCTGTCACTAGCGTCGCAATGATCTTGCTAATCAAGTGCCTCGCTAGGATTAGACACCTTTTGGGGCGCTTCCTGCTAGCTTGTCCGCTGCAGTCCCCGCATGGTGGGGGGGGACCGATGCACCTTTGCAGGTAGAAAACCCGCCGTTCACACCTACTGCTGACAAGGGAACGGCAGACGCAGACGCAGAACGGGAAAGGTTGGGTCCCTGAATGTCAGTCTAGGCCTGGTTCAAGATCGCACCTTTCTCTGGCCCGTTGGTTTTGTTTCACCTTCTGCTTTCAACACGACGCCGAAGAAAAAAAGAGCATATTGGGCTTCAACCAGCCCTTCTTACGGCCTACGTACATTCGCCATCATCCTGTGTATCATCGAGTTCAAGTACAGACATCATTGCATCGAATAACGAACCCCCACCGAGATCAACGACTTGCGCTACAGCCGACGCAAACCTCATCTTTTGTAGCCCCTCGCTCATTGCGCAAACATTCCTAGCCTCGACTATCGCCGAATTATTTACGTCGCTTCATACGGGTACTCACATTTCCATGCCGAAATTCTTGAGAATCTCGCTCTCGTTGTAGGCTCCCGTCGCGACTTTGCGCCAGCCACAATCTTTACAACACTTCCGTTTTGTTCCACTTCTGTCATCCGTCGCACATAATACATCCCGAACTACCTGCTCACCATGCCTCTCATCAATGGAATAAAAATGGCCTGGTACGTTGCCGCTTGGCTCGGTCAGCGCCTGCAGGACTCGGTTGACTTTACTAACTCGTGACCTTGTAGCGAGCCTTGCATCCGGGGCCATCGCTCTACTAAGTGCACGCATGCCAACGAGCGACTAATGGTGCCCGTGAGGAAGCCGGGGAGACCTCTCAGTAGTTGTCCTCATCCAGCCTCACGCCCATGCTCTTGTGGAAGAGTTACGGCTGCCATACCCAAGAAACAAGCATGCCATTGCGGTCCTAGCAAAGGTACCGAATCACCAACTCTCAATACCGAGAATGGCGATAGCGCAAACAGCTCTACACCCCAAAGCCCTGCTAGCAAGACTCCAGGCTCTGGTTATCGCGTACAAAAGACGGGTTCCAAAGGGGGCAACTCGACTCGAAGGGAATCGGTTGACCCGGCGGCTTTGCAGCGGATGGATCCTAAAATGCTCAACATTCTACCTTCTTTCGAGGACGCCTCCCAAAAGCCCTCCACACCCCTTGCTGACATGAATCCATATGGGGGCATGAGCATGACTCCCGTAGACAGCCCTTTTGGTCCTGTCATGTATCCAGTGTTCCAACACGTCCAAGCCCCTATTCTGAGCCCGGATAGCTCGAAAACGACAATGGCTAACCACTCAGGTTCAATGACAAGCACACAAGTTCTGGAAGAACCGAGCCAGCCTGCGCCCAAAGTCGGCTCTTGTTGCGGAGGAGGAAACGCCCGCAACGCTGCGTCTACTACGCCTATACCGCTCGCTTCTGTACCGAGTCCTCCAAAACCTAAAAAGAGTTGCTGTTCTTCGAATAACGACTCGCCCAAAATCGAACCAAAAACCGATACTATAACACCTAACGACTTACCTACACCTAATAGCATGATGATGTCGCCTTTTCCAGCACCTATCATGATGCCTAATGGAATGTATGCCTATTACCCTCAACCAACTGTCTTTACCTATCCACCTCAGTATGGATCGTATTTGCAGCCTCTTCAGCCAGAGCAATGGAGACAGGTCATGGCTACGATGACGTTTGCCGGTCAAGGAGGCATGCCATCACCCTATGGTATACCTGGTGCGACGCCATTTCAAACTCCAACAGCCCCTCAAACTCCGCACTTGGCCGCAGGCACTTCTCACCAATGCAGTTGTGGTGCCTCGTGTGAGTGTGTCGGTTGCGCCGCTCATCCATATAACGAGGCGACGCAGAATTACGTGAAATCGGCATGGCAAAGTATGATGGATACAGGTTACACCCCCGTCAATGGGCACAGCAATGGTCACAGTAACGGCCACAGTAACGGCGAGATACCAGCAACAAATGGCCACAGCATGAACGCAAACACAGCGGTTGCACCCTCTATCGGTTCCGCTGAAGGCACCGTATCGCCGGTCGCCCCACAGACTCCTTCCGAAGCAGCCTCCGGAATCAGCGAAGAGCAGGCATTATCAGCTAATGACTTCTTCTTTGTCAGCTATCCATTTGGAGACTCATGTGCGGGTGAGGAAGCGAGTTGCCCATGCGGAGATGACTGTCAATGCCTGGGCTGTGTCATTCATGGCAACAACGAGGCAGCAGTGGAAACAGGGAGCCAGGCCTAGAAGGCAACTAGGATGATATGGGTGCTGATTTCTTTCTTAAATCTTATGCCCTTTGTTACAAGAAAGCGGACTGCATGAATGGAGAAGATCTGGAGAACGATATACCCTTTTATGAGCATAAGCGGAACATCCATGACAAGCTCACTGAGCGATGAAGAATACTATGATGAGAAGCAAGCATAATGTAAAATATAGCTGGATGTACTCGCCCTGTGGTTGCAGAATACGCGATACTATTTGTCTGAGAGACAACATAATTTAGTCTCTTTATGAAACACTGGACCTGTTCTTAGGCCATTTGTTTTTTATCTATTATATACCATTATTACGGGGACAAAGATAGAATTGGGGTAAATAGCACCTCGAATATAGACGGAGGCTAGGTACTGGTAGTGCAACGTTAGGAAAAGCGGAGCGCACTGTGCCATCCCTTGACCTCAAAATCTCATCTCTTCAAGAGCTTTGAACTTGGTTTAACTATTTTGGTTCATTAATTTTGAACCACATGTCTCATTATCAAAAACATTTGCTATAATATCCTAGAGCAAGAATGGTAAATCACGATAGGGTCCGTGAAAGGTCACCGCGCCGTGACTACAGCTCTCACAACAGACGGAGCCACGATCGCGATACTCATCAAAGTAACACGCGCTCACGCTCAAGATCACCAGCGCTTGAACGATCAAAATTATCATCAGCATCTCGACATGACAGAAGGACCTCAGAGTCAAGTCATCGCCATTCATCGTCTAGGCATCATGACACTCATCACCATCACCGCTCGTCTCATAAGCATCGGGACCATGCGAGTCGCAAAACAGAAGCCGCAGTCAAACTTCCGTTCGACGCCCGCCCCCTGTCAAAATCAGATTTGAACGCCTTTGAGCCGCTTCTTGGTGAATATCTCAGTGTTCAAAAGCAAAAGGACATTACCAGAATGGATGACCGTGAAGTCAAGGGACGATGGAAGAGTTTTGTCGGGAAATGGAATCGTAACGAACTCGCAGAGGGATGGTACGACCCTGAGACTTTTGCTCGCATCAACACGGCCAGTCCAACTACATCTCGACCGAGGTGTGCTTCAGCGCCCAAGGAAGAAAGAGAGGAGCCTACAAAAGACCCTAGAAACGAAGCCAGCGAAGATGACGATGATGAATATGGACCTCCCCTCCCAGGATCAGATCGCGCACGACGCTCCGGCCCAGGCATACCGACGCTCCAAGATTTATCTTTACGTGCTGAGCTAGCCGATGAAGACAAGCAAGCATCTATTGAAGATCTACGCAACGCACGCAAGGCCGACAGGACTTTACAAAAAGAACGTCTCGACGAACTGGTTCCCCGTGCAGAAGCGGGGACCCGCGAGCGCATGCTTGAGAAGAAAGCAGCCGTTGCAGACAAGATGCGCTCGTTCCGCGACAAGAGCCCGGGCGCTATGGAGGTTACCGACGAGAAGGAGCTCATGGGCGGTGGAGATTCGCTGGACGAGTACAAGAAGGCTAAAGAGAGGGAGCAGCGACGCAAGACGGAAAGGGAGATTCGCAGAGAGGAGATCGAAAGAGCCAAGAGGGAGGAGATGGAGGAGAGGAAAAGGGCCTACATGGAGAGGGAGGAAGGCACTGTGAGTATGTTGAGGGAGCTGGCTCGACAGCGATTCGGGTAGAAAGCCCTTTGATCTTCTTGTTTGTCCCGGGGGCTTGGGGTTGTGGTAATGGACGCATTCTCTTTTCGTATATATTGCTATTGTCGGCGTACTTATCGCATATAATGGCGTTAAAAAGAGGTGGATTTTTCACGCACTGTGAGCGCACATTTGGCCCACCACTCAGATCAAAACTCTTTTTTCCACGACATTCAACAATATCGACCGACGGCACTTTGTCTCCGGAAACTGGATCTTGAGATACAACCAGAGACAATATCAGACACAACGGTCAGGACTTTAACAGCGGCTTCACATAGCTTACGGAATCTCTTCGCTGCTCGCACTTTGTCACGCTATATCGGATCACCAAAATCTTACTCTAGAACTCACCTTTCAGGCCTTCTCTCACCTTTGAACGGTCGCACTCGCTTGTCACAATGTCTGGAGAAGTAGACTACGGCTTCGGCGACCTCATGGACGACCCAGAGGATTACTGCCCACCCACTCCCCCGCCTACATCCCAGGTCTTCACCATGCAGAGCGGCAAGCCTATAACGCTGCATCTCGTCGGTGCCAGTCCTACCGAGGCTCATCATCTGTGGAATGGCGCAAAGATGATTGCCGACTTCTTCGAGGAGGATCCCTCTCGAGTCAAAGACAAGACGGTTCTTGAACTCGGTGCTGCCGCTGGTCTTCCCAGTCTTGTCGCGGCCATCCTTGGCGCGCGCAAGGTCGTCGTGACGGATTATCCGGATCCCGATATCGTCAGGATCATGCAGAAGAATATTGATGAGTGCGATGAGACTGTTGAGCCCCGTGGCCGCATCGCCAACACCGTCGATGCCATGGGATTTGTTTGGGGCGCTGACTCGGTTCCACTACTCGCCCGTCTGAACCCAACGGACGACTCTCACAAGGAGCGCTTCGATGTTCTCATTCTGGCCGATCTTCTATTCCGACACAGCGAACACGGAAACATGGTCAAGACGATCAAGGAGACACTGAAAGTTACACGCGAGAGCGTCGCCTACGTATTCTTCACCTCGTACCGGCCATGGAAGAAGGAGCTCGACATGGGCTTCTTTGATATTGCGCGCGAGCAGGGCTTCGAGGTTGAGCAGATTGCCGAGCGAAGACTCGACAAACCGTTGTTTGAGAACGACCCTGGTGATTTGGACGTCCAGAAGACTGTCAAGGGATTCGCTGTGCGGTGGTCTACCGAGGCGTGCAGGTGAGGAATTATGATGAATGTATTTAGGTGGCAGACAGATAAAAATGGCTCTGGTATAGGGACAGTGAGGTTTAGAAATCGGTATAATGAATGACGATTATGACAACAAAGCTTGATGCCGGTGCAAATCTCAGTACACGTGAGGCGTCTGGCTACAAATGATGCTCCAACTGCTACGTTACTTGACCAACATCGCAGATGGATGCAACGAGCCGGCCGTACAGTAGTGGGATTCCCCACATGCGTTGATAAAGAGGGCTCGTAGCACGAAAGAAAGACCTGCTCACTACCTGTAACCGTTAAACAAAGGCTGAAACCCTTTCTGTACATATCCGCGCCAAGTCTCGCTTCGTCTCGAGATACCCCGAAGCATCTCCAACCTCTGTTACCCTGCCTGGCCTTGCAGGGCCTTCCGGCCGAAGAGTTGTCACAAGCTTGCATCACCAAGATAGGCTGGTAGTTGCAAGAGGGGTACGGGATTCTGCCCTATTTTACCGGCGGTCCACTAGCCCATCCATTCCGCGCCGCACCCGCACCACCGCAAGCCGCAATAGACGGCGCAATATCACATCATATCATGCCGACTTCGCAGTACCTCCAAGATCTCGAAAGAGATGGCTTCGTCGTCATCAAGTCTGTGGTGGACGGTGATAAACTCGAAGCGTTGCGTGAGGTTAGCTCGAAAGCGACACAGCTGGCTCGCGATGGGCAATGGCCGTTTGTGCGAACGGTCCCGAAACAGTTTCCCCCATGGGATGCGAGCCAAGCGCGCGAGCATGGAATATGGGGTGTGCAGCACCTCATGAACCCTGAACTTCCAGGCCATGAGATTTTCACGGAGCTGTACTTCTCTGAGACCATCCTGGGTATCGTGAAGCAGCTGCTGCAGTGCCAAGATGAACACCTCGTGATGGAGCTTTTCAACATGCTTGTTAGGCCAGAGAAAGACTTTGAGTTAAGATGGCATCGTGATGATATCCCCGCCGAGGCTAGTCAAGAGGAAGAGATGGAGCGTCTTGGCAAGTATGCCTACCATGCTCAGTATAACTTTGCGCTGTGGGAGGACGATTCCCTCATCGTTGTTCCTGGTTCACATAAGCGCGCGAGGACGTCGACCGAGCGAGACGCCGACCCGTTTGCCCGATCTTTGCCTAATCAGCTCATTGTCAAACTAGAGCCAGGTGATATCGTATTCTACAACAACAACATTTTGCATCGTGGTGCCTACAATAGCAGCAAAGAGAGAATGACACTGCACGGCTCAGTCGGCCACATACAGGGCAGCACTCTGCGGGCGCGGAACGTTTTACAACACGGAGTCGGTAGCTGGGTCGACAAGTGTAATTTCCAGCCACTCCTGGAAGACGATAGGCGAAGAGCTGAGGGAATGAAACAGCGTCTGATTCAACTTGGCAGCGAGAGCGGTCAAGTCGGTTACTCACTCCAAGGCTGAGAGGGGGCTGAGAGGAACGAGGCAAGAGACATCGAATCGATTTGGTGTCATACCCGACTCGGATGCTCAGTCATTGAGGCGGACGTCAGGTAACAAAAGGACGTTTGGAGGGTGTATCACGCAAGGGCTTTGCTTGCTGCCTGTGCAAGGGATGCTGAGTGAGTGGCTACGAGCCTACGATCGGTACTTGGGCACCGGCTCCGCGTTCGGAAACATTTGTAGCCAGTAGTCTATGTGTTTGGCAGAGCAGCCATTCTGACCAAGACACAGACCGCATACCAGCAATAGCCAATGTAATTGATCATTGTCCATGTCTTGGTTCAACGTTAGACATCTGTGAATCTGTTTATGTATCAAAAGCATAACACGCCTTGATATAATGCTGACTTCCTTGAATGACTATGGTGTCACTGTTATATATCAGCAAGCGAACTGAATATGGGTGGCCTCCATTCGCGTTAAGCACGACCAAGGGTGACATGGGAATTCACGGTGAGATTTCCGATTTCCCGATCACCTTCGATGATCTGTGATGATATTTGTATACGATCCATAGAATTCTGACCTGACCCCGCATCTTTTACCCCGGATGCAAAGGATATGTCAGGATCATTTGGGGACCCCGGATTCCAAGCACGTAAAAAGTTGAGTTGGCTGAACTCAATTATTGCCGTTACAGGGCGGGGCAGTATCGAGGGTGTAGCTGCCGTCCAAAACTCGCAAGGCATGGCATCCTGTGCAGATGCGAGTCAGGCAGGTAGATGTCCGTATAAGTTTAAGTCGATCAGGTCAACAAACGAAGCAGCGTAACGTAGCTCGAAATCATCAATTAACTTTCCTCGATTGGACTCGGTAACATCCCGGCGGAGCGAAAAAGGGTGGGCTCGGCTTATACGCGGTTTATGATAGAAAACCCCACGGGGAAATGAAGCCTCACGCGGGGGGGCAAATCCCGAAGATTGAGTGCCATTATCCCATGTCCCATCATCTGGCGGTCTGCACCTTCAGGGGGTAGCGGGCACAGTAAAAATCTGCATAGTGGCGGCGGCATAATGCAGTGGATAAGACAAGGTGAATATCTGTGAGCTCATGTTCCAATGCATAGCTATCGAGGAGACCAAGAGTTCATGTGTACAGTAGAGTTGAGCTTGAGCCCGGTTTCTTGTCTCAGTCGCGTCTGGATGCAAGATCCTAAATCTAGCCCGGCTACCCCACACGCACCGACCACCAGTCCCCGCACCTCCATAAGTCCCCAGAACTCGCTTGTCTGAGCTAAACCTACCTACCAGGCCGAGGTGTTGGAAGAATTAGCAAACACTAACAGCATATTTTCATACATACTGCTGATGGTGCACATGTGGTCCGTACTTGGTAATTGAGGCCGGGATGGTATCGAAAGTGGCCAGCCGCAAGCTCATATGCGGCAACCTAGTACATCTGTTCCCCAATTCAAGACAACCCGTTATCCCCCAGTCAAGCTAGATGCGAGCCATTCAGGCTGGTGTAGACTGCTTGACACAGACAAGGCTGGTAGAAATTGTCCGTCCAATTAAAATCTTGCAGAAATTGATTGATTCAACAAAGTTGTGAGCGGAGCCCCCCAACACGTCGACCATGAACAAGGACCCTGGACCTTGTCGCAGAGGTTGATCACCACCGTGATTTGTGAGGAGGGTGTTGCGGCTGCACCAGTGCGTTGCAGTGCGCGGAGGTAGGAAAAATATTGAGGATGGTGGTCGCAGCTGGAGCTCCTGGTAAGATATGGTGAGTGTGGTATAGTTTTGTGCAAGTCGACAATCCGAAGGTATCACATTGGATAGGTAAGCAGATAACACAATTGCTCATCATCCAATGACCAAGTATCTTAGTGATCTGCCAGATCCCACCACTTAAGAGAACAGAGTTTTGGGGGCAGCTGAGCAGTTGTTCCGGTCATCTCGTTGCTTTTTGGAGTCTCAGATTTGACGCCTGTGCCTTCTTGCTTCGAAAGGATCAGCATTGTGCCGTCATTGTAACATGACACAGTACTCCGTACGTCTTGTGAGAATGGCATGGGTACATGATTTACGCCGTGAAGAGGGAAAAAAGATAATTAGACGAGGAGCTATTCTTGGTGTCGCTCTTCCTTTGCTCCGCACTAGCCTTGTCTCCGCTTCGCACCCTAACGAGAAGCGATTTTCACTTTCCGAAAAGTCGTCTCGCGTGTTTTGATTCTCCAAGTCACAGCGCAAAAGGCGGCAATGAGGAGGAAAAGAGGAGTAGGTTTGATTGGACGTAAAGTGGTTGTTAGTTGTCGAGGCGGATGGAGGCCAACTTCACCAACCAGGCTCACGAGAAAAGAAAATCATTATCACGTGTATTAAAGCAGTTTCAAGAAGGAAGGCACTTTTTAACATGTCCGTGTTTCATTATTGGTACCTTCCGGTTGCGTACAGCATGAGCGAGGTGAGGGCAACTGCAGACCAGCCTATAATTAACTAACACGGTATGATATCCGGCAATCGACCGATGATGATCCGATCTCCAAATGCCACAAAATTTTGGTAATAGACCTGAAAACTAACCTGACACAAGAGTCTAGCAATACAAATTCTATGACCTAAACGTAGGCGGATAGTGCAACCTCCCTCAAAGTATTGGCCTGAGTGAGCGTGTACCTGCCATAACCAGGTAGACTCGGTTTGAGATCCATGAAACTTGTCGTGATTGGCTCGGAAAAGTATTTTCTGCTTGTTCAAAGACGACAGGGTAAGTCTGGCCGCCCCGGCGGTCTCCAATCCCCATGGGGCAATCCACTAAGGCTCCCCCCGCATGTAGATACTTTACGGTACTTGGGTTTGCTCGGGTAGTAGCCGTAGAGGAAGAAAGATCCATTGCTGGGGAAGTGGAAGGGAAACGGGATTTTTCCGATGAAAGAACTGCTGCTTGCAGTCTATGAAGATTTATTAATTACTTGTTTTGTTTGAATTGCTCGTCATGATACTAATTGCGGTTGCATCCTTACAACTGAGATTAATCATTGACTGTTTGCGATCGACCATTTCCTCCCAACTTGATTGTTTTCTTTTGACATGTGCTTTGACCCGTCAATAACCATCCATTCTTTTCTCACTGTGGCTTCCAGCTCACGACTCACTCTGACACATGCCCAGGGTGGCTTAGCTAGGTATTCTGACTGGGTAAGAGTTGACTTGACCTGGCTGCCTCTGCAGAGTTGGTGTTGGTCAATGACAATGGGACCTGAAGTTTTAGGGGGCACCGTTAAGTAAGTGATGACGAAGGCTAGCTACCCAAGTTTCAAGCCTCAACTACTGCACACCCCCAAGACGCCGTGGCCTTGGCTGGGCTGGGCTTGCGTTGAGGTTATTTCAACTAGCAAGAGCAAAGCCGCTGGCATGAGTTTCTTTCCAGGCTGCCTTGTTGCCTTGCGCTGACCCGTGGTACAGTCAGGAGGGCGCGGCAAGAATCCCGTCTACTCCGTGGTCAGGATGGAATGTTTGAGTGCCAAACTATTGCAGAGGTATGATAGGCTAATTGCGTCGTTTTTGTGTTTTCTCAAATGATAACTGAGATTGGATATCATTGCATTTTTGGGAAAATGCCCTATGTCTTTTATCTCATTTTTTCTGTCTTTTTTTTTATTTTTATTTCGCATGTTCTTTTCTAATTCCGCTTTGTGGCTTGCTCTCCTGGGCCTTGAGATCCATTCCCCCAGATTGATGCAGTTGCCCACTCACACTCCCCACACTTTGCTCTCGCTTGAATAGTGTCGAGTGGTTACAATCACTTACGTACAAGATAATGGGAATCTGATAGGGAAGATTAAACTATCTTCAGCACTATATAACTATCCTAACCGCTATCATCGGTTCATCTCGGCACAATCCTGCCTGTACTATCTCAACTTCATCAACAATATTAATAAAGCTTGACAGGATCAGAAACACTATACGTTAAGTTGAGATAATGGAAGCACCCGACGTCTATAACATACACTAACTAGGCCAAAACCCACCCAGGTCAGACCTTTTCTGCATGTATAGCAAGTATCTACTAGTACTGTAGCTTATCACCTCCAATTTCCCCGCCCTGGCCCTTGCGCCCGCGCTACGCCGTCATACAGTACCTTGTCGGACCTTTAGGACGTAGAAATCCTAATGTTTACTACCTAAACCTCAAGCGTTCAGCACTCCCGGAACGACATACAGTGAGCTTGTAGGTACTGCCTGTACCTTGCCACACCATTCCTGATGGGTTTCGTTTCCATGTCTCCTCTCCTCTCTTCCCCTCTTTCCTTGGTCTGGCTTGGCTGGTCTCTTTCGCCACGTCTGTCTCGCTTTTCTACTTACACCCCTGCGCTGCTGTCTTTGCTCTCTCTCGGCGTATCGACGTGGCATGCTAACAGGCTACACCTCGGTGTGCTCGGCCCGCCGCACAGTGACATGAAGGACTTTGCGGTTAGTTTTTGATTGATCTGACGTGAATCTAGGCCTTTGCCGCCTGTTCGCAAGCGACTTGGTCACTGAGCACCCTGTAATTCCCAGTCAACATGCTCCGTACCTAATCTACAACATCTCCTTAGTGCTGCATTCTTGCAGCGGGAAACGTTATCTCGATACTTGGGATTTTAGCAATGTGCCATATCGTCATGAGCCCACATCGACTAGGTACTCCATCTTTTGTAGACTCGGCATCAGTGCCAGTTCCTCGGGCGTCAAGCCGATGACTTACACCGCAAACTTTGACAAACGCCAACCCATCCATGAGTTTTCCCCATCCTCCCCTCCTCTCCATGCCCCGGGGCAAAACCCCTCCTCGCTTGTATGTAATTCCGCTGTTTCTGGGTACCTGCCTTTCTAGTTTTCTCCTCCTTCACATCGTCGCTTCTCATCCACCTATCCCTCCACAGATTACATGGGCAGATGTGACATTTACCGGATGAATTGATAGACGACAATCAAAAGATCTGAGCCAATAACCAAGGACCCGTTTGGGGTTACTGAGAATCCGAAAACACGAGATACCATATTTGCGGTTCGGTTCGGAATCATTTGCCAAAAGCCTCGTCCCTCCAAGCTGCTCCTCACCACCTCCTCTATATTGCATTGTAACAACAACAATTACAAGTTTATTTACAAGCATAATCACCGTCCAAAAGTTGACAGGGCCGGAAAGGCGATACAAGAAAGAACTTGTCTAACACGTATTGACATCAGTCAGTCCTAGTACTGCACTGTACCTTTGATATCGGCACAAGAGGGGAAGAAGCCGAGATATTATACTGCTGTGTACTCCGTACCGACCGTAGGACACAAGAGGGGAAGCACTGAAGGGGCGTCTCTGCTTTTGTGTGTGGTTTTCGAGGCTTGCCGTGGTTGACCTTGACCTTGACCTTGACCTTGGCCCTGACCCATCCATCTCATCCCATCCAGCTCCTTGGATTCATTCACTCTTCTTGGCTTAGGCTTGGTTGCTTGGCTCTGGTCTTTTTCATACTGGACCTGGACTGGACCCCCAGTCACCTCCTCCTTCCTTTCAGGCTCTGCCCCCCGTCCTTCCCGTCCACCCCATCCCCATCTTTCCTTCC